>CM051391.1:8081256-8381256 GCA_028015245.1 Cardamine occulta | reverse complement strand
CACATGATATTTTTGGGGAGACCCAGTGTCTTCCCAAAGACACTAGAGACACTGGAAAGACACAATTTAGCGGGTTTCACACGGAAAGACTCCAAAAAAAGTGTCCGATAAGGATGCTCTAAGAAACGGTTTTCAACACATGTCATAATATAATTGGCTAAATTTCTTTTCTGTGATTTACTCTTTAAGTAAATAATAGTATTATACTAAAATCATTAAAATAATATATATTGAGAAACGGAGAGCATATCTATGGATGCTGATGCTCTAAGAGTCCATCTTTATCACACAACCCCATCAATAGTGTTCTATAATTAATTTTATTTATTAAATATTAACTTAAAAAAAAGAACCAATTAAAAGTGTCTTCAATAAGGATTTAAGCATCTTGCTAAATACATTTTTTTTTAATAAATATCTTTAATCTAATATTAAAAATTTAAGAAAGACACTTTATTTATCACCAATGAAGTGCTCTAAGAGCACTCCCATCATGGTTTCTCTTAAAATATCTCATTCACTTTATTATATTTTTTATTTTAAATAATAAGAAAAAGAGGAAAGATGGAAGAAACAGTTAATCCTATAGAACCCCCATGAGATATCCAAATCCTACTTGTCATCTTATAATTGGCTTATTTGTTTTTTAATCATTTAAATTTTAATTATCTAATTAAATGATTTAAAAAGATATGATTATTATAAGAGTGAGAGACTTGGTAGAGTTTCTCCTACTTCCTCGCTCTAAGATTTATGTCTGAATATATATATTAACTATTAAATAGAATAATTAAAAACAATTAAATAAATATAAGTGAAGATAACACATATCCTAAAGTGATAAAGGTGAATCTTTGATAAAATCACATTAAGAAGTTGGAAATCGAGGTTATAAACTTATAATTAACTATATTTAAGACTTGTTCATTTTCATATGTATATGAACACAAGTATTTTTACGAAATTACCGGTGAAAAACTGAAAATTATGATGAGTTCTGATTTTTTCAAGTTGGGATTATTTATTTAATATATTATTTACTATTTTTAATATATTTTACAGGCTTGTTCGAACACCTAGGGACTAACCCTAGATTCACAAGGTCTTCAACAACGCAATGGCTAAACTACTCAACCATCATAATGAAGAAGATTCTCGAGACCTCGAGACCTTAAGGGTTTTGATGGCTTGACTTCTTTGGTTGATGTTGGTGGTGGCATTGGGGCCAGTCTCAAAATGATTCTCTCTAAATACTCAAACATTAAAGGCATCAACTTTGATCTACCACATGTTATCAACAATGCCCCTCCTTATCCCGGAATGTCTCTTACGTTTGATGATGCTTACATATATATAACTATATAAGTGTCTCCGAGATCGACGAGCTAGCAGAATGTCTCTTACGTCTCGACCAATATGGCCAAATAGTGCAGAAGCAGAATTGGACGAGCTATTGTGAAGTCTATTGTTTCTCTCCTTCCAAATGTGAAAGACGGTAAATTGACAGGTGAGCCGGTTGAGCATTCTGGATTGTATCATAGGGTGTAGACTTGAGCCAGTTTATAAAAATAGACCAGTTCATAAATATAGAAACAGGGAGACCCAGTTTTGCCAATATTTGTGCCCAGACCTCTTTCGCAAACTCACAGTGCAAGATGACGTGATCTCTTGTTTCATATTCCAATTTCCAAATTGCAGAGACAACAAAGAGATGAGATATTCATTCCCAAACTAGTCACAATGTAGCATTACCTACCTCTTCGATGCAATCTTTGATTGCTAAATATTCTCAACGTCTGAAACTTTGTCTCCTATACACATACATATCACACACACCATTGTACACAGTAACGGATTTACTTATCTCATCAATATATATATATATATATATTTTTTTGTTTAACACAACATCAAAATATAATTATATGTACATATAAATTTATTGAAAGTGTTATTAATTTCTTAATTATATGTACATTGATATTTTAATATTACATCGTTCCGTAATTTTGTAAAATTTATCCAATGACATAATTTTTTATTGTGTATTTTTTTTATATACAAGTTTTATTATGCAATTTCATTTTTTTAATGTCATTATGCGATAACTCCATTGTTACCAATTAGAGCCAAAAACAACTCCGGTAATGAAAAAAAAAAAAAAAACAAAAACAAAAACAATTCCGGTTCTGTAAATCCTCCACGTCTCTAAACCTCTTCCATTCAAACTCGTACCCATCCGCCACGTGTCCACTTATTCACACTCTTTAATCTTCTTGTTCCTCTCTCCACCCAAAAAATTTTCTCACCACATTTTCCCCAAATACAATTCAAGACAAAAAAAAAAACCCAAAAACCATGTCTGGAGGTGTCGGTCCAACGTACAACGACATAGCTTTACCAAAAGAAGAAGACTACCACGCCCAAACCTCAACAGTCGCCAAAAAAACCGCCGGATTATTCTCATTCCGGCAACTAAACATCCTCGCAATAATCATAGTTCTCTCCGCAAGTGGTCTCGTAACAATCGAAGATTTTCTATTCACACTTGTCACATCTTTCTACTTCTTCTTCCTCGCAAAATTAATCTTCCTTCCTCATCAAAACCCAAACCGTGACGCTCCTCTCACAAGCTCCACGAACAAGATCTTCCGTCTCTACGTAGCGTCGGCGGGGATCGTCGGACTTTTAATCCCGATCTGTTACATCTTCGAAGGAATGATAGAGGACGATAAGAACGGTGTGAGCGCCGCTGCACCGCATGTGTTTCTTCTCGCGAGTCAGGTTTTTATGGAAGGAGTAGCTGCCACGTGTGGCTTTTCTGCTCCGGCGAGGATTCTTGTGCCGATTGTTTATAACGCAAGGAGGGTTCTTACGCTTGTTGAGTGGATTATGAATGAGTTTTCGAGAGGATCTCCGGTGTTTGGGATAGGGACTGGGACGGGGAAAGATACTGGGACGGTTTCGTCGCGGCGGTTGTTCGTCGGTAAAGTTTTGGCGGCGATGAATTTAGGTGTTTGGTCGTTTAATCTCTTTGGTGTTTTGATTCCGGTTTATTTACCAAGAGCTTTCAAGAGGTATTACGGTTCAAGCAAGGAGAATTGAACCCGGTTTAGTTCCATCTCAGCTTTGTTGTTTGTTTTTCCTTTTGGTTTATTCAATCCGGTTTGGTTTTTAGGATTATCTTGATGTGTTTTTTCTTTGACGGATCGATCATGTTTATGTAGTTCACAGTTTTATTAGATTTCTATGTTTAAAGACTGATTAGCTGAAAGAGAAACAAAATATAAAATGTTTTAGCGTAATGATTTAGCTATAGACCGATTCAGTAATGCGTCCAAAATCTCAGTTCAAACACTTACTGGTAAAATATTTGTGTCAAATAAAAAACAAACGAAATTAAAATTTTTATTTCACAACGCAATACTGCTTTTATCAATGTAACGACATGCAACAAGAATAGAGATGTAATATCTGATCCAAGAATATTCCAAGTTTTCTAACTACATTAGTACATAAGTCAACCGCAAACCAAAAGCTTTAGGCTTATTTATTGAGTGTGTGTATAAGTTGTTAGAACCCAAACTCATACCTTTTTCTCAAGATCCATGTTCAAGGTTTGTTGTAGGGTTTTTTATTTTCATCTTTGGTAATGAAGAAGAAGAAGAAGATCTCGTCTGTTTTAATTTGTTTAGATGACTCAAGATCGTAACCCAGGGAAGAAACTCCAGCTGTTTCCTGAGACCTTTTCAATATTCTCTTCTTTCGTATTGTCGAATTTGAATTCTTTGCTCGATCCAATCGAAGACGAACTCAGCTTCTGAATTCTCTGCTGTTCCATCTCTCTTTCTCTCGACTCTTTCTCTATGTTTCTTCTTCTCTCTGTTGATGACTTCTCCTCTGTCTCAATCCGTTCATTGTTGTTCATTCTGTCGTGTGATCGATTCAGCTTGCTCGCAAGACAACGTGCAACGTCTTCGCCTGTTAACTCAAACGAAACTCTATGATCTGCTACAATGACTTCAGAGCCATGATCCGAATTAGCTAGAGACGCGACATCAGAGATCTGAGTTTGAAGAGGCCATGTAGTGTTGCTAGGTGTTAAGTTTCCAGATATTATCTCCACACCATTTGGTGTCAGAGCACCTGAAGCCAAACCTGAACCGTGTCCAACAGGTGTGATCGATCCAGAACCAAACCTCGATCCCCATTTACGAGCTGTAAAATGCTCAAAACCAAGGAACTTTGGTGGCTCACCGATACGAAACTCAACCATAGGTGACTTGCCAGGGTAAGGAGAAGAAGTACCAGAGTTTGAAATCACTGAGCCAGGGGAAATTAGATTACCACCACCAGGACTTCCAGGACATACTTGGTTTGACCGAAACTCATAATGTGACGACGAGAACTTCTGATTCATCCCGCTACTATTCCTCCGAGTTAACTCCATAGAAGAAGTAAGCAACTGAGCATAAGGCACTTCAGGGGAAGAAGGTGTAGTTATATGAACCGATGATTCAGGAGGAGGAGTATATGGTGCAGTAGATGGTTCGGTTATAAACGCAGAGAACACCGGAGGAGTCACTGGTTGAGTTTCATTAGCATATGGTCCAACGGTGAAAACCGATTGAGGTTCTTTAGGAGAGAATGTATTGCTAGTAAGCGAAAGCGGACCAACAGGCAAATGAGAGACCGATGAAGGATCAGATTGAAGAAACGAAGCTGGAGATGAAGGAGGAGCTATAAAAGGAAGAACAATTGAAGTTGAAGTAGCTGAGTTTTGAACTGTAACCATTGGAACTCCAGATGTAACTTGTTCAGGTACAAGCACAGCATTACCAATTCGTTTATTGTTCTTTTGAGATCCAAAACATGAATATAAGCTCCAACAATTTCCCCATCTTCTCTTCTATAACAGTCAAAAGACATGAAATTTTAGACACTACAGAGTTGAAATCCCTTTTGTAGAGAGACATAGGAGTACTGTTTCACCAAAACTTTCTCAAAGTAAGTAACATTCATGGTTTTCCAATAATTACTTTAAACATTATAAGCTATGCTTTTGGATAAACTATACTACCTGCGGAAATTTTACTAAAACAACGCTTTAACCTTTTTTTAATTATGACTTGTAAAGCTAATTTTCAGTAAGATTGAAAAGCAAAACATTCGTTTTTTTACCTTTATGAGACTAAATTGTAATCCAGAATAAAAGCAAGAGATAACCATAAAAGTCATGAAATCAAGAATTAGTTTAATCGAATTAAACTCAACGATTGCATAAATCTTAGATTTGATCTACAAATCCTAAGTGTATATAAATAGAAAAATCCCAAAAAAAAAAGAAGAAAGAGAGATCTGATTTCGAATCTTCTTCGATTTCTTTCATTCCTAAAACAATCGTGAATTTCTTTATATCGTAATTAAGAAATATGAATGATTAGAGCTGAAATGTTTACTGGAAATCTCAAAATCTCTTGACAGCTTAATCACTTCGATTTCGTATCTCTAATCCACAAATCAAAACAGCAAAATCGCGAAATTCAAACTAAGAACAGATCAATTTTTCAAAGCAATGAAACAAACCTACAAATCTTCGAATCACGATCTACTGGGAAAAAGAAAAAAAAAAAAGCAAGTAACAATACTGATCTATGACCAGAAGAAAAAAAAACACATTTCAACCTCAGATTAATTTAGAAGAAGCTGATGGTACCTGAACAGACGAAGGCTGCACTCGAGACTCGGCGGTGATAATGGCAGTAGCGGCGGCGTTAACAGTCTCAACGCTATTATTGACGTTTCTCATCTTATTTAGACTCACACCGACAATAACATCCAAATTTGCTACTCTACTTCCACAACCACTTTGGATCTCTTATTTTCCCGAGAAAATGAAGCGAAACAAATAGGAAAATTGAAGAGAAGGAAGATGAATCAAAGCAATATTTGTATAACGATGGATTGAATTCTCTCTCGCCTCTCTCTCTCTATCTCTAAGGAAGGGTCCCAGTCTCTCTCTAGTCGTTATCTTGTCCAGCTTTCATTCAGTTTTACCACGAGCTATTGCCACGTCATCATAATTGACAGTTCCGTCACACACACACGCTTCAGTTAAAGTAAAAATTATTTTAATTATTTAGTCACATAATTTGGGAGGGTAAATAACGGTTTCATCTCTTTAGTGATATCAAATAGTAAAAGGCTGCTAAAAATATTCTATTAACTATTACATTGGATTTTGGAATTAAGAGATTACAAATCTTGTCGATATTTTATTTTCCCTGCAATTTCTTATTTTTATTATAAGAATTTTAAATTCAAAATGCCGAATAATCTCTTTCGAATAATGAATGAAAATCGCAATTAAACTCTGCAAAAAAAAAAGAAAACATTCACACTGAAATTTATTTTCTCTGTATATTCGAGGTGTCAATTAAATTTTCTTTAGTATTAAATATTATTTTTTAAATTAGAATTTCCAAATTCTACCTCGAATATCAAAAAAAAAATCTCAAGAAAAAAAAAACATTGTCAAATGAAAAAAAAAGGGTATCTCTACAACTTAAATACTTTGTGTATAGTCTCTCTAGTACCGTAAAATAATAACGTTGTATAGTGTCTATATATAGTTTTTTCTTTAAAGCTAAGGTGTGAATTATATAGATGATTGTGGTCAAAGGAAAGAAGAAAAATATAGGACCGAGCGAAGAGTTGACTAAACCATATATAAGCATATGATAAGGGGGACCTATCAATAAGTGAGGTAATATTATAGCCGCTTCATCATTGAATCTCCCATGTGACTTCCTCTTCAATTTATGCATTTGTAAATTGTATGACCTCTTGAATTTTCTTCTCTACTGCTTCTAAATCTAAACTATTCTCTTTTAAAAATAAATATTATTTCATTCACAATTAGTTATTAGTATTTTCATCGTTTGATAAGTTGTTTTCTTTTTAACTATGATCGTTAATAAAATAAAATAAAGAGTAAAAAGAGGAGAAATGTGCACGTGCGCACACCATCTTCAGTTGTGTGAGAATCTGTGATGGCTTTTTGAGCAAACCCTCGTGCGTGCGTATGACTGCCACTCCTTACCTTTCTTTTCTTACCTTTTTCCCTTTTTTTTCTTTCTTTCTTTCTTTCTTTCTTTCTTTCTTTCTTTCTTTCTTTCCTTTTCTATAACTCTCTACAAGTAAACGAATTACTCGTTTGTTTTTTTTTACTTATGAGGAAATGATTGATCATATGAACCATCTTGAAATAATCACACTTTATGAGGAAATAATCACACTGTATAAATTACTCGAGTGTATATATCTTTGTAAAATACAACTTGTGTAGTAGTGTTTCTTAATTAGATTAACATTGTTAAAGAATACTTTTAAATGAAACTTTAAAGATTGTTGTTGTTCTTGTTGTGATTATATTATCCCTATGATTCTACATTTGGCGAAGAACTAGAACCACAAATCTCACTTGTCATTCGATTCGATTGAGAAATCAAAGAAAAACCAAACAGAACATAAGCACGTGATGAATTCACTCAATCAAGCTAATCTCGAAATGATTGTCTTTGCAGTCCACTTTTTGGTTCTTTAGAAAGAGTTTACAAAAGAAACATAGAGAACAACCACAACATACAATAAACACATCTTGAGCTTATAAGTTGTGTTCCAAAAAAAAAAAAAAAAACAGATTTTCGTTGAAGGCAGAGCATTATTTGTGAGATTGCCACAATTGACTTCAAGCTTGGATTTTACCCTAACCCATCATATTTTCCAAATTGTCTTTCTAGCTAGAGTCTTTTAAAACCACTGACTTTCTGGAGTACTTTTCACCTATTTAGAGATTCTCCTTTTCCCTTCAAGCAAGTAACATACTCACATAAAGTGAAACAAATACTATTACAATTTCAGTTTTTTTTTTCTTTTTTTTTCCTGAATAGCTCTAAATTTTGTTTATATAATCTATTCTCTTTATATATTTTTTTCTCGTCATTTTTGTCAACTTTATTCATCTCACTTTTCTAAAATATCACTAGTCAAAACTTTGATTTTCATGAATTCATTGATATATAATAGATATTTTCTTACATGTCCTTATCATTAGTAACATTCTTTTGAACTACATGTTCTTTACCGTAGATAAGGTCACCCACTCTTTATTTATAAGCTTTTTCTCATTCAGCATAATCCTTTTTAGATATGAGTCTTCACTTCAATTGAAAAGATTCTCGAAATAAATATTAAATCAGCAACCGAGTTTGCAAAGAAAAAGTTCAGTCGGAACTCAAGGAAGAATGATGAATTTAGTTTTCTCAAGAGTTGACACATAAAAGACAACCAACCCTAATTATAGAATTAACCATGGCTAACAATTCAATAATACTTAAGAAGAAGAATACATAATTCTATTATATACTTTTTTGTTTATAGTGGAACTATCAATTGTCTAAAACAAATATAACTTGGATTTAGAGATCAATCCAAATATATAAGATGAGCTATCAATTTTAAGACATGGTGACTAATTTCAGTTTATCACATTTTATAAACAATAACAAATGTGCTAGTATAGATAATTTAAAGAAAAAAATATTATAATTTTCAGAGAGATTATAATTGAAAAGTATCGGCAAATCAGCTAAGGCCCAAACAACGTAACCCAATTATTAATTTAATATCCTACAATTTTCTCGGCCCATTTGTCTTGCAAAATAAAAAAGAACGAAATAAAAACAATATTTATGTGTTTGCGACTAACTTATTCAGATTTTCCAAAGGATAATTTAGATTTTTTTTTTTTTTTTAAATCTTTTTATGTGCAATTTCATTTTCAAGCTACACAGTCTCAATTTTGATTGGTGATGAAGGTGAAGAAATGAGTTATGGCTTAGGTTCTTCAAAAGCTTACAACACAAAACTGTAACCCAATTTCGAAATTGCCCATGGCCATGGCCTTTCAGATTATAGCTTCTGCTTCTTCATCACCAACGATTACAAAATCTCATATTTTATCTTTCCCTCCTCTTCAATCTTCTTATAAAGCTTCAAAGCCTAATCTTTCCTCATGGTTTTCTCATCTGGGTTCTTCTCGTTTCTCTCCTTACATTGGTTTAAAGCATTTGGGCATCTCAATCTCACCCAAATCTTCAAACTCAGGTGTCGATTTCTCTTATTTTTTCTCCTTTTTTCTTATGGGTTTTGTAAAATTTGTTTAATTTTCTGAAGTTTGGTGCTTTTTATGCAGAGAAGAAGAGAAGTTGTAAGGGTATGATGATTCGTGCGTCTCTGTTTGGTGTTGGAGCACCTGAAGCTTTGGTTATTGGTGTTGTTGCTTTGTTAGTCTTTGGTCCTAAAGGTCTTGCTGAGGTTAGTGTCCTGTGTGTGGCAAATTTATTGATGATTGATTTGGTTCATAGCTTAATAGGGTTTAAGAAGGTACTGTGTTTAGTTTTTCTTTGGAGGATTGGAGTATAGATAAGGCTAGAGATGAGTGAGCTTTTGGGTTAGTTGAGTTTGAATCTCTGTGGAATAAAGCTATAATCTTTATCTTAATTCTAAATTGGGAGCAACTGCTTTACTGAGCATTTGAGAGTGTGAGTTTTGGAAATGAGAAGAGAAAAGAGCTCAAAATATCACTTGTTTCTTCACCAGATAGTCTTTTTGTTTTGGATATTTGAAGAAGCGTTTAAGAAGGTATTGTTTAGTTTATCTTAGGTGAATTGGAGTATAGATAAGGCTAGAGAAGGATGAGCTTTTGGCTTAATTGAGTTTGAATCTCTGTGGATTAAAGCTGTAATATTTATCTAAGTTCTTAATTGGGAGGAAGTTTCTTTGTTCAATTACGAATTCTACTCATTCTGCGACTCCTTTACTGAACCTTTGAGAGTCTTGAGTTATGGAATTGAGAAGAGAAAAGAGCTCAAGATATCACTGTTTCTTTCATCAGATAGTCTTTAGAAGTTGTTTTGGATCTTTGAAGAAGTGTTTTACTTGCTTTGATCGGTGCAGGTAGCTCGCAATCTTGGAAAAACTCTGCGTACATTTCAGCCAACGATTAGAGAGCTACAGGTTTAATTTTTATCTCAAGACTTTTAAGGAGTAAAATGAGGTTGGTTTTGTGTAAGTACCAACTAGTTTTGATTGTGTACATGTCTTTTATTTAGGATGTTTCAAGAGATTTCAAAAGTACCCTTGAGCGTGAAATTGGTCTTGATGAAATCAATGTATACAACCAAAACAGAATGAACAATGTTCAACCTCCTCCTCCACCACCACCACCATCAGTTCCTAGCACTGAAGCACCTGTGACTGCAAACGATCCTAGTGAGTGGTCTTAACTTTACTATGTGCATACGCTTTAGTTCTTCGTCATACTGTCATTTGGTTGTGGAATCATAATAGGAAGCATAGTACTAGCCATTTGATTGAGACATATTTAAAAGTAGTTTGATTTGTCTAGACCATGAGCTTCTCAAGCATTGGCTAATCTGTAATCTAAATTCATATTCATGAACGGAGTAATGAGGCTTAGCTAAGATGATTTCATTGAAATATAGCAGATGATGCTCAATCACCAAAAGCTTACACAACTGAGGATTACCTCAAGATCACTGAAGAGCAGCTAAAAGCTTCGTCTCTAGCTGAAAGCCAAACAGAGGATCAAACTCAAACTCAAGAACTGCTACAACAACCTGCGACTGTACAAACCGGGGAAAGCCAACCTAATGGTTATCCTTTCATCTGTTGAACTTAGTCCCTGAGTAATTAATGATTAGCAAATTAAGAATTCTCTCATCATCTTTCAAATTGTCTAAACCCGGGTTGTTGCAGGTACAACGAGAGAAACAACAGCTGCATCTCCTCCAAGGCAAGATTGAGAGCACCAAAATTGGACTTGTAGTGTTAAAAAGCATAAGCCTCTCTCTAGTGGGAAGCTTCGGAGAGATTTTTTTGATCTGCCAAAAGAGACGAAGCTATTTTAGCTCTCAGGTTATTCTCACAAAGCACTATGTGAGAGGTTATTCTCACAAAGCACTATGTGCCATCTTGATGGATTGAAAATATCAGAATCTGTCTCAGTTGTGTATTTATATGTTCCATTAGTGTCTTTAATAATGATAATTGGGTTTATTAGCTAAAGTTTGATTGGTAATGAAATGAATATAAATGATTGGCTCTGCAATTTTCACACAAAAGGAAAAATGAAGAACTACAAACCGAGAGCAACATGCAGTAAAAAATCTCATGCAAAGTTCAGTGTGGATAACATTATGTAGCATTATATGTATAATTTACTGACTGGCCAGCTTTTGTGTCGGACTTGTATGTATTCAATTGATAAGGACTCAATATTCGAAGAATACAAGGATATAAGAGCAGAGCTTGAAAAGCTCAATCTAGAAATTATGAACAAAAAAAGAGAACACAATGACTCTCAAAATACAACAATTAAATCGTCATCTACTGCAGAATCTTTCACACTTGAAGAAGACTCAACTCTATTTGTAGCTTTCTTGGCCTATCCATTAAAATAAACGAAGAAAATATTAATCATAAATCATAATGCCTAGTCAAATATATACCCAAAAAAAAAAGGAAAACAAAAATTTACAACCAAGCTTTTTTATTATTACCTCTTCATCCCAATTTGTGAAGATGGTAACAAGAGAAAGACAAAAAACTTGAACTGTGAGTGCACATATGATTCCAAGCCAAAGCCCCTACATATTGACATTATAGATACGTTTAACTTTGACATTAGAATCAGTTAAAAGAAAAAAGAGTCTGATTAATTTTGGTTTAGTTTAATTTACCCGACCACCAACGTGAAAGTGAAAAGCAAGCAACAAGCCTGAAGGAACTCCGATAAAATAATATGCTCCAAGATTAATGAATGCTCCTATCTTCTGCCATCCACATCCTCTAGCAACCCCTATTAATTAACCGGAAAAAAAACAAACAAAACATAACCGGACTTAACCAAGTTCCTCATGAATTAGGGTGTTTTAAAAAGTCTTTTTTTACTTGCAAGCAAAGAAAGAAACTTAAAGAACCTGAGAGAACGCATTGAAGACTGTCTAGGAAATTGGCTAAGGCGAGAATCGGCATCATCGAGGCAACGTAGCTGACTACTTCCGGTTCACTACTATAAGCCATTCCCCATATATTTCTTATCAATATCAAAACCGATCCAACCACTATACTTTCGGCTAATGCAATGCACATGACCACACGCACCGCAAGCTTAGCCACTTTCGGATTACCCGCTCCTAATTCATTCGACACCCTCGTGCTGCGCGGATTTAAAACGATAGTCAAAGGTCTATGTATTGATTTTTGATATAAGGTTACATGATTTGTTTTTGTTTGTATATGTTTTACCTTGCGGCACCACTGAGACCAAATGGGATCATCCAAACTGTTCCTGCTGTATTAAGGCTGCAAAAATTCAATTATAACCAAGAACTAATTAAACACTCTTGAATTATGAAGATAAGCAGTTAATTTATATGCATTGTTCTTTACCAGATTGAGAGAACAGAAGTTTCTAGAACCGGGTTCGGAAGAAGTCCTGATAAGAGAACTAGAAGCTCAAAAGACCACATCTCTAAGCTACATCCAAAACACCATTACTTAGAAAAATCAAGATAGCTAGTTAAGATATTCATGTAATTAATTTATATATGTTTTACCAAACCATAAGTGCAGAAGGAATAGCTAGTCTCAGAAAAGCGAGAATATCGCGAAGAGCCTCCTTAGAGAAACCGGTCCAAGAAAGAGCGCAAGAAGGCGAAAACTTGACGTAACAGAACAAGAGAATAACATTAAGCCAATACGAAATGGAGTTAGCCATAGCAGCTCCTTTAAACCCTAAACCAGATTTCAAAACCAAGACCCAACAAAGAATGACATGAAGAGAAGTGGTGACTCCAGAGAAGAAAACCAGAGGAAACACATTGTTTTGGGCCTGCAAGAACCTGTTCAAACATTGAAGAAGACCGTAGGCAAAGATGCTTGGGATCATGAATCTTGCGTAAGAGCCAGCGAGTGTAGCAATGGACTTGTTTTGTCCGAAGAAAATGAGAAAGTGTTCTGTGTTAGCCCAGATGATTGAGAGAGGAATAGAGACTAGTGTAAGAACAAACATTGCTCTTTGCATTTGTATTCCTAACATTCCATACTTCTTTGCCCCGTATGATTGGCCACAAAGTGTATCTAAGGCACTTGCAGTTCCCATCTGTTCATGAGAAAATTAATAGAACAAGAAAAAAGTAAAGAAATGAGTTAGTGTAGTTTTTTTGCTTGAACACATTGTAAAACTTTTACTTGAATATTTAAATTTGGATCTGTTGTAATTCCAAACCGATGTTTGTACATCTTCCAAAGTCGAAATCAGCTTTTAATAAATTATTATCTCTTCTACCAGAAATCAAACTCATATCTTTTTCAGCTTTTATGAGTTCAGCCACCAACCCAATAATGAAATCGAAATATGATTTAGTTTAGTTAGTACTTCTTTGTTCCTAATTGATCATATTTCTAAGATTTTCACATATATTAAAAAAACATATTAAAAGTTGATTATAAATGCATCGTCTTTTGTTATTAACAACTTCTAATAGTATTCAATTATTTGTTTTGAAATTTATAATTTATCATCAATAATTAATTTATCATGTATAAAAAACTTAAAAATGTAATTTTTTGAAACAATTTTTTTTCTAGAAATAAGATCAATAAAAACAGAAGGAGGATATCTTTGTCCCTATCAAAAATGCTAATTCATCATTCATTTTACCGCCCAGTCTTTCTATATGTCCCATTTACGTATTCATTTGTATTGTTGAGTCTTGAGACCGATCAATCTTTCTTTGTCCCTACATAATTTAAGCGTTCATTAAAAAAAAAGAGCTTTGTATTTTTTTTTAACATATAATTAACTAAACCTTTTTATTTGTTATTTTGGCGTTTTCACTTTTGTCCGTAAAATGACAAAATGTTTTTCTTTGTTGTTGTTGTTTAATCTGTAGAAGTGGCAGAAAAGATGCTTACGCAACTTGGATATTCAAACAAAGTGTGGCCTGATAAGTCCATCAGTGATCAGACCATCATATAGTTTTCTATGTATTATTATTTCTTTTTAATCTTAAGATATATATCAAAAGGTTTAAAGCTATATATAGTATTAACAAATCAAATGATGCATTTATAGAAAGAAAAATAAGGAAATTAATATCACCAATATTAACCCAATCAAGATTCAAATTCAAATTCTAATTCAAACTTTCTATTCATAATTCCTTTTTAAAAAGATTTAAGAAAATTAAGGAAAAAAAAAGCTAGAGTAGATATTATGCATATATAGAAAGGGAGAAAGAAAGTGAGGAAAACTAACGAGGAAACTGAAACCGGTGACGGAGGCGAAAGAGGTGGCAATGGAGGCGGCAGAGAGAGGAAGAGAGCCAAGATGGCCGACGAACATGATAGAGATAACTTGGAGACAAAACTGAAGAAGACTCACGGCGATGAGTGGACCAGAAAGCCATAGCTGCTTCTTCACTTCTTCCTTTACACTACTTTTGTCTCCGATCAAAGGCCATGCCAATTCTTCATCCTCATCTCCTCTTTCTCTTTCCTCTCTCATTTTTTTAAAAAAGAAATGGCAAAGATATGGTATTTAGTAACGATCTTCCTTTTTTCAAGGGCTTTGTGTTTGGTCTCTCTGAGAGATACTTTGATTGTGTGGTGTGTGGGGATTGGTGCTTTTTTTTTTATAAACTTGATTTATTTTAGTCTACATTTATAAACTTTATAAAATGTTAACTATTGGTGAACATATAATATTGGTTGTAGTAGTAAAATGTAATTTGTCATCTGTATATATGATACTTAAAATGAGAGGCTTGCCTATGGTGGTAGAAAAAAGACATTTGCCTTAGATCCTCCAAATATTCAGTAAATTTTGCGGTCCCAAATTTTTAAAATTTTATTTGGTATATTGGTAAAATATATATTTAGTATAATTTTTTAGTTTAAATTTTTATTTCATATATTCTCTCTGTTCCTAAATGATCCTATTTATAAAAAAAAAATTTGTTTCAAAATAATTCTATTTCTCTACTTTTTATGCATAATTATCTTTATATTTTCTATTATACCCTTGTTTAATTCTTTGCATTTTATCAATATATTCTATTTCAATGCTTAATTTTACGTGAAATCAATACTTAAACTAGTTATTAGAAAGCTAAAAGTGTAATTTTAAAGTGTTTCTTAAAATTTGTAAAAATACTAGAAATATGATCATTTAGGAAAGAGAGAATATTAGGAAACAATGTTAATTATTTTCAAATATTTTATAAAAATTATTTTAAATTTTAGTATTTTATAGGAAAACAATTTAAATGGATTTTTTCTATCTTAGGTCTCTAAAATTTTGGACACGGCTCTGCTTACAGATAGATCGAATGTCATAAGTTTTCTTTTTATATAAATTTGTTTTGTTTTGTTTTTCTTTTATTTTCTGTTTAAATGTAAAAGTTCATTGTTGTATAGTGTATTTGAGTTTCTGTTTTGAAGTTTGAGTTTAAACTAATGTAGTAAATTTTGTTGTTGTTGTTGTGTTTCCTAAACTATAATTATATAGTAGAATCAAAATTTTAAGGGAAAATACTATAAAAACCCTCAGCTTTACAATTTTTTTCAATTAAAACCTCAAACTATTTTTGTTTCTAAAACAAACCTTCAAGTTGATAAAAAATTTCAACAAAAACCTCAAACTATTTTTGTTTCCAAAACAGACCTCTAATTATAAAGTTTTGCTTACTTAAACCCTCAAGTTCTCAATATTGAGCTCCATTGAGGGTTTACTATGGGTCAACGATAACTCCCGTTAACTATTTGTTAACTATGTTTGTCTATTTCTTACGTATTTTTGTTGTTGTTATTTAGTTATTTATTAAGGAGAAAAATGGGTTTATAACTCCAGAAAATCTATTATTCATCTAGGGTTCATATTCGAAATTGACAGAGTTAACAAATATTTAACTGTCGTTTGCTGTGTTAACTACAATTATCGTTGACCATCAGTTAACCCTCAGCTACACTCAAGATTGAGTTTTTTTCATCTAAGATTTTTATTCGAAACTAACAAAATTAATAAATAATTAACATGCTTTTATGGAGTTATCATTGACCAACAATTAACTTTCATTGGGATCATTATTAAGTACTTGAGGGTTTAAGTAAGCAAAACTTTATATTTAGATGTTTGTTTTGAAAAAAAAAATAGTTTGAGGTTTTTGTTGAAATTTTTTATGAATTTGAAAGTTTGTTTTGAAAACACAAATAGTTTGAGATTTTAGTTGAAAAAAATTGTAAAGTTGAAAGTTTTTTTATTGTATTTTCTCAAATTTTAAATATATAATTGGGGCCAAACAAACAAAAAAAATCTAATTTATGAGTTAAGTTAAGGTTTACAGATGTACATAGATAGATTTCTAGGGATATCAAGCAGCCAACGTTGACTCACACGCGCCAAAATAACGTAGCCAACAAGGTGCAGAAAAACTCAATAATCTCCACCATTTCCGACGAACAAGAAACCCAATTTCCCTACACTATTGACACACTCATGTGCCTCTCTAATAACAGATCTAATCTGAATATTTGAAAACTGCAAAGATAACTCTCTTATATATTGGAACACAAGTTTCAGCTTCAACCATACAGCAGTCATCGATCAAGTATTATGTAAGAACATTAAGAAGATAGAATGAATCAATATACAGTTTCGAAAGTTACTTCCTTGAAGTCGAGATTTTGAACACAACATTGTCAAGTGTAATGCTTCTACTTCGGCCTACACAACAGATTCCATCGTAGTAAAAAAAATTCACACCTTTCCATTGAAAGGCAACTTCTTGATCTCTAGCACTCAACATGTTTTTGGACTATGTAATGACACCTTTCTATTCTTTATAGGGTTTTGTAACAACAAAAACAGAATATCCTCTTCATTTAAACACAATTTCAGACGACTTTGAAACTCTAGACATAGAATTTAACTCCTTTTTTGTCATCTCTTTCTCTTCAAGATTGAATGTTGATGTCAAGTTGATTGTCGCTTTCTTTAAACACTTTGAGTTAGCAAGTATGAACCTTAAGATCTCTTTCTTATCTTCGTTTCCTCTATATCATTTCCACACAAAGAACTCTAGATGAGACGACAAGCATCTAGGAACTAAACTTGGTTGGTTCCATGACAATGGAAGAGACCCGGGTTGATATTCATTACCCTGGATGCAAGTAATACAAGTACATTAAAATATAAGACTTGGAATCATAAAATCAGTTTATTCAACAGGAATAGTGCATTGTTACTTACCGAAATATCTCTAGAAATAATAGTTTAGGAGACTTGTTGAGAACTAGTGAAAGTAGATCCAACCAAAGATGGCAACGTGGATAGAACAGAAACTTCTCAAGTCGAGAGAAAGTATTATTGCCACTAAAATCAAGAGCCTGCAATGACAAAACCAACTAAAAATATAAAGCAATGTGATCAAAATAACAACCAAAAGTTGAGGATCATTTTTTGAATAAATCAACTTCTAGTTCCGATACCGAGAATCCATTGTATCTATGATTGTATTGGCTAAAGAAGCAATCAAGAGCATTCACCATTGGTTTTTATTATATTCTTGTTCATATTTTTAAAGATTTTTAATAACTGTGAGATTCTACTTTTATTGGTTAATAACTATATAAAAGTTTCATATCCATTAACAAAAGAAAACTATAATGCTTCCTTTTGGTAAAAGAAGAAAATATCTGTCTCCAACTTCTTGTTAGCGACATATATAGGAAGGAGATGTAGAGCAAGAACATATATACCACAAATTAGAGCTGTAAGCGTGGTCCTCTTGAGATAGATGTGATCGTAAAATACTAGCTTGATTAAAGATGTGATCATTTTGTACCAAATGGTAAAAGATTTAATATTATCTTCATTCAAACAGAAGCTCAGACGGTGTTGAAACTCTAGACGTAGATTTTAACTCCTCTTTTATCATCTCTTTCTCTTCAAAGAGTGAATGTTAATTTCAAGATGATTGTCACTTTCTTTAAACACTTTGAGTTTGCAAGTATAAATCTCATGAGCTGTTTCTCTGCTTCGTTTTCTCTATATCCTTTCCACTTAAAAGACTCTAGATGAGACGACAAGCATATGGGAACTAAACTTGGTTGGTTCCATGACAATGGGAGAGACCCGGGTTGATATTCATTAACCTAAATGCAAGCAATTAAGTACATCAAAATTGAAGAGTTAGAATCAAAGAAGCAGTTTATATATATATTGCGTTGTTACTTACAGAAGAAATCCATAGAAATCTTAGTTCAGGAGAGTTGTTGAGAACTAGCGAAAGTTGATCCAACCAACGATGGCAACGTGGATAGAACAGAGACTTTTCAAGTCGAGAGAAAGTATTGTTGCCACTAAAATCCAGAGCCTGCAATGACAAAACCAACCAAAAATATAAAGCAATGTGATCAAAATAACAACCAAGAGACAAAGCTAGAGATCAACATCAATATACACCTTTGGATCTTTCCAAGGTAAATGAAGAACCATGACCAAGAGAATAGCCCTACGAAACTTGTCATGAGCATTACATAAGACGTTGATCTGTGGCCTATGACCAAACCAAAAATAATCCAACCGGGAAATGTCGTATCTCAAGTAATCAGTGATGACGAGGTACACATTCGATCGAGCTAGAGGTGAGCAACTTGAGAAAAGCCTTTCCATAGAATCTTCATCTTTGAACACCACATGAAAAAGGCGCAATATTTTGAGAGATGGTAGGCAAGCTGAACAAGGGACTTCTATGAGAATCTTGTTCGAAAGAGTCAATTCCACAATCGTCCTGCATGTGTAAAAGCTCTTAGGCAAGCTGATAGGCTCTCCGGTCCAGAGAAGCTCCAATTCTAGCTTGTGCACGAAGCGATCAACTGCATTTGCAATCAGTTTCCCAACATCTACATCAATAGGAGATTTTTTACCGAGTTGGATACGCAAATTTTCTAATACAGGAGCCTTGTGAAGTTCCAATGACTTGTCAAGAAACCTATTAATGCTTTTGAATTTATCACCAGTGTCTTTGTACTCGAGTTTAGGAACCATCGTCCAGATAAAATGCCATCGTTTTGACAAAAACATGGTGGCCACTGCATTTTTGGTCGACACAATCAATAAATCCGGATGAGCAAATCGTTGGGCAACGAACTGATACTGTCTTTAGAAGCAACATCATCTTCAAATCTTTTACAACGTTTGGCTTCTCGTGATGACATATTGACTTATATAAGAGTTCATACAGTGTTAAAACCCGGTTTGGTCCATACAGTGTTACAAGGCTATTCTGAAATTTTCTTAAATAAAAAAAAAAATCTAAAGAACTTACATATATATATATATATATATATAGTTTATATTTGAGTTTTTGTATTTGTCACTCATATATGAAGCGTGAAAAATGTGAAACAAAACTCAGATTGAATCTAATAATTATATATTCATTCCTATTCATTGAGAAAAAGAAAAGCTATATATAGTTTCCTTCTGGTAAAAGAGACGTATATAGGAAGGAGAAGTAGGGCAAGAACATAAACTCAAAGCTGTAAGCGTGGTCCTCTTGATATATATAGATGTGATCATTTTGTACCAAATGGTAAAAGAATAATATTCTCTTCATTGAAACAGAAGCTCGCACGCGTTTGAAACTCTCGACATAGAATTTAACTCCTTTTTTTTCATCTCTTTCTCTTCGAGATTGAATGTTGATGTCAAGATGATTGTCACTTTCTTTAAACACTTTGAGTTTGCAAGTATAAATCTCATGAGCTGTTTCTCTGCTTCGTTTCCTCTATATCATTTCCACTTAAAGGACTCTAGATGAGACGACACGCATCTGGGAGCTAAACTTGGATGGTTCCATGACAATGGAAGAGACCCGGGTTGATATTCATTATCCTGGAAGCAGTTATATAATTAGTACCTCAAAATATAAGAGTTGGAATAAAAGAATCAGTTTATACAACAAGAATATTGCGTTGTTACTTACAGAAAAGATCCATAGAAATACCAGTTTAGGAGAATTGTTGAGAACTTTCGAAAGTAGATCCAACCAAAGATGGAACCTTGGACAGAACAGAAACTTTTCAAGTCGATAGAAAGTATTATTGCCACTAAAATTCAGAGCCTGCAATGACTAAAGAAACCAAAAATATAAAGCAATGTGGTCAAAATAACAACCAAGAGACAAAGCTAGAGAACAAAATTAATCAATACCATTGGATCTGTCAAACGTAAATGAAGTAACGTGACCAAGGGAATAGCTTTATGAAACTTGTCATCAGTACTACAAAAAACTCTGATATGTGGCTCATGATCATAGGAAAACTTATCCACCGGAGAAATGTCGTATCTCAAGTAATCAGTGATGATGAGGTACACGTTCGATCGAGCAAGAGCTGAGCAACTTGATAAAAGCCTTTCCATAGAATGTTCGTCTTTAAAGATCACATAAAATAGGCGCAATACTTTGAGAGACGGGAGGCAAGCCGAACAAGGAACTTGGATGAGAATCTTGTTCGTAAGAGTCATTTCCACAACCGTTTTGCATGTGTAAAGGCTTTTAGGCAAGCTGATAGGCTCTGCGGTCCAGAGAAGCTCCAACTCTAGCTTGCGCACGAAGCGATCAACTGCATTTGCAACCACTTTCCCAACATCTACATCGATACAAGATTTTTCACCGAGTTGGATACACAAAAATTCTAATACAGGAGCCTTGTGAAGTTCCAATGACTTGTCAAGAAACCTCTGAATGCTTTTGGATTTATCACCAGTGTTTTTGTACTCGAGTTTTGGAACCCTGGTCCAGATAAAACGCCATCGTTTTGACAAAAACATGGTGGCCACTGCATCTTTGGTCGAGACAAGCAACAAAATCTGGATGAGTAAATCGTTGGGCAACGCACTGATCCTATCTCTAGAAACAACGGCCTCTTCAGTACTTTGATCACAACGTTCAGCCTCTAGTGATGACATAGCTATCTAAGAGTTTGTGATAAAGATTGATTACACAAGTATAGGTAAACAGGGACGAGGAGAAGCAGGTCGAACCCTAAAAACTTTAGATGATCGAGAACCCTAGATACAATTGTTATTTCTTGATGTCTCACAAAAAGGAAAATCGTAATTTTTATCCGTGAAACCTTCGTTTACCAACAAGTCAATTGTGTTTATATACTAGGTTTGAACCCGCGGTAATATAAATATATTAGATCATATTGCTAATAATATTACAGAAAATATGGAAGGTTTTACTACTCTTAATAGTACTTGTCTGTTTTGATGTTGTTTTCAACGGTTATGCTCTATTTTGTTTTTACTTTGATATTCCATTTATTATTTATTAATGGAGTTTTATGTGAAAGATGAAAAAAGATATTAAAATTGTAAATAGTTTGAGAATTGTTTTTTTTTTGTTTTTTACTAAATCTTTATATTTTATTCTGGTAAAATAATTTACTATATTTGTGTTTTTTATGGTTTATAAATATTTTTATTTTTTGTTTAATATGTATTTATACTATTTTGTTTTTATGCTTCATAATATGCTTCAAACCTATGCCATGTATCGAAATAATTTAGAAAAATCCTACCAAATTAGATATTAAATTAATTTAAAAAATTATAATTAAATAAAAATTAAAATATGTATCGACATCATCTATCAATACCAAAAAAATAAAACATATACGAAAAATAATCATTTCTGGTGGTCTTTTATAATTTATAATGTCATACATGTAAAGAATTGAGTAAGAGGTTACAACGACAAACACCTATCATATTATGTATTAGTCAGAAATTTTATGTCTCGTAACCGATCTACATTATATAATTAGATATTTTGGATCGATTATTTTAGTCTAAAGGGTAAGGAATTGAGTAAGCGGTTACAACGACATATCCGTATAGTAATTTTACAAACTCGTTGATCATTATGATGTTTTAGATTATTATTAATTTCATTTATATCTTTTGTAATAAAAATAAAAAATTAGTATATTGTTAGTTGCATTTCATTTAGCTTTTAAAATGTACTTCTCAAATAATAATATAGAGATTTCTTATTTTTAAATCTATGTTGAATTGTTAACTTTTCTATATTTTTAACATATAAACTGATTTCAACTTTTTAATTTTTATCTAAAAAAACATGTAACTATGTATTTATTTAAATTGAAGATCTTGATGACTTAATATTTTTAAAAAATATATCTATGTAAATCAAATATTTAAGAGATTTAACTGCATTGAAAATAAATAATTATTGTTAATGTAATAATTATGAAAAATATAAAAGGAAATACAAATAATTTTTGGTTCCTTAAACATCTTTGTAAAAAATTTTAACAAACCTGTTATTTAAGTACATATAATTTGGATCAATTTCAAAGTTTTATTTTAAATAGTCTTATTTTCTATATATTTTAAATTTTTATACAGTTTAAATATTATTAAGGTTTAAAACTTTCATAGAATTTAAATATTATTAATATTTTAAATTTTGTTTTTCTAACCAAACATTAAATTAAAGCAAACGCAGACGTTGGGATCTCTGGTTTCTACAAAAATAATAGTGTCACTGTTAAAGGAAAGCAAACGCAGACGTTGGGATATAATAATAAGAATATAAAGCATATCTGAACGTCCTCGTCAAATTACATTGACACGGTCTTGCTTATGTAGTTGGAATTTAGTAATGCAAATTTCTGCAATTCGTGGGAAAATGGGAACTGGTCAACGTTTTTCGTTAAGAGAACATCTTGAGATTGGGTTTTTTCCTATAAAAAGAAGACTTTTAAGAGATGAGAAAAAAAAATATGGCATAATAAATGTGCTCCGTCACTTGATTTAAAATCACTTGATTTAAAATCATAAGTTAGACATTTAATTATGAAGTCTACGAAAACTTAGACATTTAAATAATATTTTTTAAAAACTGAGGATTTAAACGCTCACAATTTGAAAGTCGGTGATTTTTAATGAAATTTGAAGGGTCATTCAATCATGAAGTACACATATTAAGAAATTACTTTTGTTTCAATATATAAGATATTTTGGTTAAAAATACACATTAAAAATTACTTTTGTTTTAAAAAATATTATTTGTAGTGGATTCACGCTGAACTGCTGGATTATCAATTTATATAAAATTGTACACACCTAGAATGAGAAAAAGAGTCGATGACGGTAATTGACTTCATGAAAAACTCTGCTTTCATAATTTTGTTCACCCTATATTTCACCAGTTATTATGATAATGAGATTCTGGTGAAATGGTGATCATAACAAAGGCGAGGGCATGCAAAAACAAATAAATAGGCCGATGATGGGGAGAAAAATGAGGGGTCATTCAATCATGAAGTAGCTGTTTTGGTTTAGCAAATTGTGTGAAAATTAACGAGGTAGGCAGATGTGTCGTTGAGTTGCCAACATGGTTTATGGGCGACGACAAGCAACCGTGTAAGGTTGTGACAAGCCGATGAAGATATGAGCTATCTAAAATGCATGCAAAATGTTTTTGCCTCGTCTAACTTATAAGGAAAATGAAGATGTAACTACATCAGCTAATCAAATTTGGTTTATTTTTTAAAGCCTCATCGTTTAAGATGAAACTGAGATGTGTATATATAACTCAAGTTAGAAAATGCAGAATATGGTTTTCTCACTTGAGTATTGAAGGAAGAAACATATGAGTTGTTCTTCTGTTTAATGTTTTTTCTATGGCTTAATTAAAGTTTACCATTATATGTAGATTTAACCGTTTAATATATGATAAACAGAGCCCATTGGCCTTTTTTCAACCTTTTGTGTGTAGGTGAAATCTAACGATCGTGCTTAAAGATCATGAAGAAATAGTACTGCTATTTGTGCTATTGAATTCAAGCAAAGTTATATTTTACTAAAGTTATAATTCGCTTAACTAAAAACTGGATGACTCTTCAACCAATCTTTCTTACTCTTCATCCATAGAAGAACATGGACACCCATCTTCCTATCATAAATATTCACGCGAATTCTGATTGAAAGCGAATAATTAAGTGTCCACAGTTATTTATTTTCTCCGATAAAAGTCTATTCTATTATTCAAACTTGAGGTGGTGTGGCAAAGCACACAAGATGGAACAACCAATAAAAGAAAGAGATATGACATAAGATCTAGCTAGACGAGCTAAATGGTCTGCCTTAAAGTTTGATTCACGTGGAATATAGATAATCGAGAATTAAGAGATAAAAAATCATAAACCTAGAGAAATTGGCCAAGTACCCACATTTTTTGATCACCCGAGGCAACTAGTTTTTATAATTTTTTTTTATCAAATCATTGTGATATGTTTTTTATAAAATTTCCAATAGCCTGGGCATGCCCGGGTTAAAATTCTAGTTTAGTAAACAGTTGGACCTAAATGGACTTGTTAGCACTAAATTGGTTTTGTGTCAAAGATGTTTTGATAAGTAATTCATATTTGGGAAGCAAGTAAAGGGAAAAATCAAAATATAACCACAGTTTATGATAGTTTAATCTCTAATGCTGATTTTTGTGTGTGTTTAGTGATGATTCACTATCTTCTTTTGCCAAATAAAAATGCTCTTTGTCTGGATATTTAGATGATGATTCGAATATATTATTCAGATTTCTTACTTCACATATAATTATAGATTATAGATAGTAGATTAAAAAAACAACATTATTTCTTTTAACTATTTACCAAGAAGTGCATAAGACCATCTCCAATGGGGGTTATTAGAGGAGGGGTCTTAAAATTTTATAATGATAAATATTAGAGGGTTCTTAAAATTAGAAAAGAAAGGATCTAAAAGGTTCTTATTTAAGAACCATTTAAGGAGTTTTTACCATGAAGTTTTTAAAATTTAGAATTAAAATATTGGTAAGAATCCCATAAGGTGTTCTACCATTGGAGATGCTCTAATCTTCCAACTAGTTAACCTTCCTTTCTCGGTAATCTAGATAGATATTTAATAGAGATGGTTGGGAGACCCATATTTACAACTTACAAGTTGTTCGTTACCAATTAAAATAAATTTAAAGTTATGTTTGATACTGACATAAAAAGAGTGTGACGTGTGAGTTAAACACATTGTATGGTTAACATAATTCTTCTTTGTCCTATAAGGCCTACCCAATTATTTTTCCTTTTTTTTTTTTTTTGTTGAAGTTATGAAAAGTAGATCTCAAACCTCCACTGTATCTGGTATTCGACAGAGTTTCCCAGAAGGCCAGAACAGTAGTTCTAGTAATATTGGTTTAAAAAAAAAACAACTCGTAAAGTAACTGTAAAGAAAACAGGGGAGCCTTAATTATATTCCCTATAAGGCAATTTGCATAATTTTAAAATAATCAATTTTGAGGTGGAAATAACTGTAAAGAAAAAAAAAGGTTAATTTGCCTGGTAATCAAGTAAAAGAAGAGACGATCGAGATTGGCGTCAAGATGGTTGAAAAGTCCACACTTAAAAGTCCACACTTAATCGTCCTAGTTGTATTTAATTGACTTGGTTTGGTCTTTGTAGTTTGTCGGGAAGTGGGGACAGGTCACAACGACCACAAGTCAAGAACAATAATGGAGTTTGTTTTCATAGCTTTAAGAAGGCTCGGAGAGATGAGAAAAAAACTTTAGAGAACAAAATTTAGAGAAAAAGAAAGAAAGAAAGAAAGAAAGTTAGAAGATGAAGGTGCAGGAGGGTCTGTTCATGGTGGCTATTCTCTACTTTGCTTATACGCAGCTGGTCAAGGGGCAATATCAACCTCGGCAGGATTGTCAAACTAGTTGTGGCAACGTTGCAATTGAGTACCCTTTTGGCATTTCTTCAGATTGTTACTATCCCGGAGATGATAGTTTCAATATCACCCGTAAGGAAGATACGCCATATGTCTTAGGCGACATTGAAGTGAAGAAGTTTAATCACAGCGGCGAGCTACAAGTTTTGCTTAATCGATCCTCTACTTGCTACGACGAGCAAGGAAATGAAACTATTTCCGAAGACGGTACTTTTAGACTGGATAATTTTACTCTATCCGCCAAGAACAAGTTTACTGTAGTAGGTTGTAATGCTTTGGCACTTCTGTTCGCGTTTGGAAAGCAAAATTACTCAATTGGATGCATATCATCTTGTGATTCTTTACCGGAGGGAAATGGAAAATGTAATGGTGTAGGTTGCTGCAAATCAGACTTCTCTTTCCCGTTGGATAGTTATAAATTTGTAACTACATCAGGTCACATACCGGACCAGGCTTCCGTGCAAAAATTTAATCCTTGCACCTATGCTTTTATTGTTGAAGATGATCAATTTAACTTCAGTTCTTCAGAAGATCTTCGGAATCTGCGGAATGTCACGAAGTTCCCTGGGGTACTAGATTGGTCTATTGGAAAGCAGACATGCGACCAAGTTGGAAACACAAGCATATGTGGTGCAAATAGCGAATGTTCCAATTCTAGAAACGGGTATATCTGCATATGTAATGAAGGTTTTGATGGGAATCCATACCTTTCACATGGTTGCCAAGGTACTTCAACTTGTTTTCATTTTTTAATCACTTCATTTAATTGTTTCCTCCATACATTTCTTGTTGAATCTTGTTGAACTTGCGCTCTTTTTCCTTGGGCCAGACATCGATGAGTGTGCTAGTAAACATAACTGTTCGGGTACCAGCATCTGTGAAAACACACTTGGAAGCTTTTATTGTAAGTGCCCATCTGGTTCCGACTTAAATGCCACCAAAAATGGTTGCACGAGGCCTGAATACTTTGAATGGACTCGAATTTTTCTTGGTAAGGTTCCATCATTGGCTCTGGATTCTTTCTTTTTAAAAACAACTCACTCTAATCACCTATATGTGATTTTATCAGGAACAACCACGGGCTTCTTGGTCATCCTGCTTGGCGTTAGCTGTATCCAACAGAGAATGAAGCATAGGAAAGACACTGAGCTCCGACAAAAATTCTTCCAACAAAATGGTGGTGGCATGTTGATACAACGACTCTCTGGAGCAGGGCCATCAAATGTTGATGTCAAAATCTTTACTGAGGAAGGAATGAAAGAAGCAACTAATGGTTATGATGAGAGTAGAATCCTAGGCCAGGGAGGCCAAGGAACAGTCTACAAAGGGATATTGCCAGATAACTCCATAGTTGCTATAAAGAAAGCCCGGCTTGGAGACTGTAGCCAAGTAGAGCAATTCATCAACGAAGTGCTCGTTCTTTCACAAATCAATCACAGGAACGTGGTCAGGCTCTTGGGATGCTGTCTTGAGACCGAAGTTCCCTTGTTGGTCTATGAGTTCATTACCAGTGGCACCCTTTTTGATCACTTGCACGGTTCCACGTTTGATTCTTCTCTAACATGGGAACACCGCATGAGGATAGCCATAGAAGTCGCTGGAACTCTAGCATATCTTCACTCCTCTGCTTCTATTCCAATCATCCACCGCGATGTCAAGACTGCTAATATACTCTTGGATGAAAACTTAACTGCAAAAGTAGCTGACTTTGGTGCTTTAAGGTTGATACCAATGGATAAAGAGCAGCTGACAACTATGGTGCAAGGCACTCTCGGTTACTTAGACCCAGAGTACTACAACACAGGGTTGCTAAACGAAAAGAGCGACGTTTATAGCTTTGGGGTAGTCCTCATGGAGCTTCTCTCTGGGCGAAAGGCATTGTGCTTTGAACAGCCACAATACTCAAAACATCTGGTGAGTTACTTTGCTTCAGCCAGAAAAGAGAATAGGTTGCATGAAGTTATTGATAGGGAAATGATGAACGAGTATAATCAGAGGGAGAGGGAGATCCAGAAAGCTGCAAAAATTGCTATTGAGTGTACTAAAGTGATGGGAGAGGAAAGGCCAAGGATGAAAGAAGTAGTTGTAGAGCTTGAGGCCTTGAGAGACACAAAATCTAAACATCAGTGGTCTGATCAGTATCCTGAGCCAGAGGGTATTGATCAGTTGCTAGGAGTTGAAATCTTATCAGCACAAGGCGAAACCAGTAGCGCTAGCTATGACAGCATCAAGAATGTAGCAGTATTGGACATTGAAGCTGGTCGCTGATATTCATCAGTCCAACTCTTATAAAATCACATGTTGTCTTATTAAAAAATAAAAATCTATTTCGTTGTTAAATATAGACTACATGATAGTTATTTTTTCAATAATATATTATTTTTATTTCAGTTTGAGTTTTAAATAATATGTTTTTAGATCTTTATTTTTATTATTGATTTTCTCTTCCTTATTTAAGAATTTTTTTTATCTACATTTTTTCTTGATGATGTGTGTAATCTCTTTCATACATTATTTTACAAATTATTTATTCATTCTCAATTTTCATACTCTGGAGATTTTTTATTTTTTTCTCAATTTATTTTTATATATCTTTCATTGAATTCATCTCCTTTTCCCATGTTTAAAATTTTGTATGTTTGTGTATTCATTTTTTTCTCAATTTTATATCGTCATCTCTATTTTGTATATAATTTGTTATCTTCTCGATTGTGTATTGAATAATTTTTTCATGGCTTATAATTTTCTAGGTTGAAGTTAACTCCTAAACTTATTCAATCTCATCATTTGTTATTTGTTTCACTTGCATTAAAGTTTAATTATCCTTATTTGTTTGAAAATAACGATTCAATCATTCAAAATAGGTTTGTATGTATAATTAATAGTCAAACTTACATTAATATTCATTTTGATTATTGGTTGGTTAGAAAAATAAATTAAGTGCTTATATAATTTACTTATGTGAAAAAAACAAAAAATTGAGATAAACCAATAAAAGAGGGTTGATGTGTCATTCCCAAGAAAGCCCCTTTTAAACTGATGTGTCATTCTCTGGAGCCCTTTCAAGCTAAAATAGTAGCAGCCGATCTGGTTTTAAAAATCTTAAGAGTCTCTTGTTCAAAATTTCGGTTCATGAATCTGATTCCATATGACATTGATAATACCATTTTGAAAACCAACTAACCAAGAAACACTAGCTAGGATTTAAAAAAAATCCTAAAAATTAATCAAAGAAAAAACAGAGAGACTCTGATCGATCATCAACATTCTTTAGCGCCTTGTCGAGTTCATCATCAATTCTTCTTGGTTTACCAAAGCGTAAGCTTGGTAAATAGACAGAGGAGGTTTCATGAGCATGATTTGCATTCTCACAGCACTTAAACGTTTGTTCAAACCCATAAGAAATGCATAACACTCTTCCTTATCTCTTGCCTCATTGGCTCGTTTCGTGATCTCACACTTGCAACCGCGGCACGAACACTCCGGTACAGAATCATACTCAGACAACTCCAACCAAACTCTCCTCAGTTTCTCGAAATACTTCTCCATAGAGTCACCACTCACCAATTTTGCTTCAACATGGCGATTTTCTGACGAACCTCATAGATCTTTAAATCGACGTTTGGAACAAATATCTTTCTGAGATCTTCCCACATTTCTTGCACCGTTTCTGCTAACATCACACGCTTACCAAGTGCGTCGGTCATTGAATTCAACATCCAACACATTACCAGCGTGTTGCAATGCTTCCATCGATTATAAAGTGGCGAAGAAGGCTCTGGTTTCTTGAGAGTACGGTCCACGAAAGCGAATTTGATCTTGATTAAAATTAAGTTTCCAGATGGGGTAATTGTATTCGTCTTGGTTGAGTATAACTAAGAGTTTGTTTGTGATGACATAGCTAGCTAAGAGTTTGTTTGTGATAAAAATTACACACACTAACAATGGTAAACAGAGACGAGGAGAACCAGGTAACACCCTAAAAGCTTTAGATGATCGAGAACCCTAGATACAATTGTTATTTCTCGTTGCTATGATAAGAATATCTCTGTCTCACCCAAAAAAAAAAAAAAAAAAAAAAACCAAAATCGTAATAAGACATTCAAGACAGGCCCAGTAAAGCATCGACATGTTTAAACTCTAAGACCCATCAACCCAATACAGGTCCAGCCCAACTCATCGATACCATTAGTTACTTTATGATACAAAAGGTTGAAGATATACAAAATAGAAGGACCTATTTATAAATATAAGAAGTATCAAGCATAAACCCTAAAAGCCCTAAAATCTTATATATATAAATATAAAAAGCTCACTCAAAGGAGCTGCAACAAGCGCCACCACCGTGCTTCTCTTACCTTTGCCTTCAATTTGTTTTTCGCTTCTCAGTCTCCTTAGCAAATATGAGACCTCCACTTACAGGTATGAACCCTAATCAAAGTCTATATCTTTCTTCTTCTGGTTGCCTCCATAGTATAACCTTGTTCAGCTCAAATTACAATTGTTTCAAATCTGAATTCGTTTAGTTTCAATTGATATTTAGGGTTTATAGTCTGGACCCTTTTGTGTCTTCACTGTTTCAATTCAATTTCAAAGTAAAAGTTGGGATTTTGATTACAGTTTAATTTCAATTCGTTAATTTTTCAGGACGCGGTGGCGGAGGATTCAGGGGTGGAAGCGATGGAGGATTCAGAGGTGGACGAGGCGGTGGAAGAGGTGACCGAGGAGGACGTGGAGGAAGTATGATGAGAGGACGTGGTAGAGGAAGAGGTGATAGAGGAGGCCGTGGTGACAGAGGAAGAGGAGGACGAGGAGGTCGTGGAGGAATGAAAGGAGGAAGCAAAGTTATTGTAGAGCCTCACAGACACGCAGGAGTGTTCATTGCTAAGGGTAAAGAAGATGCTCTTGTTACTAAGAATTTGGTTCCTGGTGAAGCTGTTTACAATGAAAAGAGAATCTCTGTTCAGGTATTGATGTTTAGATGAGTTAGAATTGGATGTATTGTGTTGTCTTTATACTTGATAGTTAATAGTTTGTTTGAAAATTTGCAGAATGAGGATGGGACTAAGGTTGAATACAGAGTTTGGAACCCTTTTAGATCAAAGTTAGCTGCTGCTATTCTCGGTGGTATTGACAACGTTTGGATTGTAAGTCTCATCTTTTCTACATAACATAATGAGCTGGTTATTGAAAAGACTTGGTATGGTTATGTTCTAATACTTCTTTATAGAAACCTGGTGCTAAAGTTCTTTACCTCGGTGCTGCTTCTGGAACCACTGTTTCTCATGTGTCTGATCTTGTTGGCCCTGTAAGTGAAGCCTATTATTTATAGTTCTCAGGTCGTTTCATGTCTTCTTATTTGGTGACTTATCTTTTCTCTTTTGGTTTATGATTTCTAGGAGGGATGTGTTTATGCCGTTGAGTTTTCTCACAGAAGTGGTAGAGATTTGGTGAACATGGCTAAGAAGAGAACTAATGTTATACCAATCATTGAAGATGCTAGACACCCTGCTAAGTATAGAATGCTTGTGGGTATGGTTGATGTCATATTCTCTGATGTTGCTCAACCGGATCAGGTTTGGTTCTTCCTTATTTCTTACTATGAATGTTTTTCGAAGACTCTATTTTGTAGTTATATCAATGGGTTTAGCTTTCTAATGCATTGCATCTTTTCCTTGCATATAAATGGTTACTTTAAAATCGGCAGATGATGATGATACTTGGATTCCCCTACAGAACATTATGAGTGTTGTAAACTCCAAGTTTCTGATGCTACTTTGAATCTTTTTACTGCAGTTTGTTTTAAAAGAAAAGGCTTTTCGGGTTTTAACAGTTCTAACAAAATATGTATTGCCTTTTCATTTTATACGAGTTTGCAAATCTGTTTCAATTGTTTTTCTTCAGTTTAAAACATTTGTCTCTTTGCTTCATAGATTTTCCATAAATTCGTTATGAGAAGTTTTCAACATTGCATATTAAGTGATTTTTGTTATGATTGAGGCCAGAGACTGTATTGTAGTGTCAGTAGTGAGTGAGCTCGCTGAGATAGCTCCACAAGATATCTGCAATGAAGTCTTTTTGTTCTTCTTTATGTTAATAATTGAAGCAGACTGCCATGAAACCATATATGATTTTGTTCTTTGTTTATCTCTGTTTATGTTTTTTAATTGAAACTCATAATTTACCTAACTCTTGAAGGCAAGAATCTTGGCCCTGAATGCCTCATTTTTCCTCAAAACCGGAGGACACTTTGTTATCTCAATCAAGGTTAGTAGTCTGATCCTTGCACTAATTCTCCTCACAACATCAAATCAAATTTTAGACCTGTTCACTTCTTTTGTTTTTCTCCAACATATAATAAACCTGTTGTCTGTTTCAGGCCAACTGTATTGACTCTACGGTTGCAGCAGAAGTAGTGTTCCAGAGTGAGGTGAAGAAGCTGCAGCTGGAGCAGTTTAAGCCAGCTGAACAGATCACTCTTGAGCCGTTTGAGCGTGACCACGCCTGTGTTGTTGGCGCTTACCGCGTGCCCAAGAAACAAAAGGGTACTTCCACATAGAATGATTCTTTGTGTTGTGCTTAGTAGAATTTTGGACTAGTATGATCTAGTGGGTTTATGTATCTGGTTTGGCTTTTTATTGTCTTAATGGGATATGCATTTATGTTTCGTGTTTGGATATTTAATCTTTCTATATGTGACGCTACTTTCATCAATCGCTCACATAGACAATTCAATACTTATTTTTTAACTACATAATCTTATATTGCATCAACCGCAATCTTTAGTAAGGTATGAGTCCGCCATAATGGAGGAGAAAAATTGGGAGTTTTGACTGCCGTACGTTTAGCAAGGTATGAGTCCGCCGTACGTTTTCACTTGACTTCATCTCTTCCTTTCTAGTGTGATTCGTTAGCATTGTTTGTGGTCTGAACCAGGAAATGAACCATTGTGGGATAAGGTTAGGTATAGGGTTATTAGGGATTCGAGGTAATCTTCGGCACAGATTGGACGAACATGGGTCTTAAAAGCGTTTGGGTCTGGTAAAAATCAGCAGGTGCAATGAGAGAGTGAAATCTCTTGGAAACTAAGGAGAGAATTGGGTAGTACAATCTCGAGACACGGGCTAAGCAGTCAACAGTAAATCATCAGGAAGATAAAGGCAAATCAATCGTTGAATTCATCATTAGTAGAAAAGGCTTAAGAGTGAGTCTAGAGAGTAATCAAACTTGAAAAGCTTCCTTGCTAGCTACATTATACTCGAGAAATATAAATTCGGATATTTCCTAAACCTAGTTGAATCGCAACTTTTATCTTGTAACCAATCTAGATTAAGATAGTATATCAGTCCTATTAGGAAGTCTTCAAGTAACAAGATGGAGTCGATAGACCAAATATGAAGAATAATTGTTTACACTGAATAATTTATTCACCAATTTTCATGGACTCCTTGCATCACAAGCAATCTGATGTTCCATTCGATATAAAAGGTTCGATAAGATAAGAAGCCTACAAAAGTCAAACTCGTAATATATAGAAATTGTTAATGAAATACTATGTTGATAAATAGAAGCTTTCCAATTTTATCGGAAAAGAAATAGAAACATTCCTTTTCCAACTCCAATTCTAATAGATAAAACCTTCTTAATATGAACGTACGTCTCTACAAAACCAATCACGAAAGCTTCAACATCGCCATCAATCTTCTCTTTGTTACCTTCACTTTATTTTGTTTCCTTCGCTCTCGCTCTATAGAAAAGATGAGACCTCCCCAAAGAGGTGCAACCCCTAATTACTCTGTTCGACCTAAAATATAGGGTTGTGTTTACTCTAAATTCGTTTTAATCCAAGTTTAATGGAAGATTAGTAATACTCTATTCTCATTAGTTTATTTTCGGTTTTATGTATATGATTATGCTTAGGACGTGGTTGTGGTGGTGGTGGTGGCGGTGGAAGAGGTTTAGCCAGAGGTGGTGGTGGAAGTGCCGGTCAAGGCCGTGGAAGTGGCCCCGGAAGAGGACCCGGAGGAGTAAAAGGCCGTGAACGTGAATCGGACGGAGGAATTATAGGAGGAAGCAAAGTGTTAGTGATGCCACACAGACACGAAGGAGTCTTCATAGCCATGAATAAAAAAGATACTCTTCTTACCAAGAACTTAGTCCCTGGTGAAACCGTTGACAATGAGAAGAGAATCTCTGTTCACAACGAAGATAGAACTAATGTTGAATACGGAGTTTGGAACCCTCATCGCTCTAAGTTAGCTGCTGCGATTAACAATGGTATTGATAACATTTGGATCGTAAGTCCCATCTCTTACACATGAAAAATCATCAACTAATAATCTCTTTTTCTTTTTCTTATGTTATGAAAGTATAAAAGACTTGTTTCTTGAAATTGTAGAAACCTGGTGTCAAAGTTCTTTGCCTTGGCGCTTCTTCTGGAACCACTGTATCTCATGTCTCTGATATTGTTGGCTCTGTAAGTAAACCCTAACCATAATCCTAACTTCTTTGATTATGTTTAATTATGTATGTTACTTATATTTGATTTTTCTGATTTGTAGGAGGGATGTGTTTATGCTGTTGAGCATTCTCATATAAGTGGTAAAGGTTTAGTAACCATGGCAAAGAAGAGAACTAATGTTGTACCAATCACTGAAGATGCAAGACAACCTTCTAAATATAGAATGCTTGTTGGTATGGTTGATGTTATAATCTCTGATGTTAATCAACCAGATCAAGCTAAGATATTAGCTCACAATGCATCATATTTCCTTAAACCTGGTGGTCACTTTATGATATCTATAAAGGTATGTAACAAAACTTTTCAACCATGCATTGATGCAAATCAAAATCATTAATCTCTTTTTAATTTGTAATTGTTTGTTTAACTACGAAGTGTTTTTGTTCCAGGCGAATACTATAGACGCAACGTTAGCAGCAGAAACAGTGTATCAGAAGGTAGTGGAGAAGCTGCAAATGGAAGAGTTGAGAGCATCAGAGATATTGCCTCTTGAGCCTTATGAGAAGGAACATGCTTGTGTTTTTGGTGGATATCGCTTGCCTAGGAAGCATAAAGCTGCTACTTAATTAGGAATCTAATCTCTTTACTTAGTTTGTGATTATTGTGATATTTTTCACACACGTTCATGAGGCTTTGTAAGATTCATGAAGCTTGATTGTGCATCTAATCTCCAACTAAGATGATTTTGCAGATTTGGAGTTTTGGAGTTTTGTTAGAATACCCAATATTCAGTTCTGCTTTCTAATGAAATTTTAAATTTTAATAATAAACTTCGTTCTTCAAAAAATAAGACATTTTTCACACACGTTCATGAGGCTTTGTAAGATTCATGAAGCTTGATTGTGCATCTAATCTCCAACTAAGATGATTTTGCAGATTTGGAGTTTTGGAGTTTTGTTAGAATACCCAATATTCAGTTCTGCTTTCTAATGAAATTTTAAATTTTAATAATAAACTTCGTTCTTCAAAAAATAAGACATTTAGCATGAACGAATTAAACAGGAAAAATAAAAAACCTTGTCAGATGTGGGATTTGAACCCACGCCCTCGTTAGAGGACCAGAACTTGAGTCTGGCGCCTTAGACCACTCGGCCAACCTGACTTTTTGTTTGAACACTTAACTAAACATATAAGTATCATTAGTAAAATGTTTTATCAGATATAACTGGCTGTTGTAATATTTCCTTTTTAGTATAAATTTTACACGACATTAGAAATAAATTTATTGGCTAAATGTATGATGTGAGTTTCTCACTATATTTTTTTATTTTTTTCCGCAAATGAAAGAAGCAATACAAGGCCCAGGGCCTGCAAGGGCAAAAGCCTAACAAAAATCAAAGACAATAGTAGACAAAGATTAAAGAAAGCACATGAAAATAAAATAAGAATAACAGGCCCAGCAGCCAAAAAGAGAAGCAGATAGATCGATGATTACATCGCCTCAGATCTGACCGTTAGTTCCCAGGTAAGATGGAAGAAGCTTCACTCTGAATTTGTGATAGCAACCAAGAAGGGGATCCTTGAGCTATAGAAGATTGATATCGTCCTTCGTCTGTCACACTCCTAGCCAAACGAAGGGTAGGCTCGTTACAGTCCTCTAAAGCAAGCTCTTACCTTCATCATCAAATTTAGCCAATAATTCTTGAATTTGCCTGACTATCTCAGCCTCTTCTATATGCAGGTTGGTAGCTCCAAAGGTGGACATAGTAGAGGAAGAGGAGATTTCAAAGATCACCTTCCTTATCCTCATATTTCCCAAGCTCTCAACCGTCCACAAGAGACTCATTAAGTCCGCCTGGTTTGCAGAAGAAATAAACGAGAAGGCTCTCCTTCCATGGGACAAGCACAGTCCTTTCTTATCCCGTAAAAGCCACGCGGATCGACAATTTTGAGCTGAACTTGACCAAGAGCTTCCAACATTACATTTGTTAAACACACCAGAAGGGGGTTTCCACCTACTACACTCAATACCAGAATCTAGCTCGGAGGATCATCAGAAGAAGTTTGAGCAGCAAACCATTCCTCCGCTTCGTCTGAAGCTTTTTGAATAATGTCTGTGTGGTAGAGCGTACCTTCTCAAAATTGAGTAAATTCCTAGCCTTCCAGATATTCCAGATGACCCAGGGAAAGACTCTCCGTATGTTCGAATCTAAAGAGCCTTTATTTATGCAGGACACGAGATGGTAGACATTTAAGAAGACTGATGAGTTAGAGAAACCACCTCTAGGCAAAGGTGATCTAGCTTCCTTCCAGACTTCTCGTGCGACAGGACAAGTGAATAAAACATGGCAGATAGTTTCAGGAGCCGACGAACAAGACACACAAGCCAAGTCCGAATAGAGACCTCTCGACTGAACAGCGAGAGATCCCCTCAACGTCTTCCAGAAAAAATGCCTAATTTTAGATGCCGTTTTCAAGTTCCAGATCTTACCCCAAAGCTTCTTCTTGATTTGAGGCGTAGGCTGAGATATAAATTCTGATTTTTCAATGATCAACTCACTCAACTTGTATCCACTCTGGGTTGTATAGCTTCCACTCTTAGATAAATGCCATGAGAAAGAGTCTTGCGCCTGGAGTGCATGCTTCAACTGTCTAATTTTCCTTACATCCAAGTCTAAAATGCTGTCTGAGTAGAGGAATATATCAGAATATTTCAGTTATGTAAATAGGGATAAGATAGCCCTTGATTATCTCAATCATATCTCAGCCATTTACTTGTAAATATTCTCTTTTCAAAACCCTTAGAGCTGAACCTTCTGTATAAATGTAATCGATTGAATTTGATGTTAATAAAATTCATTCAGTTCTCAAAACCTATAGAATATTCCAGAAGTTAGAGCTAGGCCACAACAGGTCAGACACTTTCAACTCTTCATCCACATTATCAGAATTCGAGATTGGGGTTCTTGGAATATCATCGCTCTGCCAAATAGGATACTCCGCCACGCAAATGAAGGTCTTGAGCCCTCACTACATTCCAGGAATGACTTGTTTTTGAAATATCTATGCTTCAGTATCTGCGCTAATAAGGAAGAAGGACGATCTCAAATTATCCACGCGTGTTTCCCAAGTAATGCTTGATTGAAACGACCAATATCCCGAAACGACACATGGACTTCCAAGCCACCCACGGTATTTTTTTATGTTCCTTCTCATTATTCCACCAGAATTCAATCACTGCACTTGTTATTTTGTGACATGTTTCAACTGGCAATTTGAAGCAGCTCATCGTATAAACAGGGAGAGACATAGCCACAGATTTAAGTAAGACTTCTTTCCCTCCTTGAGACAGAGATTTGGCAAACCAGCCATTCAATCTTGATTGTAATTTATCTTTGATGAAACTCAGCAGCTGAACTTTAGAACCCTTAAAGCACTCCGGAAGACCCAGATAAGTTCCTTCTCCACCTTCACTATGAATTTCTAGACAGTTCTTTACCACCTATTTATCTGAACTTACCACTTTTGTGCCAAATATAATCGATGATTTTTGAGGATTAATAACTTGTCCCGAAGCTTCACCGTAAACTCTCAGACACCTTTTCAGCTCTAAACTCTCACCTTGATTTGTTTTACATAACAGGAGGCTATCATCCGCGAACAGCAGGTGGTGCACCGAAGGGCAAGACGCTGACGCCCGTATACCAGTCAACTTTCCTTTTTCCTCGGCCTTATTTAGAAGATGCACTAGTGCCTCCGCACACAGGATAAAAAGGAAGGGAGATAACGGATCACCTTGCCTAATCCCACGCACAGGTTTGATAAATCCATGGGAACTCTCATTTATCAGCACCGAGTATGTAAGTGAAGAGACACAGTACATAATCCATTTAACCCACTGTGAGTCAAACCCCATATTTAACATTAGGCTTTCTAAAACGCCCCACTCTACACGGTCATATGCCTTTGACATATCTGTTTTGACCGCCATAAATTCTTCTGCAGCAGCATCTTTGGTATGTAAAGCGTGGATCATCTCGTGAGCTATAATGATATTATCTGAAATTAACCGGCCAGATACAAAGGCTCCTGGAGTCTCAGAAACCAATTCCGGTAGACTCCTTTTCAATCTTGCACTCAAAATCTTCTAGATAATCTGATAGGTCTCATTTCACTCATTCTTGTAGGGTTGGAGACCTTGGGGATTAAGCAGATGTTTGTAAAGTTCCACTCACGAGGGAAAACAGCACTGCGAAAGAACTTTTTAACTTCAACACAAACAGCCGGGCCAACAATATTCCAGTTTTGATGGTAGAACTTGCCATTAAAGCCATCAGCCCCAGCTCCGCTTCCACCTTTAATACTGAATACAGTCTTTTTTATTTCATCATCAGAAACCTCAGCAATCAGGTATGCATTCATGTTTGCATTGACACGAGGAGAGAAATCTTCAAACAATGATTCAAGGTCTGCTGGATTAGAGCTTGTGAATAACCCCCGAAAATAATCCACCGTGATAGAGCCTTTTGATCCCTCCGAGAATCGCTCAAGACCATTTTCATCCAACAACATATGAATCCTGTTTTTTAATTTCTTGCTCTTTACAACATTATGAAAATACTTTGTATTCTGATCCCCTGTTTTCAGCCATTGTTCTCTACTTCTATCCTTCCAATATCTCTCTTCATCTCGGTAAGCCTCAGCTGTATCTCTCTTTAAAGCATACATTCGTTGATGATTGAGATAAACTTTACAAACTTCAACCTCAAATTCTCTCTTTAACCGCACTATAGCAACTTCCGAATTACTATTAGTAGATTTTTTCCACCGAGCTAATTCATGCCTACACTTCAGGATTCTATCCGTGACAGAGATCAGCTCTTCTGGGTTAGCTCCATTCCAACCCCTCAAAAGTGCCTCCTCAAAACCAGCCTTTTTCCTCCATCGAGTATCATAATAGAAACGCTTACTATCATTGTTCCGCTCTTCAGAACCAAAGGTAATGAATATGGGACGATGATCCGATGCCCACATGTCAAGATATTCCATATGAGACCTAGGAAATAGTCTAAACCAATTATCATTGCCAAAGCTCCGATCCAACCGACATTGGACCCATACCTTATCTCTCCAACCTCCCCACGAAAACCAGTTCCCCGAGCTCTGGAGCTCTCTTATTTTACAATTGATGGCAAGATTCCTAAAATCCCAGAAGGAAGAATCATGCCTCAAAGGACCTCCAGCCTTTTCGTATTAAACATGAGTTCATTAAAGTCACCCACCAAGAACCAAGCCGTATCTCTATCGTGACCAAACTGAGTGATAAAATCCCAAACAATATGTCGAAGATCTCACTGGAATCACCATAAACACAAGAGATGTAGAACATCAGCGATCCCAACTTGACTTCGAGATCAATAACCCGAGAGTCAGAATGCAACACCGTAACATCGTAACCTTTCTTCCAAAACACAGCAAAACCACCACTTAGACCAAGTGGTTCGACTGTCACTCCAAAATCATAACCTAACTAATCCCGTAAATTTGTAACATAACCATCATTTTGCTTTGTTTCCATAAGAAAGAGAAAGTCCGGAAAATGCTTACGACGCATCTCCCGTAACCGTTGAACTGTCTCCGGGCTTCCTGCCCCTTGATAGTTCCAGCTCAACATGCTCATTGGAGGTTCAGCGGCTTCAAAACGGAAGCCACCGCTAAATCTTGAGTTTTGAGATTTTTGTTCGGGGAAACAACTGATGTAGAGTCAATCTTGCGCTTGATATGTTCTCGACCTTCAGGAGCTGAATTCGGAACACTGGGTGTAGAAGAAACGACCAAAGACTGACGGGTTTTCCTTTTCTAGGCCGTAGGTCTACGTCTCACCTTCTTGACCACCTAGGAAGAGTTTCCGGTTTGGGGTGCCCCAGGGGCAACACCAAATTCAAATACCGTAGGACTCTTCCCTAAAGCCTCACCATTGAAATTTGGGGCTGAGGATACCACGACCTCATAAAGGTCCAAATCCACTGGAGCAGACGACGTAGGAGTCGCACGACTTTTCTTTGCATCTCTCCAGTGTTTGTAGAACATTCCTCATACGAAAAAACATGACCCTTCCCTTTCTCCAAGTTTGACGTGACCCGCAGAGGGCGAGCAGAGGATTCACCTGATTGTTCTTCAAGAGATTGATGAATCCTTCAGATACGAGCGTTCCTTTCCGTAGGATCAGCATGCGCCACATACATCTGAGCCATCACATTTTCTTCCTTTGATAGGCCAAGAAATACCGGAGCAAAACCAGGAGGAACAGGGTGGGCCATGGACTTAGAGCCCACAACAACAGGGGATCGCGAAACAGAGTTTTCCCGGAGATCCGGTTGCTTATCCCTTGTCTGATTCTGTGCTCGAGGTTTTCTTAGGAGGGGGCACATAGCTTTCTCATGAGTAAGTCGTTGACACTAGAAACAACGCTTACGTAGCTTTTCATACTCATATTGAATCACTAACATAGTCGGTTTACTTTCAGATTTTTGGTACTTCATGCTGGATCTGAGATCTTCATGTTTACTTTCACCCTAACATAGTCGGTTTTCTGGGAAGCCTCAGGGTCATACCCAATTTCTTCCACATGCCCTACTGCTTTACCCAAAACCTTCATAGTTTTGATAGTGAAGTGATTCATTGGAATATTTCTAATCCGGACCCAAACATCGAGGGAAGTGAGGAAATCAGCCGGAGGAGACGGGATCCATCGCTCTATCAACATAGTCCAATGATCATAAGACCAAGGTCTGTCCGCCAACACCGTAAGAATATCTTCTTCACGCTTAAATATGATTTGGAACTTTTCTCTTGAAAGAGCGATCCCACGCACTTTACCAATCATCTTTGACATGAACCGCGGACTATCAAGCAATTCGATAAGTTCATCATCTTCAAGGGATAGAGAGCTGATAGCGTCAAAAAGATTCTTAGCCATTGTCTTTGCAAGGGACCGACGGCGGAGAAGAACAGATCGACGAATGAAAGTAACTTTAGGTTGATACGTTCCAAGTTGAATAATTAAGGAATTATGATACATTATAGAATCTGGGCCGCGAATAAAGGAAATCATGATCAGAAAACCAAGAAAAGGAAGATGGATCAGGCAGAAAAGGTAAGATCTAGTAGTTTCTGATAAAGACTGAGAAAATCTCGGAGGATTTAGTGTAATGAAAAAAAAAGAAAGGAGGGAAACAAAGTTTCCAAAATTAAACCGTAGCAATTAAGCCGGATTTGAAGGCTCTACTCCAAAGAGAGAGAAGGAAATAAGCAAACCTTCTAACCGAGCTAGAAGGGCCTAAGCAAAAAAAAGAGATATCCGTGAAACACCCTTCCCAAACAATCCGATTAGTCAGTCTTGCCAATTGAATGATTCTTTGACTATTTATTTATTTATTTGAAGAATTATGCTCACTAATTAAGTAAATAACAATGCTATGTGTTTGTGATGATTTGACAAAATAAATAAAAAACAGGGAGAAAAGAGCCTTAAACGGGCTTATGATAGGCCCATAAAAACTGAATAATTGAAGACAAGAAAAAAAGTATTCCCACAAACTTCCCAAAAGATTCGATCCCATACAAGAGAGACTTGTACGGACAGGCTGAATTCTCGTCACGTTCCAGTCCTAAATTTCAAGAAAATGCATTTGGGAGAAAATAAAATATAATACAAATGTATACAGTATACAATATAATATTAGAACTATAACATTTTGTATATAAAAAAACCACTAAATATTATATTAAAAAAATCATCAGCAGATTCTTTCTGATTGTTATTTATGCAAATGAAGATATTTTCGAGAATCTAATAAGTCAAGTCATATTCTATAGTTTTCTGAAAATTATTTAGTTTAGTTTTATGAGTAGAGTTTTGTTAATTAATAAAATAAAATGTGAAATTGTAACAATGATAAAACCAAAAAAAAAAGTGGTGCTCCACATAGCACATAGCTAGCTACTCTGTAATAGTTTATTTGCTGTAGCACTGAAAAGAAAAGGAAGAAAATAATTTGGTTGGACGCATGGAAACAAATTGCGAAAGAAATAAAACAAAAGAGATTGAGGAAAATGAAAATGTAGTAATGTGTGGATTTCGTGTGGCGATGGTAAGCTTCTATCAACTCCTCCATCATCGAGAAGCGCGTGGCTTGGCTCTATCTTCCCTAAATTTTCTTATAATAATTTCCATTTATAACCTTTTTCTTTTTTTGGTTAACACATGTAACATGTTCATCAATTATGTGTTCTTGAAAAAACTAACAATTTGGTAAATTTAGAAAGAGATCGAGAACTAACCGCAATAAATTCCAAAACCATACCGTTCAAACTGACTACTCTCTATTCTCTTGATTTCTTATTTTGCAAAACAAGAAGAAAAGTTTAATAAGTTACGTGAATAAAATGGTCGTAAATATTACTAGACTATTAATGCATGCAGTAAATATAGTTTCTTTGAAATTTCTTTTTTTACATTGTGTTCACTAATGTTTGTACACCGAAATTAAGAAAATCACAAAAGGAGTATTATTTATGATCTTTAAACTACTTTTGCTACATTTTATTAAATTTGATGTTTCATGGTAAAACAAATATATGGGAAAAAAGAACCATATCTTTTTTATTTTATTAGTTTCATTGATTAAAAGATTTAAAACTTAAAAGTTAAGGGCGTTGTTTTCTTTAAGTTGCTTTACGGCCGCAGAATCAAACGATTATAACCTGTAATTTCCGGTTAGCATAAACAGTCGACCACCAAATCGGGACCTACCCACTCTTTGTAATTCTTTGCTTTCTGAAAATATTTACCAAAATACCCTCACCTGGTCAACTTCACTTTTGAGTTTCTTTTCGTCTTTCTGTACTCTATAATCTAATATATTCGACTATTTCCCTTAGAAAAGTACTACAGTATTCTCTAATAATCATATCATTCAGCTATTATTGTTTTAAAATTATTTCTTTTGTGCAAAAAAAAAAAAAATTTAACTATCTAGGTTCGAACTTGGGTTTGCGGAATAAAGTTTTATTGCCATGTGTGGTTTTAATTTGATATTTTAGGTGATAGGCTAGAAATCTAGCTACGTGTTTATTTTCTTTACTTAGAAGTTAGAACCAAAAATTCTAAACATTTTTTGTTGCTAGCATTTATAAATTATAACACGATATATTTCTCTATAGATGTTAACCAACCAATATTAACTTTAACATGCATGAAGAAGATTACGTTATACACAAATACAAGTATACAATAAAGCTGGAACTCCTTTAACACAAAAAATAAATAAATGGTTGGAAGTCCGAGTTTGTGTTAATAACTTATATATGGTGGAGAAGAGTCGAGTTAGGCAAGACATAAGTAGGCCACGTGGAGATTAAACTATGTTAATTAAATTAAGAAACAATCTAAAACAATAAAACTAAAAGTAGTCAAGATTTAAAATAAAAAATTAAGGTGGAAGGTATTTTTGGAAGATATAGTTGCTAAGCGAATATTTATTTACTCATTAGGTTTTTGCCTTCACGCAACCTACCAAGAAATGTCAAAAACTTTATGTTGTGGTTTTATTTATTTGCGAGTAATTCAGAACTATAGGAAAGCTTTAGCCTTTAGATAATTTAAAACATCAAGGACCGACCTATATTTATCTCTCATTGCATACTAGAGTTATATGTGAAAACAAGATAAATTTACTTTATTATTAATAGAATAAAAGCTGACGAATTCTCTTCGTTTGGTCGCGTCACTCATCTCATTCTCATTCTCATTACTCCTTTGGTTTAAAATTAAGTAAAGTTTTAGGATTAAATTTTTGTTTTAAATAAGTATTATTTTCGATTTTCAAGGTAATTATTTGATAATATTTATAATTTTCTCCCTTATGAATTATTGTATTAATCAATTAAAAATTTGATAAATTATATTTAATGAGAAATAAAATATAAAATTTAATAATTTTTTTAATATGTGTGAAAACTTATAAAACGACACTTATTTGTAAATATAAGGAATATAATTCCGTGTGTTTCACATAACACGCACATATTAAATGTTTTACTGTTTCAACTCGATGAAATTAAACATGTTTAACGACTTGTTACAAAAACAAATAAAGACAATAAAACAATAAATAATTAAAATTTAAAGACTTGTAAAAAAAATACTGTTGGAACGTTTCAATTAATGGAAGGTAAAAGCTTAACGACCAATTAAAGAAGTCTATATACAATAGAAAATAAATATCGTCTTCTCTCTCCAACGGGCAACAGCTATGCATTATACGAATATTTATTTTATATTTGGGAATAGTTACATAATAATAATAAAATTTACCAACAATTGAATTGTAAAACATGTTTGTGAACATATGTGGTATTCTAGATCAAATTATAAATTATGTATACGAAAGTAATGGATAAATAACATAATATTTGATAACATAATATATTTCTATATTTGTTTTAAAACAATATAATATTTGCATCATGCTATATGCACAGAATATATATATATATATATATATATATTGAAGTATCTATAATAAATATCTGAGACACTAATTGAAGTATTCAAATCAATACCATATCGAGTATGCTCATACAGTGATGTTAAAATAGGTCAACCTTGCTCGTTTAAACTCTGCTTATTTATGTAATTTTATTTTAAATCCGTTTAAAATCTTGTTTGTTTAGACACTGTTTATTTATGATCCATTAAATTTTTTTTAGCCCGTTTGACCCGTTTAAGCCTACCAGATTTTTTTTTACGTAGTTTTTTATTTTTATTTTTAAATGAATGGTTTTGAAAAACTTTATAATAAAAATTGGAAAAAACCTTTATAATAAACGTATTGTAGTCTATATTATTAACACTAATTAGTTAAACTATTATTAACACTAATTAGTTAAACTCATTTGACTTCCTATCAATTAGCCATATGATTAAATATCTGGATTTGGTAGATATTTAGATTTTAAACTGTAATTTTATTTTAAAATGGATATTCAGAAAAAACGGATCCGCCAGATACTGAGAAAATTTTATAATAGATATCCGTATCCAGCTTAATTAAAAAAAAAATTTTAACGGGCTATCCATTTATAACATACTGAAACCCATTAGTAAACGGGTCCACAGTCATACATGTGAACAAATGTACATTTTAATTAAGTACCAAAATTGTTTATGAATTATGGTTTTACATGTAAAGACATATTAACCATGTTTTGTGGTTTATACCTTTTCTTAGAAAGTGCATGAACAAACCCATAACTCTTAGTCCCCAATAAATCGTATTTTTAATCCTTGTTTCTTAAATATTAATTTCCTTCAGGTATCTATAAAATAAACAGCTTTTGGATTTTCGATAGGGCCAACTAGTTGTTTAAAGTGGCAATTTGCTTCTACAAGTTTAGAGGGCCCCTTGTTCTCATAGGCATTTTGAAACTTATTTTATTTTATGTTTTCATCCATTTTCATCAGTGTCTGTACAAATACACTTTGTTAAGACTTTGGCAAAGTTATGGAAGGTATGGCTATTTTAAAACCAATTATTGTTTGAAAATAGAACCAAAAAAAATATAAGAGCTTTATAAAATTCGAGATAACGTAGTATATCTGTATATGAGTATTAATAATATTATACTATATAGCCGGCGATCGATTTTTCTTAAAGGTCAACCTGATTATGGCCATATGACCGTAAATTTCGTGCCGATGGCTTTTTGTATTTGGAATAATATCTATCAAAAAAAATCTGTACAATAAAAGTGACGAATATAAATAATCTCATAATGTCAGTACTTTATCGTAATCAAGAAATATGTTACCTTTTTCCTATAAAAAACAGTTATATTTTACTATGTTGTTTATAATTGAGTTTAGTTATGTCTAATTGCAACATATATATTTAACTCCATTTTTTTTCGGAAAAAGGTAGAATTATGACATTTCAAGTTATGTAACACAATTTTTGATACACCAAAAAAAAAGTTCATTTTTTTCCCAATAATGACACTAAATAATGTATATATTATCAGAACCGTTCGTAGAGATTTTAGGACCCTAGGCCAAAAATAATAATACATGATTTGTTAATAGTAATTTTAAGATTAAAATAACTATAATTAATATATTTTCTATATGATTATGATAATGAATTATGAAATTTGTGAATAATATTTTTCTAAGAAAAGAAAAACTATAAAAAGATCATAAAAAAAAACTAAATTGATTTTTTAAATTATGTTTGTAAAAAATAATTAAAATAAATTATTGGTAAAATTTATAAGTAAGAGTAATTAAAGAGTGAATGAAAATAAAAAATATGGCAAATAAAATAAAATAAACATATATTGGCCGCAAAAATTGATTATGAACAATGAAAGATTTTAAAAACCAATGATAAAGATTTGAAACTGAATGGAGATATACTTTGAGATAACTTTAAAATTATTAGACCACTAAATATTTTGATATTTAGGGCCCTAAAATTTTATAAATAAAACAGGACCCTAAACGAATGTTTAAAAATTTCCTTCCTAGGTACGGCCCTGTATATTATCTATGACACTAGATTATAAAGTTGCATCGTGACAGTGTCCATATGTTTTATCGGAAGAGGTAAAAGAAGGGTAGGAAACGGAAAGAAGGCACATGCATGTGAAAAATCCTGTTGCTACTTTGAAACCCAAGTGGCATTTTTGTTATTTTCTCCTATTTTTTAGGGTTTTTTTTAATGTTCAAAGGATACGCCAAAATTGAGTTTTAAAAAAAAAATGTGTTAGTATTACTGTTACAGTACTAGGATACTAGCTAGATAAGTTTAATATGATTGTGTTAAGTTAGAGTTGTTGATTCTTGTTTTTTAATGGAAAAAAATGTTATATCAAAAAAAAAATGTATTGGTCAATTTGCAGTTAATTGTAAATATTGTAGAGAATATTTGTTGCCGCAATTGTGATAATGTAATTCAGAACAGTTATTGATTATTGATTATTTTCTTTAGAATGATTTTAAACGTAATTTAATAACTTGAATTCAATTACAGTAACAAAAATATTCTAGAACCTAAAAATATATTTAAAAGTTGTTCAAACGAAAAAATGCAAGTAAGTGACCGACACGTGGCGGATGGTCCTAGAGAAATTAGCCGATAATCTTGTTAAGTAAATCACAAAAAAAAAAGAGTTAAAGAAGGAAACTTTTATTATCAAAAAAAAAAAAGAATTTGAAAATTATTAAAGACCGAACTCAGTTTATACACACCGAGTTTATAACGTAACAGACGATGATCACAATCCAACGCTACAGATCTTTTAAAATTAGACACGTGTCGTAATCTTAGCTCAGGTAGGTCTCTCGTGGTTCGTAAATGACAGAAAACATTCGGTTAAAAAACGGTGAAAACTATTGCCGTGGAAACAAGACAGATGCAGGTGTTTGGGAGTCTTAACAACACATCCTGACCGTACGATCTTTTTCTTCAAGGCTAGAAACGTAAATTTAAATATCTAATCCAACGGTTGTAAAGTCTCTTACTCTTTCCTTTTATATTTCGTCACTATCACCTCAAAATGCCATAGGAGAAAGCAACTTCGTCTTTTCTCTCTCTAGATTTCTCAGAGTATCTAAAATCTCTCTTTCTATAATGCGTTTCATCGGAATTTGGTAATTTTTTAAATATCCGATCTCTTTTTCTTTATTTCTGACCTTTTTTGAGAGAGAAAAACAATGACATCTGGATTCTCCGGTGGCGGTGGTGGTGGACCGGAGTTTTACGGCGTTGGTGGTGGTAATAGATCTATTCCTGGAGGTCCTGGAACCGTTATCAACTCCGGTGACAATAATCCTCAGCCGATGTATAGAAACCAGATTCCCGGAATTTTCCTTGATCAGATCGGAAACAGATTCGCCGGGAAACGTACTTTAGCAGATTTTCAGGCGGCTCAACAGCTACAACAGCAGCAACAACAACAACAACAACCGTTTCATAATCAAGCAGCTCTCAACGCGTTTCTTTTAAGGTCTGTGAAGCCTAGAACTTTTCAGAATCTTCAATCGCCGTCGCCGATGATCGATCTTACATCTGTGAATAATATGAGTTGGTACGGTGGTTCGTCTCAGCGTTATGGTTTACCGTTTCTCAGGTCTCAGACGCAGCAGCAATCGGATTTAGGTTTATATGGTGGGATCCGAATGGGATTCGGGTCGGGTAATAATAATAATATTAACAACCCGACGTTAACCGGTGTTCCTTGTATTGAACCGGTGGTACAGAACCGGGATGAAGAATCGGAGAACAACATGTTGAATAGTTTAAGAGAGCTTGAGAAACAGCTTTTAGATGATGACGATGAGAGTGATGCACAAGGAGGAGGTGATGATGACGTGTCGGTTATAACTAATTCAAACAGCGATTGGATTCAAAATCTCGTGACTCCGAACCCGAACTCGAATTCAAACCCGGTTACGTCTTCTTCTCCGAGCTCCTCTTCCTCATCTTCTTCTCCTTCAACAGCTTCGACGATGACGTCGGTTTGTTCGAGACAAACGGTTATGGAAATCGCGACGGCGATTGCGGAAGGGAAAACGGAGATAGCGTCGGAGAGACTAGCGCGCGTTTCTCAGACGCCGAATCTCAAGAGGAATTCCGAAGAGAAGCTGGTGGATTTCATGGTGACGGCGCTTCGATCTCGGATTAATCCGGCTGAGAATCCAGCTCCTCCGGCGACGGAATTATACGGGAAAGAGCATCTAATCTCGACTCAATTGCTCTACGAGCTGTCTCCATGTTTCAAACTCGGTTTCGTGGCGGCTAATCTCGCCATTCTCGACGCCGTCGGTAACAACAACGACGAAGGTATAATGCTGCACGTTATCGATTTCGATATCGGAGAAGGTGGACAATACGTTAACCTACTCCACGCGCTCTCCACGCGCCGTAACGGAAAGAATCAGACTCCTCCGGTGATTAAGATAACCGCCGTGGCGAACAACAGCGACGAGTTTGTTGTCTCCGACGGTGGAGAGGAGAGGTTAAAAGCCGTCGGAGATTTACTGACTCAACTCGGTGATCGACTCGGTATCTCCATGAGGTTCAACGTCGTGGCGAGTTTACGACTCGGTGATCTAAGCCGTGAATCGCTCGGATGCGATCCCGACGAGCCTTTAGCTGTGAACTTAGCTTTTAAGCTCTATCGTGTCCCAGACGAAAGTGTATGCATGGAGAATCCGAGAGACGAGCTTCTCCGGCGCGTGAAGGGAATCAAGCCGCGCGTAGTTACTATAGTGGAACAAGAAATGAATTCTAATACGGCGCCGTTTTTGGGACGAGTGAGCGAGTCATGCGCGTGTTATGGTGCATTGCTTGACTCGGTCGAGTCGACTGTTCCTAGTTCGAACTTGGACCGGGCCAAAGTTGAGGAAGGGATCGGCCGGAAGCTAATAAACGCGGTGGCGTGTGAAGGCATGGACCGGGTCGAGCGGTGTGAGGTGTTTGGGAAATGGAGGATGAGGATGAGCATGGCTGGGTTTGAGTTAATGCCATTGAGTGAGAAGTTAGCTGATTCGATGAAGAGTCGACTCAGTAACGGAATCCGAGTTCACCCAGGTTTCACCGTTAAAGAAGATAACGGAGGTGTGTGCTTTGGTTGGATGGGACGGACACTCGCTGTCGCATCCGCTTGGCGTTAACTTCACACACTTTTTAAAAAACTTTTATTTATTTACCATATTATTATTAATGTTGCTATTAATTTTCGAGATATTCTGATATTATTATCATTGTGATTTTCCATTTTCGAAAGTGTATTAATATAAAAAAAAATGGAGGATCGGAGGAAGAAAAAGGGAGGGTAGGAGAATCTTTATGTAACAAAGAAAAAGGACTATTTTATATTTTTACTAATACTAATAAAAGATAAAGAGTGATTGGGTTTTAGGGAATTTCTATAAGTTTCTTTAATATTCTATTATTGTAATTTACTCAATATCTTATAATCACTCAGATATTACAGAACTTATACCCTAAAAAGCTAATTATCTGATGAAATTTTGTACCAGAATCTCGCAGGTGTAGCAATAACAACTTGACAGATAAATGATTCTTTAGACATCATACCTACTAATTATTGTGCAATAGGTTTTTTACTTTTTAGCAAGCTGCATCAAATCATTTAATATTCCATGGCATTGTAATTTTTCTACGGAAGCAAATTACTATTACTTATACTGGTTTTTTTTCTTTTTTCTTTTAGTCAAGTAGATACCTAACTCCAAATCAACTCCAAATCACTGAGATACCACCATTTGATTTATTTATACTGGTTTACAAGTATATATATAAAAAATATTTGTATGATAAAAACTTGTCGTGTCGGATATAAAATTCCTTCATCTTACATTTTGTATGGTACGTACATATGACTTGGTCAATCTTTAGTTTTAACGTGAGTGAATATGTTGGTAAGAATATAACAATATATTCTTGTTTTATTTTGGAAATTAAGAGGAAAAATATATGATATGGTGACTTTTATGGTCATGGACCTCATAGTTCAATTATTTAAACACTAATAAAAGTTGGCGTTGGATGGGTCCAGTCCCCATGGAATTCGATGTTCTTATTTTATGTTTTTTTTCTTTTCTTTAAAATTGAAATTCTTAGAACTATCCATCTTTACGCGAAACTTGTAAACTCCGTGTCCTTGGAATATTTAATTGCATATAAGAAATATACAAACCTAGTCACTAGAAAAATATAATATTATTATTGTCTGGTGCAAGCTGTTTGCGGCTAAAATTATGCAAAATCTTTTGAAACACACTCTTCTTAATCTCTTGTTGGTTAATTAATGATTTCTTTCTAATATAAGTTACTAATACCGTGTGGAGTGTTTGATTGGATTGTTAGATTCTTTTACCAACAATATCACATTAGATCAAATTAATTTGAGCCAGATCTACTTCGTATAAGTTAGGATAACATTTAATACTCTTAAGATAAACTGTTGATCAAGCATGTAATTTGATGTTTCATATTACGTTACAAACTCCTAACATTAATGATGAATAATAATCCATCCATATTAGTAGGGGTGTCAATGTGGGTTGACCCGCCCCGTTTAACCCGTCTTATTGCGGATTGGGCTAATTTGGGGGTTTTTGGCGGGTCAACCCGTTATAATCCGCATGTTCTAAACTAATAACCCTAACATGTTCCATTTAATCCGTCTCATTGCGGGTTGAGCTAATTTACAGTTTTTGGCGAATCGACTCGTCATAATCCGCGGGTTCTAAACTAATAATCTTAATCTGCTCCGTCCTAAAATTATGGATTTTGCGGGTTGATCCTAGAATTCAAAATTAAGTTAATACAAACAAAAATTAATGTTTTATAATAAAATTTCATCAATAATAAAATAAATGCATATCATATTGATCCATCCTAAACAAAAAAGAAAATAGTATAAAAAATAAAAAATGAAAAAATCAACAAGTTATAATTTGAGGTTAAGTATAATTAGGGTTAGTCAATATATAAAGTTTTCTTTAAAAATTTTAAAATTTGGAAAACATACTTTAAAATATTTATAGGCCATAATTCATAAGAACTATAATTATATTTAAAATTTTTACCATAAAAAATTTAATCTGCGGATTAACCCACAATCCATGCGAGTTTATCCAACAAAGACCATAGATCGTGGTGGATCAATCCATAATGCCCGTTTTTTTTTGGATATTAAAAATATCAACTCTAATCTGCTCAATAGTGGTGTGGGTTTAGAGTTAACCGCAGATTTTTAACCCTAATTGACATCCCTAGATATTAGTATGAAATAAGCAGAAGGAAACAAAAAAAAAAACATTCATTAGTCTTTCGTTTATCAGAAATTTATAAGCTCTATATTAAAATTTCAAAGGCATTAGTCAACTGCACCGTCAGTTTTATATCTTCTATAACTCCAACCAAGTTAATTAAGTGTATTGTTTTATAATAAATGGGAAAGAAAGAAAAAATATGAATTTTCATTTATTCATCGGAAATGTAATGAAGTCGTAACACTTCCGGTCCTATCTGAACTGTGATGTAACCCAGCTTTCTCGATGACGACATTAGACCACCTCCAACTGTGGGTGCTAAGTGAGGTTCTAAAGTTTTAATAAAATAAAACTGATTAAAATTATCCAAATCAAGCAAAACTTATTAAAACTGGTTTTTAATTAAAAGCTTTTAGAAACCCTTAGAACTTCTAACCTGCTGAGTGGAAGAAATTAATTTTAATTATAAAAAAACTATGTTGTCTCTCTCTCGACACACCCGCAGATGGTCGACGACTCTTCGTGTTATCTTATGTAATTTCCGTGCTAATTCTGCCGCCGCTCCAACTTTGTGAAACACTCACCGTTCAGAAACTATTACCGCGTCTTCCGTGTCATCATCTGTCGATTCTAATTCGTTGGTGGAAGATCGAGATGACGTGAGCAGGATTCCATTGCTTGAAGTTAGAGATTTGAGAGCTGTGATTACTGAATCGAGATAGGAGATACTAAAAGACGTCAATTTGATGTCGACGAAGGAGAGGTGCATATCAATAACTGAATTTTTATAGGTTAACTTGAAATTTTATCACAAGAAAGCTTCCCTGGTATTGAAATTGTATTATCTATCATCTGCGAAAGTTTGAGTTTTGAAATCTAATAAGAAGAAGTAATGATTAACAAGATATTGACTTTGTGAATTTTGAATTTTGTGGTTGTATACTAGGAATATCAGATAACTCTCGGAGGAGTTTGAACAATTTTATTTTGTGTATATCATTTGCATTTCTGCGGATTGTAAAATATGGCCTCTTTTGTGGAATTTTGGTCGATCCTCATAGGCTGTTGTTTCGTGGTTACTAACAAACTCTTAGGTACACGTAGTGATGGGGAAGAATGGTTCAGGGAAGAGCACATTTTCGAAGGTGAACTTTTCAGACTATATTTTATGATGAATTTATCTGTTATCTTAAACTCTTTGAAACCAACCGTAAGAGAAAGAGCATATCTTGTATCTCAGGATAATCATCTATGCTGCATAGTAGTGTTTTCCTCCTGTTTATTTTCCCAATGAGCCTTATTCTTTGTAGGTTCTTGTGGGTCATCCTGAGTATGAAGTGACAGGGGGAAATATTGTGTTTAAAGGGCAGAATCTATTTGTCATGGAATCAGAGGAAAGATCTCTTGCTAGTCTCTTATGTCTTGTTTAAGACACATGTATGTTGCTATAAACTTTGATCTTTTAATGTTTATAGTAATAACTAATTCGATCTGATGAGTCCTTTTATTTGTTTAACTTATAGGAAACTACAAATCTTGCAATCAACAAAGGATATTTGAAGCTTAGAGACACAATGTGAAAGTCATTCGTTGCAATTTTAAAGTCAGCTTTTAAGATAGTATGCTTGAACCTGTTGTTGTTTGGTCTTTGTTTGGTTAGTGAAATGGTTAAACTTGGTTGATGATGAATTGATGCTTGATGATGATAAATTCTGTTTTTTCTTGAAAAGAGCCAAAGCCTCTATGACAAACAAAAAGTTCAATTTCTACTTTGTTAGATCAGATTAGGTTAAGACTTAACCATTTTTGTGATAAATGCTTGTTAGCTACATCGATTAGGACTGCATTGACATTGACATTTTGCTGATCGATTTGTTTGGTGATAAATGCTTGCTAGTTTGGTGATTAATGCTTGCTAGTGTGGTGATTAGGTAAAGTCATTGATTGCTAAAAACACTAAACACAACTTCACCATTCTCTTTCTTTCTCCTCTTAACCCTTCATCATTCTTCATCTGAACCTCATAACACTTCATCATTCTCTTTCTTTCTCGTCTTAATAACCACCAAAAACTAAGAAATAGATTCGAAGAATCCATTTGGTCACTCTTCAGGGTTTTTGGACCTTCTAAATAGCCAACAATATGAGATTTTATCGCCTACTATAGGTCTTGGATCATCATCAGAAGTTCCTGTCTTTAGTTCCCAATGGACTGATGATGCAAGCCAAGCTGAACACACACTCGAGGACAAAAGAGGAAGACAGAATTGGTCACCCAAAGAAGATGTTGTGCTCATCAGTGCATGGTTGAACACAAGCAAGGACCCAATAATTGGGAATGAGCAATTGGAAAGGCATTGCAGCTTACTTTGCTGCAAGTCCTAAGCTTGCTAGTATGCAAAAGAGAGAGGCTAGTCACTGTAAACAATGGTGAGAGAAGATAAATGACCAAGTATGCAAGTTTGTTGGGTGCTTAGAGGCTGCAACAAGTCAGAAGTCAAGCGGTCAGAATGAAAATGATGTAATAAAGCTTGCTAACCAAATCTACATCAATGCTCACGGGGTCAAGTTCACACTTGAGCATTGTTGGAGGGAGCTTCGCCATGATCAGAAATTGTGTGCTGCTTCTTCTACTATAGATAATGACAAGTTAAAAAGAAAAAAGTGTGATGATGGGTGTGAAGCTTCTGCACAGTCATCCAGCTCCTACACAGTTAGCCATGGAGATGAAGCAATGGCTTGTCCTCCTAGTGTTAAGGCATCAAAAGCCAAACCAAAAAGACCTATCAAAGGCGTGGAAGAAGACAACAAGGCTCTGAAAGAGTTTCAGAGCATGTGGGAGATAAAACAGAAGGACTTTGAACTGAAAGAGAAGCTTAGTAAGCACAAATTGTTGGAGAGTCTCCTTGCAAAAATAGAGCCACTTAGTGATATAGAAATGGCTTTAAAGAACTAGCTTATTAATGAAATGTTGTCAAATGCTTGAACGATGCCTTTAGTTTCTTGAATCAGTTTTTTTTTGTGGCTGAAGTTAGTCTTTTTTTGTGGTTTCTGTTCTTTGATCAATATATGATCTATGCTTGTAAAATGTTTTGGTCTCATATTTGGTTTAAGACATGTTTACCTCTAGTTTAGAACATGTTCTTTTCTGTTTGCTATGTTTGGTCTCATGTTTGGTTTAGGATATGTTTAGTTCTAGTTAGAACATGTTATTTTCTGTTTGCTCAGGTTTGGTCTCATGGTACATTACGGATAGGATGTTTTGGTATGCATTGAATGTGTGCCAAGTTTCAAATTATTTCATAACTTTTCAAAATTTAAAATTTTAAAACCTCATTAGAGGTTTTACCATTGGACTTGATTAAAATTTAGAAACCATCCTAAGTATCTAAACCATTGGAGATGGTTTTACATTATACATTCATATGAAATAAATGAAGGATGAAACATTGTATTCATTTAGTTAGAGGAGTTTTTAATGAAAATTTTGAAATAACAGAAAGACGTTCATTTATGACAACTCACACATCTTATGCAGTTACGTTGGTATATCTTTCACTTGATCTGAAGTAAGTAGTGAGTGAAACATACAACTACAAGAAAAGAAAAGTAACAAAAGGGCTTCCACACGCTTGCAATAAATGTAACATTGTTAAGAGTCATGCATGTAATCACATCTGTATACTATGTAGGCCTAGTGCATTATATTGGACCACTAAGTTATTATTCTTTTTTCTTTATTAACAAATATGTGATATATTCTTTTATGGTTTGGTGTGTGTCTTTCTTCTTAAAATAATTTACAGAAAGATGGAGATAATTTGAAAACAATTATTTTTTTCAAAGGGATCATCAAGCAACAATGCAACATAACATAGAGAGAATGCTGTTTTTGTTTTTGTTTTTCTTTGTGAAGATATATCTAGTGACGAATCCCATACAAAAACGGGATATTAATGAATATAGTCGAAATTATATGGGTTTGGATTTTTGATAAAAGAAAAAGAAAACAAAGCCATTTGAGATTAAATTACCAACCTTTGAGTTTCAAAATGACCTAAAATAGTGTTACCAAATTTTTTTATAACTAAAGTAGATTAAAATATGATCGTATAACCTATAAGCCCATATTGGATAAATAAAGAGAAGGATGATTTGAAAATTTTGAAATATTCTTTCGTTCTAAATTTTTTAATTTGTTTTATTATAAGTGTCATTTTGTGTTTCAAATACAATTTTTTAGTAAAATTTATACTTTTACTCATATTATTTTAATACAATGGCCAATAAATTATGTTCTCTAGTATATTAATAAAGTATGATGAAAAAGAGAATTTCACTGTCTTTTTAATTTTTCTGTAAAAACTTTTTTTTTTTTGTTAAAATTTTGTCTGTAAAAAACTAAAATTACACTTATCATGAAAACTAGCTAATAACCCGATATATATATTAATAGATAAAATAAGGAAATACATGTCTATTTAGAGGTTAAGAGGTTGCCATTAGTTTTCGTGTATTCATCGAATTATGTGGACTTGGTGCCTACAAAAGATTTCACGGAAAGAAATTGTCTGCATCAATTAATCAATTCAATTCCAAAACTAAATAAGCCCGAATTAAACATGTTTTGTATCATGTGATCAAGCGCGTCGTGCCCACATCCCAAAGAATGAGTACTTAGAACATCAATACAACATCTAACGAGTATAATCAGATGGTGTCTTGTAAATTGTAAGAGAACTAATGGCACCACACTTACTATACATGTGATGAGATCCACATGCCAATAGGCTTAGTACCATATATTTTGGATACTATAAATACCATGCAATATATTTTTTTATAAAGAACATGCAATATTATTTCATACGCTTATTACACACACCATCTAACTTAAAACCTTTTATACTTGAACGTTGGAAGATTATTAATTAAATGACATATCCCAATGTTACTGGGCTTTATTTATGATGAACAGATGAAGACTCTATCTCCAGCGTATAATTCCACATTTTCCCAAATATTATGCGTATAATTCCACATTTCCACTAACCAAAATTTTCCATGACTATGAGATCACTTATTTTTATTTTATTTTTTTTGTTAATTACCTAAAATAACTTTTTAATCAACTTTTGCAATATATCATAGGTCTAGCCATAGGAAGCGACGAGAAAAACAGAAAATACAAAAAAGTAGATTTTCAGCTAGTGGAGTGGGTTTCCATAGCCTGTCGGTCCAGCTTTCACTTAAGTCCTCTCTCTCTTTCCTCTCTAAAATTTTCGGAGACAGAGAAAGTGGTGAAGAAAATTTCTGGCAACAGCGGCTTCCTAAACGTTGTTAATTATGCATGGTTGTTTGCGTCATAACTGAGTATATAAAAATGTAAAATTGATTCATCTATATTGGATATATCAATATATATGTAAAAGCTGATATACTAATTATACATATATAAATCAAAATTTTATATATAAAAAGTATGAGTTTCTCGAGGGAAATTTTTTTTATTGTCGTCAAACTCCATATATTAAGTTATCGGTTTAGTGGCTATCCTCTAGGAAAAGCCATGTGGGAACCAAATTACTAACATGAGAAAAACAGAAACCACGTGCTCTTGTAAATTTTGCAAGCTGATCTGCAGAGACATTCTCACGACCTGTAATATATCTAATCCTAAATGACATAAACAAATCCCTAAATAATATGAAATCTCTAAGCTCTGAGACGAATGATGGCCAATCTTCAGATCTGTGCAATCCCTGACAAAGAGGACATCCATCTGGGGAATAGCTATCAAACACTGCATAGCCCATAGTAGAGCCTCCAACTTAGTATGCAGTGGGGATATGCATCTTCTTGATCTCTTCAACCCTACTCGTAGAATCTCATCTCCAAGAGAGACGATCCATCCTTGTCCGCTCGTCCTATCTAATTCGATCCATGATCCATCTGTAAAGCATATTGGCCTATCTCTTGGGAAGGTAGCTTCTACTGCATCCAAGATACTCTCTTCCTCTGGATCGTCACTCGTGTTTGCTTTTCTCCAAGCTTCTTCTTCCTGAATGGCGATATTTAGGGTATCCCTTAGGATCTCATTGAGGTCCTCAAATGTTTTGCGGTTCCTCGCCTTCCAGATGTACCACATAACCCATGAAAAATCAGCATGCTCTCCTCCACTGCTCCAATTTCCTTACCCCGCCAGAAAAGAAAATTCACATTGTAGAACAATGATTGCAAGGGGAAGCTATTCGGAGCCGAGAGAATGTTCGATAGTGCCCATATTTGTCTTGCCGGAGGACACTCAAACAACATATGATTAATAGTTTCTTCCTCCGCTCCACATCGTGGGCAGACTTTATCCTTCTCAGTATGGCGATAGTATAGACGTTGACTTGTAGCCAGACATCCAGTGATACATTGCCACACGAAATGCTTGAGTTTTCGTGTAGTTTTTAATTTCCATACTTGCGTCTGGAGTGCCGTAACACTTGGTCCCTGAAGAAGAAGGTCACATGTACGATGAGAGAGATCTCTTGCGGTCCAATACCCAGATTTGACCGAATAATTGTCTGACTTTGTCAACGTCTAACAATATCCTTCCTCTGAGGCGGTACAGCTAGGTTTAATCCCTACAATAAAGTTAATTTCTGCCGGGGGAAACAGTTTCCGGAGACGATATATTTTCTACTTCTTGGTGTCAAAGTCTATCAATGTATTGACAAAAACTAATGGATCTCGATCCGCCGTGAGACTCTTTGGTGTTCGGGCCGGCGTATCCGGGATCCACGGCTCTGTCCATATACTCGTTCCGAAACCTGCTCCAATCGTGCATCTGATACCCGATCTCAAGAGAGGTCTCGCAACTAGCATACACCTCCATCCATATGATGGACGGTTAGATACTTGTATATATAGAGGGCTACAATATCTGAAGTATCTCCCTTTCAGTACTCTTACGAGTAAAAAATTGGAGAATCGAAGTAATCTCCATAATTGTTTGGCTAATACGACGATATTAAAATCTTCCAAAGTTCTGAAGCCCAATCCCCCATCGGCTAATGATCTACACAGGTGGTCCCATGCTACCCAGTGGATATCTCTGCTATCTCTTTCTGACTCCACCAGAAATTGGCAACTGCACTACTAAGTTTCGAGCATATAGCTTTGGGCAAAAGATAACACGACATTACATATGTCGTAAGTGCTTGCGTTTGTAACTTAAAATCAGCACCTCTTTTTCTCCTTTTGAAAAAAATTTGGCGGTCCATGTACTAACTCGACTTTGAAGATGTTCCTTCACAAAAGCGAAAATTTATGCTTTGGAGTCATGAATTTTCTCTGGGAGTTCAGTCTCCATTTCTCCTTCTTGGTTTATCTCCGCTATACTCTTAATTTATTGTCTGATATCGGTTGCAAGTCCCGAACATAATAAAAGATTTGAAAAATTAATTTCTTGTCCCGAGATCTCGCCGTACAAGCGGATAGTGTCAATAACCTACTTCCTTTGCTGTTTCTCGAGGGGTTTTAAAGATGTAAGCTTCTAATTTTGTTTTCAAATGATAGTAAACCAAATAACTTATTTATATAAATGTGGTTCAAATAATATTTTTAAATAGTACTCCAATAAATATTTTTGCTTTAAAAGGTAATAACTCGAGCTACGAAAAAAGATCAACTAACATTTTTTTATAAATAAATAGTACAAACATTACGACAACAACTCACAAGTACAAGATCAAAGGAGGACATACAAAGATATGTGCACGCATCATTCACTTTCACAGAAAAAGATATATTCCCATCATCCCATGTTTCATTTATTATCCTCGCCTAATTGTTAATTTTTATTTCCAAATTCTCTGAAATAATCTTACTCTTCAGCCTGAGATATTAAATTTTCATAATATGTTTTTTTTCCAAATCCTACACATTATTTGCTTCTTTTGACACCTTATACTTATGAAGAGATGATACATACATTCAATTAACCCAAGTGAAGAATACATATATAGTAGTATAAAACTTGACAAAAAAAACCCAGATAAACAGTCCACATCATTAGGACTTCCAATGAGCCACCTAGGAGTGTTCTAAGTGGCTGAGCATAGTCTTCTTCGCATTGTCAGTAATCAAAATAAATTTCCTTTAAGAACGGGAAAGATCAACAGTACCGAAAGATAGTATATGCGCTGATATTGTTTTTTTTTTTCTTTTTTTTTTCTTACAAGTCTATGATTATTTATCTAATATCAACAGTATTAGATACCTATCTCTTTGAAGGTGCTAGTGTAGATGCATCAAGCTTAACCGCGTAAAACTGCATAGGATGTCTATTACTCCATCCGTTTCAAAATATAAGATGTTTTAAAATTTTTGTTGTGTTTCAAAATATAAAGTGTTCTTACATTTCGATGTAATTTTTTACTTTATTGAATATTGTGTGACCAATAATAATTTACAGTTTTTTTTATAATTGATTAAATTATTTTTGTTTATATATTAAATAATATTTTTTAAAATTAAAAATAATTTCTTAATATGTGTGCTTTAAGCCAAAACGTCTTATATTTTAAAACGGATGGAGTAGTACTTTACTGTTGTATCACTATCTGCTAAATGAAAGAGACAAAACCTTAAATTAGAAACCAAAAGGATGAGATTTATAGCTATGGATCTAACTTGAAATGAATGATATCCATTAGTAGCTCTGGGCACGAAGCGAGTATTCGAAAATTTTTCACTATTTGTGATTCGCTTCGTCTCAGCCGAATACCTGATATTATAATTCACTTCGATTCAGAAATTTTTGAATATTCAGAAATTCGAATATTCGTAAAATTTTGTGATATTCGCGAATATTCGCTTCCATTCTTTAATTTTTTTTTATAACATACACAATACATAAAATAACATAAACTTAAATATTCAAAGTTTTTTTTGACATGTTTTACAATAAATTCCAAAAAACTAAACCCAATTGTTATGCCACCATTCATTAGCATCATATGATGAAAAATGATCAAACTAAGATCTTAACACAAAATAGCTTAACATAGCTTTTTTTTGTCTTTATCTCTTGCAATCCCAAATCTGTAGACAAAACATAGTAAAAATAAAATAAAACGCTAACACAAGAACAAACTACAAACATAAAAAGTTATTAACTAAACCTAAATGAAAAATATTAAGTATATCTATAATTATATATATATATATATATATTTTCGAATCGAAGCGAATATTCAGATTTTTTGATTCGAATCAAAGCGAATATCGAATCGAAGCGAATCTAACGAATATTTTTCCCAGGGCTATCCATTAGTGAAACAGTTGGACAACAAACCGTATATGAGAGTTTCTCCATCTTGTTAAGTTCCTTGATATAAGAAACTCGGTTGCAATAAAGATCATATCACTTATCCAGCATTGCTACTAGAGAACATAATGTTACCATCCACCATGAGATCCAAAAGTGGCTTCGCGAACTCTTGATTCAAGTAAAGAACAGGGGAGGACGCATAATGTAGCTGACCTTCTCTTGTCTTGCAAACTAGACAGTGATTCCATATCTTAAACACAAAGCTTATGTTCTACAAGAAAACATGAAATTGGTGGCGGCCGTATTCGTTAGTAAGTCATCGCAAACTAGATATAACAACGACTTAGCTATACCAATGTTATATGGTGAGAATAAATTGAGGTTATCCATGAACAATACTTGTGTAGTAGAGCCAAAATATTGTATAAATTTCGAAACAAGATAGCACTTAATGTAAAAACCGTATTTTCTTTTGAATTAATTTAACATTACATTCAAAAAATTGTATAAGTTTGTCCCTTACAAGTTCAAAAGAAACCAGAAAATGTAAATGGTTTTCCAAAATGGTTTTAAATTCCTTGTTAAGACTCTCACTTTCGAAAAGGTTTATTGGCCTATTGGGCTTGTGGATCCATTTAAAGATTCATGGGCTTATCCACACATGAGTTCACGCAGAGAGACAAGTTTGTTTTCTGAGTCATCATCATCATCTCGAAAGAGAAGACTAAACTCTGACCTTAAAGCAGCATAAACACAAAATCTCTCTCTCTGAAAGGAGATAAATGGTGGCGTCTTTGAGACTCCCTTCACTCACTTCCCTTCTATTTCCCGCCACAACTAGTTATCCAGCTACTCTTCGTCGAACCTTATGTCTACGGAACAGACCTGCTTCTGGATTCGCGACGGCGTCGAATAGCACTGCTTCGCCGGAAACAAAGTCGTCGTCGGAGGTCGATCGGCTCAGGTCGGACCGAGCTGTTACGCCTCGCTCTCAGGACTTCAATGCTTGGTATCTGGATGTTATAGCTAGTGCTGAACTCGCCGATTATGGTCCGGTTCGTGGGACTATGGTCATTCGTCCTTACGGTTACGCGATTTGGGAAGCGATTCAGGTTTCTTGTTGAAAATTGGGATTAAAATTAAAATTTTTGAATTCCAAATGTTTATTTGAATCGCTTCAATTTTTTGTTGTTGTGATTGTTAATTTTGCAGGAGTATTTAAATGTGAAATTCAAAGAGACTGGCCATAGCAATATGTACTTCCCACAGGTACAGTTTGAAGTTGAAATTTAGAAAATTTAGCTTAAGCTGGTTTTAGAATTTAGCATAAATTAGTCACTATTATTTTCATCATTGCTCTACTATTATGTTTTAATGTTACATTGGGGTTTAATAGTGATGGTATGGTCTATTGTGCAGTTTATACCATACTCGTTTATTGAGAAAGAAGCTTCACATGTTGAGGGATTTAGTCCTGAACTAGCCCTTGTCACTGTAGGAGGAGGGAAGGAACTTGAGGAGAAGCTTGTGGTAGGCATTTTTCCGGCGTTACTATGTTTTTACCATAAAGATAGAATTTTGAAAATTCATTATCTAAGTTTTGGGTTTGATTGTTTCACTCGTTGAGGTTGTGGCAGGTTCGGCCTACCAGTGAAACCATAGTGAATCACATGTTTACTCAGTGGATTCACAGCTATCGTGATCTTCCTCTCATGATTAATCAGGTGTGGATAGAGACAGCCAAATTGTTTATCATTATTGGTATTAGAAATCTTGCACTTATCATTGCTCATGGTTGTATTTTTTTCCTTTCTGTGGTTTAGTGGGCTAATGTCACCAGATGGGAGATGCGGACAAAACCATTTATTAGGACTCTTGAGTTTCTATGGCAAGAGGGTCATACTGCTCATGCCACTCCTGAGGAGGCAGAGAAGGAGGTTTGTTCTCTGTTTTGTTGTGGTCAGCTTGTGGAGTCTTTTTGTGTTACTCTTCTGTGACAAATTTTTAGTGCTGTATTGCAGGCAAAACAGATGATCGAAATCTACACTAGATTTGCTTTTGAGCAAACTGCGATACCTGTTATTCCCGGTCGAAAATCAAAATTAGAAACTTTTGCTGGTGCTGATATAACCTATACTATTGAGGCTATGATGGGAGATCGGAAGGCATTGCAGGCTGGTACCAGCCACAATTTAGGGCAGAATTTTTCTCGTGCCTTTGGAACTCAGGTACAGAACTATTATCTTAGATTTATGTCATGCTCGTACCTAGATTTGACTTTGTTTGGAGTTTAGTTCTCTCATTTTTTAATTTAATGATCGACAGCATGGTTCGTACCGGTTCATCTATAGTTTCTTTTGTCCCATGTTTTGTTTTGCAACTTCATCATGAAAGAATGTTAAATGACGTATATGACCATCCCAGTTTGCAGATGAGAATGGAGAAAGACAACATGTGTGGCAGACATCATGGGCAGTCAGTACACGTTTTGTTGGTGGAATTATCATGACTCACGGAGATGACGCTGGTCTTATGCTTCCCCCCAAGATAGCTCCAATACAGGTTCTTCTTCTATTAGCTCGGGAATTTCTTAAGCAGTCTCCTCTGCCTTGTATCTGAAGTTCCATTCGTTAACTGTGTTTGGTTTCTTTAGCAAAAATGATTTTGTTTTATATCAGTAACTCGGTTGGAAATGATGATCGAGAGTTCGGTTTGAATATGAATCTTCTCTATTCTTCTTTTGAAGGTAGTAATTGTACCTATATGGAAAAAGGACACTGAGAAAACAGGAGTTCTCAGTGCTGCATCATCAGTGAAGGAAGCTCTCCAGTCTGCTGGGGTTAGAGTTAAACTTGATGACACAGATCAACAAACCGCAGGATGGAAGTTCAATTTCTGGGAAATGAAGGTTTGTTACTCTCTTAAAACACTAGAATCATTTTCTGGGGTGAAAAAAATTTCATAGCTAGATTTCAATGAATTAACCAACATCGACTCTGATAGTTTCATCCGTATTTGAAAATTTGGGGTTTGCAGGGAGTCCCTTTAAGGATTGAAATTGGTCCACGCGATGTATCTAGTAACTCTGTCGTCGTCTCGAGGAGAGATATACCGGGAAAAGCAGGAAAAGTTTTTGGAATATCAATGGAGGCATCAACATTAGTGGCATATGTAAAAGATAAGTTAGATGAGATCCAATCATCGCTTCTAGAAAAGGCGGTATCATTCAGGGATAGGTACTTTTTTGTTAATCTTTCTCCCACACCATAAAGTTTTGCGGCATTAATTAGCAAACGCTCACATTTTGATGTAATTGTGCAGTAACATTGTGGATGTAAACTCATACGATGAGCTCAAAGACGCAATATCTTCAGGGAAATGGGCGAGAGGTCCTTGGTCAGCTAGTGACGCGGATGAGCAAAGGGTAAAAGAAGAAACAGGAGCAACCATTCGTTGTTTCCCGTTTGAACAGACTCAAGGGACTAAAACATGCTTAATGACTGGAAATGCAGCAGAAGAAGTTGCAATCTTTGCCAAGTCCTACTGAAGAAGGTCCTTTGACTATTGGAGTGAGTATTGGTCGGATCTGTGGGACCCTCTTTTGTTGTTGTTACTGGTAGAACAGAATCAGATGAAAAGCCCGTGGAATCACATCCGTATAGAGGAAGTTTTCGAGTCTTTTTTTACCAATTCCAATTCATAATTTGTTTTTATTTCACAAATGAAAAATAACCTGTTGACTTTGATTTATTGTTATTTGTCTACATCTTTGATGGTTTAATGTGAAAAACAAATAAAAAAACAGTGAAAAGAATAGTTAACCCAAGACTCTAGCTTACACATGTCCGTTAGGACTTAGGAACACTGTCGTGGCATAAAATTGTCTGATGAGATTTCTTTGAAGGACAAAGTTTGTTTGTTGTTAAACCAGCCAAATCCCTTATCCGAAGAGGAACCAAAAAAACCAGTTGGAAGTGAAACAAACGACAGATTAGTGAATTATGAAACCTCTTAGCTAGATCAAGAGACAGCGAAACATAACCATACAAATTCAGATTTGGATATGGAAAAGTTAGGAAATGGCTGCCATGAAGGTTGGGACCAAACTGAAGACACGATGCGTCGATTTTTTTTTCGAGAGAAAAGGAACAACTTTTTTTTTACTATAAGATTTCTTTTTAGATATGCATTTGAATTGTGTTGAAATTTTTGTTGTTGTTGATTTTTACCAGTAAATTTCTTGCAAGTTTGCCCTATCATTAAATACTAGTCAATTCTTTTTTCTTGAGAGAGTTAAACTCTTGCACTCTAATATTTTTCTTATAAAAATGCTAGTCAATTCAGAGTCCAATTAATATTTCCTTAATTATTTCACAATTACAAAACAATATGTTGACTTTCATTTATTATTTTTGCATCTTTGAAAAAAACCTTTTAATAAATAATGATTAATGGGACTTCCCATATATTATTTGTTTCGTCCAATTAATCATTTAATTTATTTGTTATTGTTTTTCCAAATTTGATTGAAGTCATAGTATTTGACTATTTGTACTTGGTCATTTAGTTGGTCAACTTTTTAATTTGGCAACAACATATAAATCGTGTATATATATGATATAAGCGCTCTTAGATTAGAGAGATATGTGCTTATGACTTGGTAAGAAACACGGTTTTTTTTTCTCAATTAGTCTCTTTGTTTTTGTTTTTCTTAATATCCACTGTTCAACATTTTATAATTCAATATAAAAAGTGTTTCATTGATAATTGGTTTTTCTTTAACACTTTGATTCTTAATTTTTAGATACTTCAAATTTTGAAAAGAGAAACTATCCCGAAAGACAGCACATAAAAAAGTAAACATATATTTATCATATTCAAAATTTCAAGTAATCTAGATGTTATATTTCTTTTCTTTTGGTAGACTTTACAGATTTTAACTAGATATATATATGTCTTAACTTATAGTGTTAATCTTTTATTTATATATATTTTGATATGTATGAAATTTTTTGATGGAGAAAACTATACAAGTATACCTCTATTGTATCGTGTTCTGTGTCTAATAGACTTTACAGGTTTAACTAGATATCCTGAAATGTTAAGGTATTTAGTTTTGTGTCCTACCTCTATTGTATTATATCAACACTTAAAACCTAATACTTATTATAGGTTATAAGCTTATGACTTTGCATTTGAGAAAATCTATTTATTGTAGAAAATATTAAATCGATTTTTCATCTTCTAAATACATACATTTATCTTGGAATAAAAATATACGGTAGCTCAAAGAGAGCTTAAAATATTAAATCGTTTTTGTATGGTTTGCTTATGAAAGTTAATTGCTTGCAGGTGAAGTAACCCCTTCATACACTAGGGAAAGCATTGAAGCATGACAAGCACTAACGGTGAAGAGCAAATGGTGGCTCAAGGTACAAGTCCAGCAGAGCGTAACAGGAACTCAGTTGCTGCCGAAGACAAGAGTTCATCTATCACAGTAGCAGAGGTTTTTCCCTCCTTTTACTATTTTCTATTAGCTTTAGGAAAATTTATGGCTTCTTGAATTTTAACATTTGATTTCCATTTATGGTAGCTTGGCGTTTCTGTTCCAAGTAAGAAACCGAGAATGAGGGTTGGCCCACCTCCAAAAGGGACATTTGCTCAACGTCATCGCTCAGAACATAAGACGCAGATCTCAGACGTTGTCCCTAATGAAATGCCTGATCGCAGTGGTCATGACATTTCTGGTATCAAGATACTTTCTAATTAATGTTTTTGCTTGTAGTATTGATATGAATAAATGATCTTTCATTAGCTGCTTGTGTACTAATATGAATAATGATTTTGCACCAGCTGTTGATCGTCCACCTGCTGAAGAATCTGTAGTTCAGCAACAAGACACCTCAACCATATCGACCCATGTTGACGGTAAAAATGTTAGGTTGCACTGGGATATGAATCTGCCAGTGGAAGATTGGGGCCAACCATGTGATTTTGAAGGTGAAGCCTCTGGAAGTAAGGAGGTGGTTGCATCAGATGGGTCTAAGGCTGATGAAACAGCTGCTGGAAAAGGCAAAGAGTGTTAATTTATTGAGTTTGGTCTTATCTTATTTTATAATTTTGAAAGTATATGAATGTTGTGTCAAAATGTGTTTGTTAAGAGTCGTGACATTTAGGGGATTGGGCAGTTTTGTCCCTGTTCTAAAAGTCACAATGTTTTGTTAAGTATTGTCAAAACTATATAAGTTTATTTGTGTTGTCTTAATAAAATTATGTTTCAGTCTTACTCTATTTTTCTCTCTTTGTCTAAGTTAATTACAAAACATAACAACTTCGATTACATTCATAATATATTACTCTTAGATTTAGTGAACCATACCTTTGAGCAGATTATGAGGGCGAGGTTGACCATATGGGTTATGGGTCTCAGCCAGAGGATGAGAAATTCTTCTCTATGATTGGAAGTAACGACAAGTACAAAATGGAGGAGTCTGATAAAGAAAGCTTGGCATACAAGAAACAGTCATAATAAAATGTCAAAAGTGCATATTCTTGTAAGCACATCACATAAGTGCTCAATTTCAAATTATATTTGGTGTTAAGCTTATTTTTTTCGGAAAATAATGATTCTCATTAACTTAAGGGGTAATACAAAAGAGTTTATGATACTCTTTTGCAAGAGAAATCAAACATACAGTTGATCTTTCTATGTACAAACCAGAAAGCAAATTCAATTATGTGGAAAGATAAATAAGGACGTCGAGCAGAATCCTGTGAAACTTATTCAGTTGAGATCTCCATACTTGTTGCTTTGATTAAACAACAAGATTTTTGGGATCCAAGAATTAGGATTAGCTGGAGAGGAATAAATAGTCCCTTAGCTAAAAATATGGAGATAGCAGACCACAAAAAAAAAAAAAAGATTTAGATTTGAGAAAATTAGGGCAAGTGTGGATGTGCTGGGAACCTAACCACAAGAAGTCGTTGATTTGTTTTAGTAGTAAATTTGTTGCAACATATAAAGTCTAGTCAATTCAACGTCCAATTAATATTTATAATTATTTCACAACTGCAAAACAATATATTGACTTTCATTTATAATTACTACATCTTTGAAAAAAAAAACATTTAGCAAGTTAACTAAATGATTAATTGGACTTCCCATCTTTGATCGAAGTCACGATCGATATTTGTATTTGGTCATTTAATTGGTCAAATTTTTAAATTTGGCAACAACATATATTATATTAGGTTTAAACATGTATACCATATTAACGACACCAGTACCATTGTAGTTGTATATATCATGTTAATTGATTAATTATATGCAGTAAAAATGGCTTTTCTATTGGAAATTTTATTTGGGTTGATAACATTTTGTAAAGGAAATGAAACTACAAAAAAAATATGGAAGATTAGAAATTAGTTGACAAACTTACATTCATTATAGCAATTTAATTATTGAAAATTGGTAATCTTAGATTTGTTTATTTTGGTAGACAATATTGTATGTTTGACTGTAAATTTTAAGAGATGTGTATATATAAGCGCTGAGACTACAGAAATATGTGCATGAGTGCTTATTGTCTTGTACCAGTTGGTAAGAGCTACATTTTCTTTCTCAATAAGTCTCTTTGTTTTTTTAATATCCACATGATCTTTTATCACGACACTGTAATTATGTCAACATTTTATAATTCAATATAAAAAGCGTTTCATTGATGATTGATTTTTGTTTTTTACATTTTTATTCTTAATTTTTAGATACTTCAAAGTTCAAATTTTGATAAAGAGAAACTATTCCCAAAGACAGCATATAAAAAGGTTAACAGATATTTATCATAGTCAAAATTCCAAGTAATCTACATGTTATATGCCCTTTATTTTTATAGTCTTTACAGATTTTAACTAGATATATCTTAACTAAGTGTGTTAATAAAGTTACAGATTGTGTTTATTCATATATGTTTTGATATGAACGAAAAATTATGATTTTGAAATAAAAGATACGAGGTGTGATTTTTGAATGCATAACTTGATCGGATCCAGATCCGTAAAAAATAATTAAAATGAAAATTAGATATATTATGTGTTAAAATAAAGTCTAATATATTATAAAATAATTAAATAATTAAAATTTATATAATATTTAGAAAAATATATTTATATATTCCAGAATTCGACTTTGACAGAACCGAGTTTTTACTATTATGAATTTTATATCAGAATAAATCTTGGATCTGATCTAAGGTTAAGAAACATATTCAGGATTTTAGATCGGATCCGGTTCAAAAAATAGGATACTTTTGTAGTTTTCAAATTTAGATCTGAATATTTTAATTTAACTATCAAGATATTCATATTCTCCTTTAAAATTTTAATTAGTTTTGATATATTTACAAAATCAACCAATCTAGATACGACTAGTTGTTTCTTGAGTATAAATGGCGTATTCAAACGTGTTCGAATCTAGTGAATAAAGATATCTTGAAAATTTTAAGTTAGTTAGGTTTGTGAATACACTTCTATTGTGTTATGTCAATACTTAAACCTAACATTTATATGTTCTAAGCTTATGACTTTGCATTTGAAAAAATATAATTATTATATCAAGGTAATTTGTGTTGAAAAATGTCAGTGACCTATTTGTGAAACAGAGGGAGTAATTGCTAAAAAGAATCCATGAGTCTAAATATCTGAATATAATAGTTTGTATTTATTGGATTGGAAGTATACATGTAGTTTCCATAAATTTTGACATCACTTTTAAAACGTAGATAGTTGGAAAATGGTTGTTGAAGGTAGCACAAGTTCGTCAAAGTGTAACAAGAAATCAGTTGAACATGTTGCTGCCTCTGATATTAAGGCAGACGACAAGAGTTCAACAGTAACTGGAGAATCAGAGCCTGAAAAGGTTTTTCTCTCCTCTTCCTTGTGTTATTTTTTATTAGCTTTCTTTGCCTGATTAGGTATAGATAAATTTATAGCTTCTTGAATTTTAACATTTGATCCTTTCAATTTATGGCAAAAGCTTGGAATTTCTGTTCCAACAAAGAAACAAAGAATCATGGATGGCGCCTCTCCGTCACCTTCAAAAAGGTCAGATGAATCCTTAACAGAAAAACCTGATCATAGTAGAGCTGTAACGGTGATAGAGAAATCATCTGTCAATGAGATCACTGAAAAAAACAATGAAGGCCTTAAAAATTTAAGGTTACACTGGGATTTAAATCTTCCAGTACTGGAAGCTTGGGGTCAACCTAGTGATGTAATAGATGGGATTAAGGCTAATGAAGCAGCTGCTGAATATGAGCTTGAGGATGGAGAGTTGAAAGAACCATACGATTGGGCAGATTACAAAGGCGAGGTTGAACATGTTGATTATGGGTCTGAGCTACAGGAGTCTGATGAGGGAATCTTGGCAAAGTCTAATGTTGGTGATGCGTCAAGAATTAGGGAAGCTAATGAAGGAAATGACTCCGATAAGCATGTTGTTGTTAACATGAGTGATCCACATTCTAAGGGCTCTTCTTCTTCTTCTTCAAGGAGTTTTGGATCAAAACCATTTAAGGTGCCGTCACATGATGTCCTCCAGAGAAGAAGGCAAGTTTTGCTATCCCTAACTTTTTTTTTAATGGTTTGTTATTAACTGAGTGATGGTTCTTTTGTTTCAGACCTGATAATTATGAGTTGAGCTCGGGTCAAGCTTGGAAAGACGACAGATCAAGGATGCGTATGCATAACATGAATCATGGGAGAGGGTATTCTAGAAGTTGGGATTCCAAACGTCGATTCTCCCCACCTAATTACAACCGTGGTTCGTTTGGTTTCGAACGTGCACGACCTAAAAACATGGAACATGGTCGTGGTATGATGATCAACTATGATCAATCAGGATCAAGACATGGTGCAAGACCATATGGACGTGGTGAAGAACCATATGGACGTGGTGCAGGATCAAAAGGATGTGGTGCAAGACCAGATGGTCATGCACCACGTAGGCATTTTTCAGATGGTCGATACAAAGGTCAGTTAAGAAAATTCTCAGATGGTGGGGATCATGATTTCAGGGGCCCGCACGATGATACCAACCAGTTTCGTGGTCGGATGAACAACCAGATGAGTGCTAGTAAGAGAGCTAGAGGTAACTACCAGCAATCAGAGTCGAGATCCAGAAGCTATTCTCCAGTCTCGTGGAACGGTCGCAGCAGATCATCTCCTGCTCCTCCTGGTGGGTTTAGAGAGGACGAACGGTTTCTTGCAGATCAAGAGATGAGTTTCATGTCACCTCCGAGAAACAGAATGTCAACTCCAAGGGGAGAGAACAATTATGATGCTGGAGAGAAGCATAGTAATAGCTTCGGTGAAAGGAAGTCCCGGCTTGGACAGAGATTTGATGTTGGAAATTCTATGGGAAGACCCAATTCTGATAACAACTGCAGCCGCCACCTTAGATCATTTATTGGTAACAGAAGATTTGAGGATGATGTGGAAGAGAACACTGGTTTGAATAGGTTTATGTTAGCTCAGCAGCAGCGAACTCGGCGTTCTGAGGCAATCGAAAATGGTGGTGATGGTATTATGGGGTTCAGGTTTACCAGAGGACATGCGGTGGTAGTAGCGGCTGACAACAACAACAACAACAACATGGACAACAACGACAACAAAGAGTCATGATGATTCCTAAAGGATTTTTTCTTATGTTAGTTTTGTTTTGTTTGCTATCTTTATTTTTTAGGAAGAGGGAAGAAAAATGCCATGGCGTCATTTGTTGCTATAATGACGTTGTTGGTGTTTTTTTCTTTCTTTTCTTTTTAAAATTCCTCATCTCTTCTCTTGTCAGGATTTTAGGGTTTCTAGATTTATTAGCTACTGGTTTCCTTTTTTGGAACTACTTTCAATAATTGTAGAAAACCAACAAAAGAAATCATTGTTTTTTTCTTACCGTTTTGGGAGTTGAATTTTGATTTTGCCAATAAACATGAAGCAAAAGAGCAAATGAGATAAATAATTGTTTGGGATTCACAAATGTTAATGGCACAAACTTATCCTAATCCTCTACATTAATGGAATTTGAAACATCACATTAACTTGAGGACTTTAACACCAAATGCAATCCCTAGGAAAGTTGCAATGGCGAGCCCAAATATTCCGACAAGAATCCCGGGAACAATCAACGAGCTCCGTCTTTTTTCCGTCGCCATTCCTGCAGCTGTTGTTGGGCATCCAACATTGGCGTTTGATGCAAGCAAAAGCCTTAGTTCTATTTTCATCAAGTTACCTATTCCTAGTAACACCCTAAGATGTATCAATATTTGTAACAAAGTAAACATAAACATGCTTGGACCTTCTGTGTTTATCACACTCCTTATGTTTCCACTTGCTCCCCACACAGCAAAGAACAACTGTTTTTCATATTTTTGAATTGCTTTTGGATCAAACACATATAATTATGCAAATGGTGTAAATATGTCTTCCCATAAGAGCAGCTGCTATTTTCCAACTATCAGAAACAAGCGATTTCATCGGTTCAAGAAAGTAAGCCAAAACTGTTCCAACCGTTGTAGCAACTGCTTTTAATGAATACAAAAAAATGGCTTTCTAAAAAAGCAGAGTCATCTTGAGAAATGAGAGGTGTGCTTAACTGCGATCTCACTCTAACTGATAGGATCGGTTTTGCTTCGGTTATGAAATCGTGAGAAAAGAGATGAATTTGAATATTGTGAAGAATGAGAGGAGCTAAGATGCAAAGTGACTAGTTTAAACGAGAAGGCAAGAGTGTTTTGGCGGGAAACTGACACGGTTCTGGATAAAAGGTTCTGGTGAAGGAGATGGATGGAATTTATATTTAGAAACGGCAAGCTCGTCACCATGTTGAGCCTCTGGTCCAGAGTGAGAGAGAAACTGAGAATTCTTCTATTGCAAGCTTTCTAATGTGAGAATTCTTCTATTGCAAGATATTTGAATATTTTTGATTTCGAAGAGTTTTATTAATTTACGAAAGACTTTTTCGGTTATTGGGACTTGGTTTAATATCCTTAAATTCTCCGGTTAAGCTCAGATGCAATTATTGGAGAAATGGTGAAGATGCTTTAAAATTCATAGGCTTTCTCCCAATGGGTATGAACTCCACTATTCTTGCTCTCATTCCAAAGAGAAGTTCGGCTCTCGAAGTGAAAGACTATCGACCTATATCTTGTTTCAATGTGATTTATAAGGTCATCTCGAAGATTATTGCTAATCGATTAAAGGACATTCTTCCGAATCTGATTGCACTCAACCAATATGCTTTTGTCAAAGATAGGCTGTTGATAGAAAATTTACTGCTTGCTACAGAACTGGTTAAAGATTACCATAAAGATGCAGTTTCGTCTAGATGTGCTATCAAGATCGATATCTCCAAGGCTTTTGACTCAGTTCAGTGGTCTTTCGTCCTGAACACACTCACAGCAATGAACTTCCCTGCAAAATTTATCCACTGGATATCTCTTTGTATAACTACAACGTCTTTCTCGGTTCAAGTAAACGGGGAACTAGTGGGTTTTTTCAGAAGTGCAAGAGGGCTAAGACAAGGATGTACTCTATCACCTTATCTTTTTTGTATAAGTATGAATGTGCTTTCAAAACTTCTAGACAAGGCTGCAGATGCGCTACATATTGGCTACCATCCTAAATGCAAGAATATTTGGCTTACACACTTGAGTTTTGTAGATGATATGATGGTCCTTACAGATGGAAAGGTGAGATCAGTGGATGGGATAGTAAAGGTTTTTGAGGAGTATGCACGGATCTCAGGCCTTAGAATTAGTTTGGAGAAATCAACCATCTATCTCGCTGGTGTGTCAGAGAGAATTCGAGAAGAGATAAGTTCTAGTTTCTCTTTTGACTTGGGACAGCTCCCGGTTCGTTATTTGGGCCTGCCTTTGTTGACTAGGCGAATGACAGCAAATGACTACCTACCATTGTTGGAAAAAATCCGAAATCGAATAAACACATGGACAGCTCGACATTTATCAATAGCAGGGCGGCTCCAGTTAGTTAACTCTGTTCTTATGAGCATTGCAAACTTCTGGCTCTCGGCATTTCGGCTTCCCCGAGCTTGTATCCAGGAAGTAGAGAACTTATGCTCAGCGTTCCTTTGGTCAGGGCCGGAGTTGAATTCAATGAAAGCAAAGATGGCTTGGGTGGATGTGTGTAAGCCAAAGCAAGAAGGAGGGCTTGACATTAGACCTCTTAAGGAAGTCAATACCGTTTATTGTCTAAAGCTAATTTGGACACTTATCTCATCTAAACCATCGCTCTGGGAAGTGGATTCAAAACTATTTGATCCGACAGCAATCGTTCTGGTCACTTCGAGAGAACACAACCATGGGCTCATGGATGTGGAAAAAAATCTTAAAGTACCGACCTCTTGCAAGGAAATTTCACAAAGTGGATGCTCAAAATGGAAAGGATACGTCCTTCTGGTTTGATGTGTGGACGGAACAAGGATGCCTTATGGAAAAGCTCGGTCCTAGAGGTGTAGTTAACATGGGCATTCCAATACACGCCTCAGTGGCATCAGCTTGGATAAATCAAAGAAGAAAACGACACAGGAATGATACCTTGCGTCAGATTGAGGAGTTGATCGAAAAACAGAGACTAAAATCAATAGATGCAGCAGATATTCATCTGTGGCATTTTAAAGAGGACCGCTTCAAGCAAACTTTTATTTCAAAGAATACTTGGCTCCTCACTTGTGAAGCAGCACCTACTGTTGATTGGCATAAAGGGGTATGGTTCACGCACTCCACTCCAAAGTTCTCCCTGTTTGCGTGGTTAGCGATGCACAATCGACTAACAACGGGAGATCGTATGTTAAACTGGAATGTAGGGGCTAACACAGCCTGTATCTTCTGTGGTGATCAAATGGAGACAAGACATCATTTGTACTTCTCATGCGGATATACGGCTGAGGTATGAGGAAATTTAGCAAAAGAACTTCTCAAGAATCATTTCTCCACAAGCTGGAATACTCTTATCCCGCTCCTCTCGGACACAAGCATGGGCGGCAACGCCTCTGTTTTTGCTCAGGTACCTTTTCCAAGCTTCAATTCACAGCATATGGAGGGAGCGGAATACTCGTCGCCATGGAGACACACCCACATCTGCAACTCGGCTAATCAAACTACTCGACAAACAAGTTCGCAACCGTGTCTCCTCTATTACTTCTCTTCAAGGACAGAAGTACTCTGGAGCTCTTCAATTATGGTTTGCATCAAGGAGTACATAAATTTCTATTTCTATTTCTATCTCTAATTTCAGACATTCAATTACTAGTTGCACTTGATGTAAAAACGGTTTTTTGGTTTGAATAAATTTTACATTCAATTCAAAAAAAATAAATTTTATAATTACGGTGAAAGGGACTGTGAATATTCTCTTTTAATCCGAAAAGTCATTCCCACCACCATCCATCGATATGGAAGCTCCATTAAAACTCTTAAAGTAAAGCTAAGATTCTGAAAACGACGTATGGAGCATTATAAGCACAGTCTTGCACAATTTTTTGTTTGGGTTTGGCTACTTTGTTTCTTTCTTTCTTTCTTTTTTGCTTTAACTTTACGTAGAGCTATTGGCTTATGCAATTACATGTCTCCAAATGAGTAATGTCAAGATGATATTATTCCAAAACGACGACGTTTTGACACAATTCGGTTATTGTTAAAAAGATGACCAATTCTACAGCCATCAGAAGCTTATATCTCTGTTGCACACAAACTCTAAATTACATTTGTTTTTGCAACCAAAACCAACATAACACGAGATTGGAGTAGACACTGTGCTCTTTGTTAATGAAAAAGATACAGATCCAGAGATCCAGAGAGTAGAGAACTTTAGTGATATTACCATCTTCACATGAACTTGAGAACTTTCACTCCAAATGCAATTCCTATGAAAGTTGCAATGGCTATCCCAAATATTCCGGCCAGAATCCCGGGAACTATCAACGAGTTCCATCCCTTTGCCGTCGCCATTCCAGCTGCAGTCGTGGGTCCCCCGACATTAGCATTTGATGCTAGAAGCAGTAACCTTAGCTCGATGTTGAGCAGCTTCCCTATCCCCAATATCACAGCAAGATGTGTCCCAATTTGAACCAATGCAAACAAGAATATGCTTGGCGCCGTGTATATCACACTCCATATGTTTCCGCTCGCACCCACCACAGTGAAGAACACCTGAAAGAAAAAGTAGTTTAATATATATTTTCAGGATGATTACATTGTTCTTGAAACTCTTGTAGTTGTCTCATACCTGCATCAGAATTAGAGCCATGGCTTCTCCAGATGGAGCAAGACGACCAAATTGGGAGGGAAAGACTGTTGCTAAAACAACAACAACCGCGGTTATAGCTGGTAAGCTACCACCCGAAATCCCAAAATACTTTGTTAGCAAAGCCCCGACCTTGCATATAGCTAATGACACCGCAATTCCAGTAGCTATCAGTAGCACAGGAATTTTGTTTTTAGTTTCAAGATCTTTGGTTGTCTCTTCATCTGCCATGAGAGAGCAAACATGTTAGTCAGAATTCGGAAACCGAATGTATCCACGTAGTTGAAAGGCCATAACAGTAGAACATAAGCTGGCCAGAATCGACATGAAACATGAATGGAACAGAACATTTTCCTCCGAATATCTAATCCAATAGAAGTAACTTCCTAACTGAAGATACACACATAACCTCGATGATCCATTCTTCTGAAGAAAGCCAAATCAAACGAAACAGGACATCAACGCAACATTCGGACTTACCAGTACTCGGCGGCGGCACAGATTCTGCAGGTATTTTGGAGCCTAAAGCAAACAATGTCGTGAAATATATAGCGCATATAACATTATCAGCAGCAAGTCCAGCAGCTAATACTGATGGGGTAACTCCGAGAGCATTCGCTATAGCCACGTAGTTTACAGCTGGACAAACAACAAACAAAATGCAACTTATCTATAGAAGGAGGGGAAAAAAGATAGGTGATTCAAGACAAATCTTTGTGTCTCGCAGATGTTATAAAGACATATCTATGTTATGTTACCTCCGCCAATATGCCTTCCCATGAGAGCAGCTGCAATCTTCCAACTATCCGGACCAAGTGATCTCATTGGCACTAAATAGTAGGCCAAAGCTGTACCGACCGTTGTAGCAACTGTTATAAAAACCATGAAAAAGCAAAATTATCAGGCTTACCGATAACTCCAAGTTAAAAACTCAATAACATAACCACAGGGAACAATGTGAATGTTTGAGTCAACTGATGAGCTCTTTTGCTGCCACATTACAACAAGAGAGAACCTTTTTACCTGATCCAATCAGAAAAGCCAAGAGAAGCTTTCCAGTGGACTGAACCACACGGCGCAAATCAGCTCTAAACAACAACAGAGGAACTGCTAATGGGAGCAGAAAATTCAACACTACAGCAAAAGCAGGAGCTTCTGAAGAAATTATTCCCATATTGCTAGCTGCTAGCCCAATTAGAGTGCTGACCAATGCACCACTCACCGCACTTCCGATCTTCGTCTTCTCCGACCTATACAATCAATCACACCACTTGTCATTTCAAATTCATTTTCTAAAACTCCCATGGAAACAAAACTTGACACCTCCTTTTTAGATTTAAACACAATTCATGCAAAATCAACTTCACCTAACACTCAAATTTTTTTTAAAATTGCCGAAAACAAATGAAGTGATCGAAATGTGCGTCAGCGAAGAAGCAACATGATATAAGTTCAAATTTCCGATCAGATAAACTAACGATCGAATTTATAAAGAGTGGTGGCGTTACCAGAGACCGAAAGCCCCAGTGGCGAAGAGCGCAGTCCAAGTTCCCCATTCATCGTTTGGAGAAATGAGAGGCGTACTCAACTGCGATCTCACAGCTACCGATCGAATCGGAGAAGATAATTCCCGTAACGAGTCCGGCGAGAGAAACCTGTCGCTTCTGTTACGCGATTGCAACAACGAAGCAGGAGAAAAGCTTAGGCGCGAAGAGACTGCTTTAGTCGAGAATTCAGGAAGATCTTGCCGTGAAACAATGTGCGAAAGACGCCGGCGAATTGATCCCGACGATGGTAACGAGATTCCAGTCACGTTGAGTAACGGCAAGCTCGTCGCCATTTTCGCGTCTGCTTCGCAACGAGAAAGATCAAAGATGGTAAAGGCGAGGGAGTGATTAGTAAGTGGACTTGTTGAGTCTTTAGTGCGTCAACTTTTTTACTAAATATATTATCCCACTGAGCCGAACCGAACCAAAAATCAACATTTATTGTAGCTAAACCAGTAAAACCAAATCGAACCAAAGCATAGCTGAAAATATATGGAATTTCATTAGTTTCTTTCGAACCAGCCAATTTGAGTTTTGATTCAGCCTTCAGGTTAGTATAATTGGAACCAAACGCGGTTCATATTCCTCTAATTCAATTCGGTTTATCTTCGGTATCTTCATTTCCTTGTAAAAATATCTCAGAAGTGCCAAAGTCAGAAACAACAAAGCACTGATACAAAAACGTTAAAACTCTCTTTCACAAAGAGACTCAAAAGTTGTGTTTCAAACTGATTATCATCTCTTCTGTTTCTTGGGATCTCGTTTTTCGTCTTCCTCTAAAGCTTTGAGTTTATTCTTAATGGCAGCTACTTTTTCATTACGGCTCATTTGACATGAGCTGCTCCCAGTTACAAACCTTGTTCTGTTTGCTTCTGGTAATGATCTTTTAGAGTGATCATGAGACGAATCTTCTAAAAGCTTCTCACTAGCTAAACGCACAACCAAAGGCCTACCACAAGCTAACCTCCCATGCATCTTCTCTTTCGCTAATTCAGCTTCCTGTGTACTCACTTTAGATGTAGAACTCAGGAGATTGCTCAAATCGAAATCAAAAGAATAAAACAATTTCACACTTCTTGAAAAAAACCAAGAAAGCCAGATTATTAGTTACCTCTTTAGAGCTGTATTCAATGAAAGCGTAACCACGTGGTTCTCCTTTCTTTGGCCCGCGTGTGTGCCAAAGGAAGTCTTCTGATATGATTTTCCCATATGGAGAAAACATTTTTATCAAAGCAGCCCTGTGATGAAGAGAAAGTTATATATGGTATTGAACAAAGTTTTGATCTATGGAACGGAGGTAATAACAAGCACTGAATCACATACTCGTTTATTCTAAGATCCAGGTTTCCAATATATAATCTGCTCTCGCTCTTTTCATCTACAAACCCACCAGTATTCTGAAGTACATATGGAAAAATAGTTAGAAGACAACACAAAGTAACATAAGACAGAACAGTAAACAAGTTTTGTCACTCTACAGTGAGTTTCAATCACGAGTTTATGAGATAGAACGTCAATAGGAAAAAACAAATTGAAGAAATGCACATAAACTGACATGAAAATAATGCTCTAGAGATTGTATTTACCATTTAATTACAGAAACAACAAGCCTGGAAAAAGTATAATTCCAAGCTCAAGAACTTAAAGAAAAGTATTCTGCATTCACCTGTAAATGAGCAACCTCAACATTAGACAAAACTTTTTACTCTGATATAACCTCTGAAGATTTCAGTAGATTACAAATGCTTAAAGGCCAAGAAAGCAATCAAAACTCGAGATGTTAAAGATTCCAAATAGAAACTTGATAGTAATGTGACCAATTGTTCATCAAAAAGCCAGTAAGCCCCAAAAGTAAAGCATAAACCAAATTCAACAATACTCAGTTAATACTACTCTCTATAATGCTTAAGAAGTAAGAACTATAAAAAAAAAAACCACAGGCTTCACTAAGTACCGAACAAGAGAAACATTTAGCTCTAAGGAGCAAGATCAGTAGTCAAAATTCATTGTCAATTCCAAGCTGTGGTGAACTATACCTACAGAATCTTCATCGCACAACAATCAATACTACTCAATTAAGAGAGACACCAGAAAACCCTAATTTCCTCGCGAAAAATATGCTAGAAATTTAGAGAACTTCCATGGAAGCAACTTACGGACGGAGCTAAAGCGCGATCTCGAAGACTTCAATAAAAAATTAGAAGCACCAGCATTTTTCTGGCTGTAACCGGTTAAGTACGTAACCGAACAGGTGAGGGGCAAAATTGAAATTTAGTCGTAAGCTAGAAAGGCTCGGTTGTTCTTTTGATTCCGTTGACTAGCGATTAAAACGGCGTCGTTATTCTTTTGATTCCCATCTTTTAATCCGTTAACTAGCGAGTTTCCAATAATGCATATGATTTGTAGCATGGTGTACTATTTATGTTCTTTGATTTATGGTGATAATTCAACTATAACTCAAAAATATTACCAATCATGATGTTTAAAATAAAAAATAAAGTTGAATTTGAGTTAAGATGATATATGATTGAAGTATAATTTTGAAGTATGTTTTTTGTAAAATTGTTAACTCCAAAAATTTCTCAACATCAACCAATACTCATGCTTGAGTTATCAAAACTCTAACGTTTGTTTTTATTTTTTTCGTTTTGTTTTATTTTTTTTGCTATTTTATTTATAAAATATCTCCAACAATTTTTTTTTTTAAATCTAACATAACAATTTACTTGTTACCTAAAATCTCCAATCAGAGCCAATATAATTTTTTGTTACATAAAATCAAAATAACAAATGGAAGATTTTATTAGTAATTCAAAAAAAAAAAAATTATTAGTAATCAAGGATTTTTGTCAAAGTTTTTTTTAGTTAATTTAGTAATTCCAAAAAATTCAAAAATTTGTTCCTATATTATCTTAATTATTTATTTTATTTGTTAAATGTTTTAACTATTATACAAATGTTACGTATATATATGAATGTGAATGTGTCATTTAAACTCAAAAAGAATATATATATATTAAACTGCTGTAATTCTTAGACATTTTTTATAGTTTCATTTATTTTGTATTTTAATGTATTATTATCATTAATATAAATTAAAATTATTTTAAATAATATATACTGCAACTAAACGTTAAAAAAGTTACTAGTCAGTTGTTTTGACAAAAATATAACTCATATTTCTACTGCAAACTTACCGCATAAATTTACTGTTTAATACATAAATTTTACTGCAAGTTACATTAAATTATAACATCAACTGGAACACAAATTTGATATTACATATTACCAATCAGAGCTAAAGTCATCACTTTTAAAGCTGTTGCTAGTACTACCAAATTGCCAGTGAAATGAGATTAGAAGATTCAAAAGAATACAACAACAAAAGAAACAAGGGCCGACTACCTCAGATCCCTTCTATTGTGAATCCTGTCAATAACAAAGCAAATACATTGATTCTCAACTCAAATACCAATTAATGAATGAAGCGTAACTGCAAATAAAATCATTAATATATTAACTAACCATTAGAGATTTCAAACGAATATCTAGTTTCACTAATTCAATTGATTGTATCTCAGCTGCCTCAGCCTGAATCCCTTAGCGTTACCGTATTTTACAGTTTTTAGGTTTCAGGGTTTGGTTGAGTTTCTATTTTTCAGTGGTTGTCTTGAATCAAATCAAATATAACGATGCTCTGAGTGACTCAACTCTGTTTTCTCAACTTTGGATCACAACAAAAAAAGCTCTGACTCTAGTGATGCTCGGATGCTCAGATTCTGTTTCTTTGAAGACCTTGACACACTTTGTTTCTGAGCAAACACGAACGGCGTTGGTAGGGTTTTACTTTTAAACTTTTAATTTAGAAATTTATTTTATTATTTATTTAATTAATCACATCATAAGTATTAACTAAATTAGCCAAGACATTATTTATTTGGTTATTCACATGTACAAATTCCAACTTATGTTTTACATGTACAAAAGTAACAAAACCAATACAATTCATCTTGATTTCTCACGTGTTTGGTGAACAAAATAGTATTGTACAATGTGACAGAATGAAGAACACAGTATAAAGGGAGAAAGAGAGACTCTTCGATCTGTTTTCTAGTACAAAATATTTAGTGATCGTTTTTAAACTTACTGGCTGCTACAAATTACTTTCTCGTGCACTTGTTTTATTGATTCAAAAAAAAAAAATCATGTAAATAAACCTGCACTTGTCTCAGTATTAACCTGTATTTTTCTTATCGATACAAACCTGCACTTGCCTGAACATTCACTTCCAAATTCCTATCCTTCCAACAGTTCAAACGAATCAAAACAAAACCTGCAAATACTGAACCTGGAAAATAGAAATTGAAACATAATCAAACTGAATATCCAAAACAAAACAGATTTAAGTTATCTACGTCAATAAAGAAGCATGTCTTGCGGATATGCCCATTGCGGTCTGCCTTATGACGGACCTAGGCACATGCCCAATTGACACCTCTAGTCATGCGTGTAATGGTTTAGTGGGTCATCATAAAGTGAATCATTAATATTCTTAAAATATACATTTGCTTAAAAAGTGTAGATTTTATTCGTTTGGTGAAACGAATCCTTAACGCTACTTATTTCGCGATTCACTTTCCAATTTACATAATCTCAGACTCTCTCTCTATCTCTCTCACGATCAGCTTCTGTTCATCTCCATCTCCCAAATCTGAAATCTAAAATTCTAGCCTGCCTTGTTCGATTTCTCCAGAATTACCCAAATCATCCGTCATCACTGGAAAAAGCCAAGGTAAACCACCAGTAACCATCTCATCTCTCATTATCGCCGTTGTTTTTTGTGAATTGAATGATCGGAGTATCTGTTTTTTCCCCTGTTTTATAATTTCTGCGCGAAAATTTATTGATCTGCATCCGAGAATTTTGATTATCAATGGCAATTTTTTTCTGAGCAATACTTTTATTTTATTTAACTCATCAGAGCTTGTATTTGCAGTTTCACGCTCGTATCTACTTCTCCTCCTTCGTTCCTTTGTTTAAGAGCCTTTCATGGCTTCTACTGTAGATTCCTCCGCTTTCTTCTCATCCGCTCCAGCTCTCCAAAGTAACCTCGGAATTTTGTCTCCTGATCAGGTTTCTACTTCTGCATTTGTGATCCTTCTTTTATTGACATTCTGTTTCTTACGCTGGGTGAATCTGGTTTTGTGGCAGGTCGATTTGGCGAAGATCCTATTGGAAAATGGTCAGAGTCATCTATTCCTACAATGGCCTGAACTTGGCGTTGATGACAAAGAGAAACTAGATTTTTTCGATCAGGTTTTGATGACCACACATCTCAATGTTTTGATGAATGAACATAGAAGGAGGACTTAATAATAATCTTTTGAAATAATTGCTTATTAGATTGCTCGCTTAAATTCAAGCTATCCTGGAGGTTTAGCAGCTTACATTAAGACTGCGAAAGAGCTACTCGCTGATTCAAAAGTAGGGAAGAATCCATATGATGGTTTCTCTCCTTCTGTAAGCAGCATTAATCTTCTTTGTTATGAATTCGAAAGTTTTATTCATGTGTTGTCTCTGTTGTTTTTGACAAAATTTGTGTGGTCTTTGCAGGTCCCTTCAGGAGAAAATCTTACTTTTGGTAATGAGAACTTTATCGAAATGGAAAAAAGAGGTGTCGTCGAAGCTAGGAATTCTGCTTTTGTTCTTGTTGCTGGTGGCCTTGGTGAGCGTCTTGGTTATAATGGTATCAAGGTAAATAGTGAATAATGTTTCATTGACTTAATCACTATCGTTTCAATAGTATACCTCGAGACATATTTGACCCAATTGTGAATCTATTTCTTAGGTGGCACTTCCAAGAGAGACAACTACAGGGACATGCTTCTTGCAGCACTACGTCGAGTCAATATTGGCTCTTCAAGAAGCTAGCAACAAGGTTGCTTCTGGTGTGTTTCTGTTTTTTCTTTGACACAATGCTTCAACGTTTATACATATCCTTTTTCCTTGCGACAAGATATATGGAATCTTACAATCAACATATGTGAGAACAAGAAGTACTTTTTCACATTTCTCATTATTATTTGTACTTCTACGTTTTGCAGATGAAAGTCAGAGAGACATTCCTTTCATTATCATGACATCTGATGATACACATTCACGTACACAGGATCTATTAGAGTTAAACTCTTATTTTGGGATGAAACCTACTCAAGTACATCTTTTAAAACAGGTAAATGATTACTACTGAGGGCCTTGTAAAGAGTTTCTTAAAACGTAAATTGTTTTAGAAACAGTGCATTATTGGCTACCTTATTTTTGTAGGAAAAAGTTGCATGTCTTGATGATAATGATGCCAGGCTTGCATTAGACCCTCACAACAAATACAGGATCCAGGTACATGTATCTAGTGTTAACGTTTCCAAAGTTAGTACAATATTTGCAAGCTGACTGTCGTTTTCTTGGCTATTCATAGACAAAACCTCATGGACATGGCGATGTACATTCACTTCTTTATTCCAGTGGCCTTCTTCATAAATGGTATATCTTTTATCAGATAGTTTTAAGTTAGTTTCATATATATGTTATTTTAAAAGGTTGTTGCCCTATAACTTCTCTTTCTTTTATTTGTTGTAATTTCAGGCTTGATACTGGATTAAAATGGGTTTTGTTTTTCCAAGATACAAATGGACTTCTCTTCAATGTTAGTTGCAGCTACTCAACTCTTGTGTGTTAAGTATTCATATAATTCAATTCCTTAATGTGCTTCCAGGCAATTCCAGCTTCTTTGGGTGTGAGTGCTACGAAACAGTATCATGTAAACTCTCTGGCTGTTCCCCGCAAGGCGAAAGAAGCTATTGGAGGAATTACCAAACTTACCCACGCTGATGGTAACTTTAGTGAATAGTAGAAATCCACAATATTTATGCATTTTCTTAATGATAGTGTTTGAATTTCCTTTTGAGAATCGAGAGTATGGATTCAAATGGTTTTCAGGCAGATCTATGGTAATCAATGTGGAGTACAATCAACTTGATCCTCTACTTAGAGCAACTGGATTCCCTGATGGGGATGTTAATTGCGAGACAGGCTTTTCCCCTTTCCCGGGAAATATTAATCAAGTGAGTTGTCTTCTACTCGATGAGCCCAAATTTGTCTCTCATCAGGAAAATTTCAAGACTCCTGATATTTTTGTTTATGTTTTTCTAATGCAGTTGATTCTGGAACTTGGTTCATACAAAGAGGAGTTGCAAAAAACTGAAGGGGCCATTAAAGAGTTTGTTAATCCAAAGTAATTCTTCTTTTCTCTCCCCCTTGATACTTCTTTCCTTATTGTTCTGCTTCTTGAAGGTATCATTGTCATCGGTGTTTCTGAGCGGAGAGATTAATGATTATTAGTAGTTTTAGACAGAAATTCTGATTCTATGTTTTGACATCTACTTTCTGGATTATATAATAGATACAAGGATAGCACCAAAACAGCGTTTAAATCTTCAACTCGCCTAGAGTGTATGATGCAAGATTACCCAAAGACGTTGCCTCCAACAGCACGAGTTGGATTCACGGTAATTGCTATCTGTAGAGTAAGACAATACTTTAACTATGTATGCTTGTTGTGACAATATTTCTTCATGTAGGTGATGGATATATGGCTTGCTTATGCACCTGTCAAGAATAATCCCGAGGATGCTGCCAAGGTTAAATACTTAATGCACAGAGCAAATATTGATTTCTTAAACTGGTCTTAAAAATTGAAAGACATATCAGATCTTGAGACTCATTTCTTTTTCTCTGCCCAATACGAATGATGGTGCTTCCTTTCTGAGTAAATAATGCGGGGTTTTTTCTATCCACTGAAGGTACCAAAGGGAAACCCGTATCACAGTGCAACTTCTGGAGAAATGGCGATTTATCGTGCTAACAGCCTTATTCTTCAAAAGGTAATTTAGTTGTATTGATCTCTGTTTCACGTATGCTTCTGAGGTGTCTAATTCGATTCTAATTTCTGGTAAATAATCATGTGCTAGTATTCTCTAGAGACACTTAATTCTAGTGTACATCATTAAATAATCCGGTTCGAGCCAAACAGTTCTAAATAGTCTTCTCTATGATGGTTTATAGTCTCTAAAGCAGCATCTCTTATCTTTGGTTCACGAATTCCCCAGGCTGGTGTCAAAGTGGGAGAGCCAGTGAAGCAGGTCTTTAATGGCCAAGAGGTTGAAGTATGGTCTCGTATCACATGGAAACCTAAATGGGGAATGATCTTCTCTGATATCAAAAAGAAAGTGAGCGGGAACTGTGAGATCTCTCAGAGATCTACGATGGCTATTAAGGGTCGCAATGTAATTATTGAAGATCTCTCCTTGGACGGTGCTCTTATTGTAGATTCCATTGATGATGCAGAGGTATGTAATGTGTTCTTGAAAGCTGTCATATTCCATTGTTACCTCTTTCTTGGATTATCATCATTATTAAGACTTATGTGACAACAGGTAAAACTGGAAGGTTTGATCAAGAACAATGGTTGGACCATAGAGACCGTAGATTATAAAGACACATCGGTTCCAGAAGAAATAAGAATCAGAGGTTTCAGATTCAACAAATTGGAGCAACTCGAAAAGAAGTTCACTCAACCTGGAAAATTTTCTGTGGAAGATTAAAGTTATATGCATATGTGACGCTTTTAATAAGCGATTTGATCATTTAGCAATTTGCAAATGCTAAATGATCCATTTGTTTTTTCTGATGAAGCTTAATTCTTTTTTTTCTTTTTTCCTCTCTTTCCAACTAAACATTTACATTTTTCTTTGTTTTTCAACAAACACCCGTGTTATATATCAAAGTATCTTTGATAAAATGCGCACGAGATTAGTGTGCACCTTTCAAAATAATTTGATTCAAGTTGGATTCAGTAGCCAAAATAACATTTGATTAGAACATGCGGTTGTGTTAATTGAGTTTGATTTGAGAGGAAAGCCTACGAAACTAATACCAAATTTGTAATTCAAAAGGCTAATTAGCCTGACTCTTCTTCTCTACTTCATTTATATATATTTACTAAAAGAAATATTCGTCATAGCAGATTAAACAAAAAGAAAATTAAAATTGGGGTGGTTGTAAGAATTAAGAGGTGGAAGAACCCTTGTTGTATAATTTGATTCTCCGGCTTATCTCTTTTTCCAACTCCTCTTTTCCTCCAACTTCTTCCACTTCCTGAACCATTCCCAAAACCCAAACCCAAACCAATCAAACAAACAAAATCAGACCACATGTTAACAAAAATAACATGAAATGATGGGCTGTAATATCTCTTAGTTTGATTTTTTGTTTAAAGGGCTTTTAGATTCTTGCCTTGGGTCCAAGAAACAGCCCATATGGTACACCCTTGAATTTGTCTGTGTGGTGTAGCTGAAATGTTTTTAAACATACCATCATCATTAGCTTACTATTTGTAAAAACGATACTATAATTAACGGAAATTAAGAACAATTAAGAGTAGTGATGACGATATTTAAAACCTGGTGAGCGGCTGCGACCTTTCGGAGGTAAGGCACGTTGGCAATGGGACCCACAGGGAATCTCTTGTGCACAAGTCCATCGTGGACGAACATGTACGCCATTCCAAACACCGTTATTCCCAGTCCCTGCTCCATTTAAAACCAATCGAATCAGTAAACCCCAAAACGCAAGCAAACGTGGTTAAACGCTGTTTTCTTCAGACCAAGTGTAAATAAAAGTATACACAGACAGTAGTATTTGACTATTTTCTTTGTGTTAAATTTAATTTGTCCGGTAAAAAAAAAGTTTAATTTAATGTACTAGTTTAAATATATACTCGTTTAATTTAATTAAACGATCTTTCGAGTTTGGACGTATCGCTTGATCTTGATGTCCACCCAACTCCCCCACTTCTACACTTTTGTGGGGCGGTGAAAAAAACCACAAAAAGATAATTGTCGGAGAAGATAAAAAGAGAGATAGGGCCTTACGGCACCGAAGCAAAGACCAGGAATAAGTCCTTCATTAAAGAATCCATAATAAAGAAGACCAATCGCAGGAACCGCGTTTATAATAGCAAACACATCGTTTAACTCAAACGCTCCTTCTCTAGGTTTATGATGAGACTGCCACAAAAACCAAATCATTTGTAACCAGTAAATAGAAAGAAAAAAAAAACATACTAATGAGAAAAAAAATCGAATTACCTCATGCATGTTCCATAAAGAAGCATGCCAAAGAGCTCTATGAGCCCATCTTGCCCAAAACTCCATACCAACCTTCAAAATCCAATCAATATTTATGTTTTCAACTACAAAAAATATGAAATAAATCCAGAATTTAACAAGAAATTAAAAACTTACTACAGCACCAACGGATAGAGCAAATGTAGCAAACATTTCTGATACAGGAACCTCACCACCCTAATTCAAAAACCAAAATCGAGTTTCAAGTTTAAAAATTCAGACAAAGAATATTGAAATTTTGGATTTATGTTTTATTACCTTCATTTGCCAGTAAAAACGGTAATAAACAGCCATAACTGCCATAGAAGTAATACCAAAGCTCGACATAACAGCTGCGATTAAATAAGTGAATCTCTCCAATTTCTTCTTCTCTGCTTTCTTGAGAAGTGACGTCGCCAAGAACTCGGAAGAGCTTGTGGTGCTTTCCGGTTTATCATCCATAGGAGAGTTTTGATTCCGTTCTTCGACGACGAAACAAACGGTGAGGATCTTTCGCCGTTTAAAGCCGTTGAATCTGAGAGACGGAGGTAAAACGGAGGCGGTGGAGATAGGGTGGTTGAGACGGGTGTTGGAGGAAGAGAAAGAGTTGTTGAGTGGTTTTAGTGTTACGGTGATTGATGAGAGTCCTGTTGCCATGGAAGGAGTTAGCTTGTTGATGTTTACGAAACTTTGAAAGAAAGTTATTGAGAGAATGAGAGAGAGAGAGAAGGGAAAGCTGTGTTGATGATTGTGTGGTTTAAACTTACAGAGACGAGAGTTTAATGTAGAGAGGACAAAAAAAATTTTTTTTCGGTTGTGTTCTTTTTTTTTTGTAAGACTTAAATTTACAATAAAATTTTTAAACATTATTTGATACTTACATTTTTTTGTGTTACAAAATATTGTCTTCTATTTTATCATATCAATGAAATATAATATAATCTAAATTTAATTATTCTAAAATATATGTAGTGTTGTAAATATTTTTTTTAAAAAATGGTGAAAATGGGCATCTTTTAAAAATAATGTTTTGGAAATTTTATTTAATTATTTATTTCAACTTTATTTAAAATTTAAAAAACTTTAGTACAAACTTTAAATTAATTTTATGTTTTGTTTATCAACATATGCATACTAATTACTAAACTAACTTTAGTTGCATATTAAACAATTTTTTTTAATTGGAAAAAAACTAATAGTATATATTTATAATCTCAAGTTCACATTTTATAATAAAATCTATAAATTTAAATAGAAGGCCCAACAAAGTGGTAAAAACAGACCACATGAAACAAATACAAAAGGGGACCAAAAAAATTGGTAGTGTCTTTCGACTTTTCGAGTTTTGAGGTTGCGAGAGGTGATGGGCCATTTGTAGGATTTTTCTATTTCATCGACAGCGAATCACTCCCACTTCTATTAGATGGCTCCACGTGGCCTCTTCTTCCATCGAATAGGCAATGAGTATCACCATCGTCCACATATCAGATCTCTATTGGCCGATTTGTTTCATCAAATTACACACTTTAGTTTTCCCTGTGAAAGTGTAACTTAATAAGATCTCAACCATATAACTTACAAGTAATTTAAATTATTGCGACAACTATATATATTAGCTTTGATTTAGTAGAGTTTTGCTCTAAGTTATTGTCAAAACAAAAATAGAATAAAATATTAAAAAATTATGCCTAACTTATATGTGAGTAGTTAAATATATATATATATATATATGTGAGTGTAAAAACATAGCTATTAACAATGCATGACTCAAATAAATAGAAAATAAAATAAAATACAATCATTAGTACCATGTGTCTTCCCTAAACTTATTTCGTACTGTCTCAATGCGAGAATAAATTCGCTTCCCGATATTAAATTTGGAGATGATAGTGAAATTTCCCGGTAAGTCGACAACTGTCTGTCTTGATTGCTGGTTTTGACCAGAGCGATCCCTTGATGTCACCAAACTCCATCTTTTCACTCTTTTAGTTCCATTTGATGATTCATTGGCTCCCTTTACTCCTAAACCTATAATGAAAACATGCAAACAACAATATGCAATGCATGCATCTAAATTCTACATTTCAATGCAAATGGAATGAAAAACAATATGATAAAACCATGCATTAAGACCATGAAAACATACTATATCAGAGTGATAAAAGTTACGAAAAAGGTTTACCCTTTTGTCATCCTATACTATAGTATATTTTAGAGCAGATGAAAGACATTGAAGTTGAGGCCAAATCATTCTTATAAGATATTGTTTAAGCAAATAAATGAGTAAAAAAATTTCACTTTCTCAATCTTTGCCTAAGAAAAAATATGATTAGTATCACTAGTACAATGATTAATCCCAAAAAAGATATGATAAGAAAAAAAAACCTTTAGTCTGGAAACGGTATTCATCCAAATAGCAATCCATCTTTAGGTGAGAGGTGGTTCAGGATTTGGGTAGTTTTTTAAGTTTTTATTTGTGATTTATGTAGTTTTTGAGATTTGTTAAGTTCTAAGGTAGTTTTTAAGAGAAAAATATGGAGTATTTATTTGAAAATTATCCTATAACCATCCAAATCTCAAACACTACCTAAATCACAAATAAAAACTTAACAACTACCTTCTTTTCCATTTTTTCTTAGGTGAGATTCTGAAAATACATTCTAACTACTGAAAAAAGATCACAAATCAATTTTCAAATTTGCTTACTGCAAATTATTCTTCTAGATATGTATGTATTCAATTTGATTTAAAACATATACGCTAAAATCCGTTACGATTTTGATTTTGTTTTACAAAACCATAATTGAAATGAAATATGATGAAACTAGTTTTGGTTCAATTTCCAAAATTTATTTTGGTTTGATTTAGCTCAATTTTACTTTGGCTTTAATTAAAAAAAAACCAATTTTAATAGACATTTCTTCTGGTTTCTTCTTCTTAGCAATTCGCGTCTTGGTCTCTTTTTCGCTTCCGTAACTCGATCTCTTTTCTTCGCGGTGATTATTGATTCGTAAATCTCTATTTAGATTCTCTCTAATTTGCTGGATTTTTGTTGTATTGTATAGCTGTAGTTGTGTAGCTTAGATTCTTTAGGGATTTGTGATTCATTAGTTTAAAAATCTAAATTTCTATTAAATTATGGCTAGTTTGGTCCAACTGCACCAAATTCTCATTTGATACTATGCGTCTGATTGGTAGCATGAGTTAACATTGATTTATGTAGAGTTATAGGCATAACTCAAATATAACTAAAAAATATTACCAATCATATTTTTTTTTATTAAATTTCAGTTATGAATGTGGTATGATTGATTTATAATTTTCAATTATGTCTCTTATAAAATTGTTAACTCAACATCTTAGAAAATCTCATGTGGTGGAAATTGATTTAATAATTATAATCTATTTTTAACTTATCACACGATTTTTCCTTTTTTGTTATTTCTATTTCTAATATTTTCAACAAGACAAAATATTTGTCTTAATGGTCTAGTTGAATGATCCAGACGAATCAAACAAAAATGTTCATATTATTTTAATTGTTGATTTGATTTTATATTTTAATTCTTTTTAAAATGTAATGTACACAAATTTATTTCTAGTGCCTTTTTTAATATTCATTGTCAAATTACAAAATCTCTTCAAAAGTTATGGTTGATTTTATTTTTCTGTTTATTAAAGCCACTCTTGATCTAATAATTTAATTTATTTTAATGATTAAGAATTTTAATTGATGGTATTAATTTTAATTAAATTTATTTTTATAACACATGCATATAGCAACTAAACATCATAAAAGTTATACTAGTCAAATATTTTTGACAAAATGTAACTCTTATTTCTATTACAAATTTATCGTATAAATTTATAATTTCTACTACATATTACTCCCTCCTATCCGTAATAGTTATCGTTCTAAGCTTATTTTTTTTGTTTCAATATAGTTGTCGTTCTCTCTTTTCAATGTAACTTTTGTAAGCAATTTTCAAATATAACCTCAATTAAACTAACACAATATATAAAAATTAAAATAACTAAATAATTAAATTTTAAAGATGCGTGAATATCTCAAGAGTCATTTTTCATAATTTGATAGTAAGAGCATTTCTAATAGGGGGTTTTTAATGGGTATTTAGTCACTAAAAAATGATAATAATAAAAAGATAGGAGGGATGTTGAGAGGCCAAAAAAATCTGGGAATCCCATTTAACACATAGTCAAATATTATTGGACAGTTTTTTTATTTAGTTATTTAATTTAATTAAATAAATAAAATATATTAAAAATATTAGTTAGAACCTCAAAAAAATCTCACCTTTGAAGATGAGCCAAGTTATATTTTTCTTTCCAACTAGTCAATATAGTCAATAATTGTTGGAGAATAACCTTTCGTTATTGCTCAAACTTAAAGAGAAAAAAATAAACTTTAAAAGCTCAATTCCCAGAATCATGATCATCACTATGATCTGGAATGGTATTTAAATCAAATGAATAACTTTTTTTGTTTGTAGGTGGAAAAATTAGATTAACGCTAGCCATGGAAGATGTAGTAAAATTACATGTAAATATATAGAAACGTGAGCCGTAAAAAAAAATAGAAACATGAAAAGTTTTGAATTGTAATACTTGCCTCCATTAGTTTCATTCTTCAATGCTTACATTGACGTGAAAATTTTTCATTCCCTCTACTTATACTTTTATATTCAATAAGTAAAAAATGTATATATTTAATTTGGTAAAAAGTTGTTAATTATGTATTGAATGAGGAAGAATACTAAAAGGTTACATAAAATATAAAATATAAACAAATGTAATAAATATAATTAAGATTGTAAATTGATATTATTTGTGAGGTTAATTTAGTCAAATTACAAAAATTCTTAATCTGATCAAAATATCCTAGAACGATAAAGTATTTGTTACTGCAAGTTAACATTAAATTACAACACTTACGGCAACTTAAATTTAACACTACATGTTACTAATTAGAGCCTAAGTATATTTTATTGATCAAGTTATTTTAAAAGGTGAACGAGGGCAATTGTACATTGAAATAAGCTTGATAATAAGAAACTCTACATAAATTTTCAAAAAGCTATATATAGTTAAAGGAAACAAAAAAAAGACAACAATTATCAGTTTTGCATCATCGTTAAAACCCCTAATTATTTTTGTAAAATCCTTTCTTATGCAAAAATGTTCATATATTTGTCGGTATTAACATTGAGGTAGCTAAAGAATAAGAAGTACGATATTGAATAATCACTTTCATCACCTAATGGTCATAATTCTTAGTATTTTCGGCTTGATACTTCTTAGAAGCTTTTGAGCATAGGAAATAAAATGTAGAACTGCAAATATTAGGAGAATAATTACAAAACATTTGATGTTTTGCCTGCTGGTTAGTATCGCCGTTTTGTTAGATTTTTTTAATCAACATGACTATAAGAAATATAGAATATCATTTATATGAAAATAGATAAGATCCGCATAACACGTAAAATTGTTAGTGTAAATAATTGGATTTTAATTATAATCTGTAAAATTGTGTAATCGCTCTAAGATTAGATTTCATTCAAGGGTTGGGACTAAAACTATAAATATCAAATAAATAAGATTCATAAATATTAATCTTATTATATTGTTCCAAGCAAATCAGCATTAGCTACACTATATAACTCTTTTTCAATTATCAGCTCATAATAAAGTTGACCAAAAGTGGACTAAATTCTAGTCGATTAAAATTGGTCCGGTACGGGTCGGTTAGAACGTCGAACCGCGTAATTAGAACATTTTTATCTGAAAATTTGAGGAAATACAAACTCACGTAATAGAATATTCCCGACGACGCGTAAGCTTCGTCTCCTACGCTCTAATTACTTCGTCTCCAGGGTAATCTCTTCGCTCTCATCCTCCTTAGATCATCATCATCATGAGTATGGAGGCATCGGAGCTACAAGATCTCTCCGACGACGCCGATTACGCTGCATCTCAACAACAAGTTCGTTATCCTCATTAAGTCGTTTTTTTTTTGGTTTTCTCAATTTTGATTCAAGTCAATCGTAAATTCCAAATCAAAATCTCCGTTTAAACGAATTTGTATTTGAGTGGATCTCCAAGTGATTTTTGTGTTGGATTGATAATTTTGATTTTGTTTCTAATGTCTCTTAGGGATCGGCTAGTATGATGCGGAGCGATAGTTCAAAGAGAAGTTCACCTAGTGAACACGAAGACGCTGAATTGATTTATTTGAAAGATAATGTTGCAATTCATCCTACTCAGTTCGCATCTGAGAGGATTAGTGGTAGATTGAAGTTAACTAAGCAAGATTCTATTCTCTTCCTGGTAATTTGAAGTCTTTATACTAATCTGCTTTCAAATTTCTTGATTTTTGAATGGATTATGATCCAAGAAATTAAGAGAACGAATTGATTGATGTATAGTTTTGTATTCATTTGCTTACTTGGTTTCTTTCATCTGTGATGGATAGTCGTGGATTCCTTATAAGGGACAAAGCTCAAATGCTAAGCTATCAGAGAAAGGTAATTAGGATTTTTTTTAACTAAATTAACTATATGTTAGGTATTAAAGAAACTGCCTTAACTAGTTTCTATATCTTTTTCTAGATAGGAGTCTTTATACCATCACAGCAGTTCCATTCACAGAAGTGAGGTCCATCAAGCGACACACTCCTGCTTTCGGATGGCAGTATGTCATTGTTGTGCAGTCTTCTGGTAAGTTAAATCTTTGCCTGTTACTTTCGTTGAGATATATTTATAATGGCAATATTGAATCACTATTTGGGATGATCAATCGCGTCAAACAATATCATTGAAATGATTTACATCTCTGTTGGTTTTATAATTATATACGAAGTTAAGATTTTTGGAATTCGAAATTTAGCGAAATTAATCTGTGAAATAACTGCTAAACATCTGTGATCTTCCTAGTGGGTTTTGACACTTTAATGTTTAAATGAATTTTAAGCATTTAAAATGACTTGCAGGACTTGCACATCCGCCTCTGTACTTCTACAATGGAGGAGTCAGGGAGTTTCTGGCCATAGTAAAACAGCATGTTTTTCTTGCAAGGTTTGTGTCTATTATGAGATAGTTAAATTTTTTCCCTGGCCTGTATTGGTGTTCTTAATTGTGGAAGGCATCTATTTATGTTCTGTTTGGTTACTGTATTAAACATTGTATGGAATGTTACAAAGAATATATTCAGAATTCATAGTCTTACATTTCATTAGCTTTTTATAGGTCGGCAGAAGATGCCAGTGTGTTCCTTGTGAATGATTTTCAGAGTCCCTTGCAGGTAACTATATTATTAAATCATCTCATGTTGGGTTGAGTGATGATTTTGGTTTATCTTATGGGCTAATACATTTTATGATTATATCGACAGAGAACTCTGTCTTCATTGGAGCTGCCAAGTTCACTGCCTGTTGCAAGTGGACAATCTACTTACCCATCAGACGGAGGATCTCTTAATGAAAATCAAGGGAGAACAAGTTCAGATGTTGGTAACAGAGTTTCTAGTCTTTCTCAGTATGGCTTGAGAAAGCACAAGAGTCATGATCCTACTCGGGATCTGTCAATCCATTTTCTAGAGAAGTTTTCTCTGGTAACCAAATTTGCTCGAGAAACAACAACTCAGTTGTTTTCCGAAAACAATGGCTTTGGTTCAGCTGACAGGAGATGGAATAACCAACCTGTGCATAGTTATCCTGACAAGTTATCAAATATTGCTGAGGAAAAACATCATGAAATCCCTCATAGTTACTCTGAAAATGACCTTCTCAAAGATGAAGACATTTCTAATGACATTGATGTTCCTGCTGACCCCTTAGAGGTGAGGATCATATTTTTTTTTGTTATAAGCATTAGCATGTTGGTGGGTATTATATCAGTATATTGTGAATCTTCTTGTCTGTCATGATGCAACATATAGTTTTCTTTCGCCTCTTGGATAGATTTTAATCTGTCTATAATGTGCAAGGTGAAATTTGTATTTTACCTATTGACTAAATTCCATACATGGCAAAAGTTTCCCTTGTCTGTAATTCATTCTAGATAACCGATTGACATTCACCACGACCTTGGTATTTTAGTTATCTTACTGCGCTTAATTTGATATATAGTGTGTTTCAATGGGTAGACTTATGCATGCATTGCACTTGTGCTTGTACTTTCAGTTATTTGGAACATTCCCTAGATACTAGTGACTAGTGTATTACTGCACTTTTCTTGTTCTTGTTAAAGTTTGTTGGAAACACAGCTCTGAAAATGCTTCACATTGTATTGGCAATATAAAATTTTGCGGATGGAATGCTTTATGTTTTATTAGCACCAAATATCTGGAACTGCTGATTAATTGACCACTCATAATGGTGCTTACATGTAAAGTATGGAACTTATGAATTTGTGATAGAATATGCCGTATAACTATTCCTCTTTTGCAGTTTAATAAGCTGAGTTTGGTGTGGGGGAAACCAAGGCAACCACAAATGGGGTCTAAAGAGGTAAGCACTTTTGAATTCTGTAAGAGAGGAATTTTTCTCACTAAATTTTAGAGAAGAAATATTGCCAAGCATTATGGTGAAATGTAAAATATCGACAACGTATGTCCACCCTGATAGGCTGATAGAGAATATGTTTTCCTTTTTTGTTTGCTAACTGTGTACGCATATCCTTTCTATTATGTTTTAATCTTTGTTTAATTTCAAACTTTTGGTGGGTTTTCAGTTCACAGCATTCTTGGATTCTGAAGGGCGAGTTGTGGAATCAAAAGCTCTTCGAGAGAGAGTTTTCTATGGAGGCATTGAGCACCAATTGCGAAGAGAGGTGAACTTTTCTGTTTCATATAAAAATTTAATTTAAAGGTAGGCTTCCGTTATTATATGCAGATTGATTTTTGAACCTAGTATCATCATTATAGGTCTGGCCCTTTCTCTTGGGATACTATGCATATGACTCGACGTATGCAGAGAGAGAATATCTTCGATCTGTCAAACGGATGGAATATGCAACATTGAAACAGCAATGGCAGGTTCGTTCATCATCATATTACTTCTTCTCTAGATTCCTCAACCGGTTATGTAGTTCCATGGCCGAATGATGTCAGAGCTATTTAAATAAACTTTCGAGGCATTCTAGAGTAGCTTATTTCCCTCATGTTCGATGGACTCGTAACAACTATTTATTCTTTTTGACAGAGCATCTCCCCTGAACAAGCAAAGAGGTTCACAAAATATCGGGAAAGGAAGGGGCTGATAGATAAAGATGTGGTAAGAAGAGTTTGAGAATATTGTTTTTTGTGGTGTGCCCTATTTATCGAATTCCTATTAAGCTAGTTGTTTCTTCTTGTGTAGGTAAGAACTGATAGGGCGTTTGAATACTATGAGGGGGATGACAATCTGAATGTCAGTAGCATGCGAGATATTCTGTTGACCTACTCCTTCTACAATTTTGACCTTGGTTACTGCCAGGTACTCATTCGTTTTCAGAGTTCATTTCTAGCACTGAATTACAAGTTGGCGTGTCCTTATTGTTATTGTTTCTGTTGACCCCATTTAGCGTATAAGCAGGAATGCTGGACATTCATCTATTTCTGGCTTTTGCTTTGAATTTTCCCACTCTGTGGCTTAACTGAAAATTCTTTTCTGTTAGGGAATGAGTGATTTTTTGTCTCCTATCTTGTTCGTGATGGGGGATGAATCAGAATCCTTTTGGTGTTTTGTGGCACTGATGGAACGCCTTGGACCCAACTTTAACCGAGACCAGAATGGGATGCATACTCAACTCTTTGCACTCTCAAAGGTCTATAATTTTTTTCTCGAAATCACCTCTACAGTTTATATTTTGCATATCTTCCTTTCTATCAGCATTAAGCATCAATGATCTGACTCTGGAGCCTTTTTATTTTCACTGTCCCACAGCTGGTAGAGTTGCTCGATAGCCCACTGCATAATTACTTTAAGCAGAATGACTGCTTGAATTACTTCTTCTGTTTCCGCTGGATCCTTATTCAGTTTAAAAGGTTGGTTGCTTCTTTTCTGCCTCTTTTCTTGTTATTGCTTACATGTTTGTACTTCAACCTCATCTGGGCTGGACAAATATAATTGCCACCCTAACAAAAAATGGGCTATCCGAACTACCTACTATTGGTATATCATTATTCATTTGGCAATCAATATCATTTGTTTTTAGTGAACCAGCTTACCTGTTCTACAATGGCGGATCAAAATACCCAAAATGCATGGCCCATAATGTCTCAACTAGCGAAATACCCAGCCGTTAACCCTGAAATGTCTGAGATGTCTATTTAACCCAGGAAATATGCCGTCTAAAATACCTGAAAATACAGTTCTACTTCTATCACACTTTGAATGTGAATGATGAGAAGCAACAATTTGGTTTTCTTATTTTCTAGAAGAAATCTTGTTATAATTGTCTGCTGTCTTGTATTTGATTCTGGTGACAATGTGTCTCAGGGAGTTTGAGTACGAGAAGACAATGCAGCTGTGGGAGGTGTTATGGACTCACTACCTCTCGGAACACCTTCACCTATATGTTTGTGTGGCGATCTTGAAGCGATTCCGCAGCAAGATAATGGGAGAGCAGATGGATTTCGACACTCTCTTAAAGTTCATCAATGAACTGTCTGGACATATCGACCTTGATTCGACAATCAGAGATGCCGAAGCACTTTGCATATGTGCTGGTGAAAACGGTGCTGCTAGTATCCCTCCAGGAACCCCTCCTTCTTTACCCCTTGATGAAGGTATCTTATATCCTCAGGAAGATGATGTTTTGTAAGTATTACAACTTTACTTTTTTTCTCAAGGACATGTTACCAAAATTTGGATTGCTTTTACTAAGTCAATGGACATATGCATTTTTTTCTTTTTCCCACTTGATAATACTCTTGTATCGGAAATAGTTAAGAGACAGGTACTGTGCTACAGTTGATGATGAGGTCATAACGAATTAGGACTTGTTACATAAACAAGTAATTCTTGCGTAGACTAAGTCCCTCAATGTAAATTGTATAACTAAAGCCGATATGATTCGCAAAGTCTGTGCAAGAATTTATCCCTCGAGATAAATCCAGGAAAGTTCTAAAGCAGAGGATAGAAATCAGTGAAATCAAAACATGGGTCAAAGACAAGAGTGTTGTCTGGGTAGTGGGAAATGAGAGGCAAGGGAGATCCTATGCGGACATCATCGCCAAAGCGGTTTGTCTCCTCCATCCAGGTATTTCTTACAATACTGTCCTCTTCTCCTTCTCCTCCTCCTCGGCTTCCTCTCACTTCTGTAGACATAACTGGCTTATCGGTGAAAGGAATGACGCCGATTGATTCAGGTGCATTCTGTTTTCTGGGATTAAATTTCTTGTTCAAATGTGTATTCCAGTAGTTCTTCACTTCGTTGTCAGTGCGACCTGGAAGGCGACCGGCTATCAACGACCACCTGATAGAAAAGAAAGAAACAAAGTTAACATTTGAGAAAGAATTGAGAGCGAAGATCAATGGTGAAAAGAGGAAAAAACCTGTTTCCGAGAAGCTTGTGCATGCGGATAATAAGGTCATGTTCTTGAGGTGACATGCTTCCTCTTTTGATATTTGGTCTTAGATAGTTCTTCCATCTCAACCTACAGCTTTTTCCCCCTCTCTTCAACCCTGCAAAAACATCACACTAATTCATAATTTCCCAAAAGTCTAAACATTCGTTTTCGAGTAAATGAGTAAAAATTTGGAATTCGGACCGGATTTACGGGAAACGTCAGCCCACTTTCCTTCTCCATGAGCTTCAACATAGCTTCTCAAGATCATATCTTCTTCAGGTTTCCACAAACCTCTCTTCACGTAACACTTTTCTTCTCTTCTCTGCTCCATCTTTTTTTTCCTCTCTGTTTGGCTCCACAGTTCACAAGTGAGGCTCGTTTTATTAAATTATATGCACATAAAGTCTGAGGTTCCAACTTTAACTCTTACATGTAGGGACTATCTACCAAAATTATTGAAGGTAAAGAGAGTGCAGTGTTTACACTTTTCCAACAGTAATATCACTGTAAATTCGTGCTGTAAAAGCTCTAGTTTCATTTGTTTTTATCCTCAGTATTTTCACAAATAATTGGCTTTTTAGAGCAAACATGTAACCAAGGCAGATCAGAGGTTGGAGATTGCCATCAACCTCGATACATGCGTAATTCCATTACACACTTCGTCGCTATCTTCATTCTCAGTAATATTTTTAATTTTCTTTCTCTATAGCGAATATAACATCTCTGCAATAAAGCAATATTAGACCTAGAGACTAAAATTCCGTACATTTACCATTTGTGCGTTTACAGTTGTGACACTGCAAGTTCTGCAACACTTCTTTCCCTCTCAAAAAAAGTAAATAACGCGTGCAGTTGCAATTGTTTTTGCTCTAAGTGGTTGTTGGGACATGCTTGATCAAGACTAGTGTGCATAATAGATAACACATATATGTTTGATATAAAACACACATATGAGTGATATACATCTAGGTTCTAGTTTATAGTTTGAAGTTTTTATTGTTCTCGACATCATTAATTAATTTTTTATAATGGAATTCGATAAAATCACATTTAGAAAGAAAACTTCATTAATCTAAATTTTTTTAGTATGACATCATCATAGCATGATTTTAAACTTAAAATTCATGTAGCTAAATAACATCTGGAAAGCATTATAATAATTTATTTGACGTTACAAAAATATCACTTTTACAACAAAAACCATCCATTTTTTTTTAATTGTAACTCTTGGTTTATATGGCTTACAAAAGGTTTCCGAGTTTAGTAAACAATGACATGTCTAAATCTCGTTGTAAGAAGGCTGAACAAAATATATGTGATATTTCTATTCGATCATTAATCCGCTTTAATCCGATTGTATAACCGTGAGTTTACAAAAAAATAAAAAAAAAAATCCGCCAAATGCAAAACAAATTACGAATACTAAATTTTTTTTTTTTTTTAAACCTTTTACTAGGAGTTTTCTCTCTCCTATCAAAACCTCAACTCAAGCCTCTAGTTTTAATTGTTATTATCATCATCCTTTCAGCTATTTTCGTTAAATACTATAAATGTTGTTGGATTGTTTAACGATTCTTTTTGTTCACAAGGGTAAGGTGTTAAGCTCTATTAATAATACTTATAATTAATCACGTAAATATAAACAAACAAGTATAGGTGATTCCAATCCCAAATTGTTCAATCAACCTAAACAGATTGTTTTGTTTTTGACGTTTTCTCATACTTGGTTTAAGTTCTGGACTAAAACAGGTGTTATTTCGGGTATCAATCAATATCATTACGAAAGTTCAGTTAATGTAGGATAAAACATGATTTTGATAGAGAAGAAAACTTGGAAACGAAACCTATAGATAAAAAAAAAGTCACAGGTACAGGCAAACAAGCCTAGACTGTGTTATACAAACCTGGGATCTTCTGTATAGTCTACAAAGGTGTAAAGTCTAGTACGATTCTTAGAATCTTCAAAACCTTGGATTTCAACTTTCTCTAGAGTCTTCCTTTCAGGATTGAAGTAGTAAACAAAGAATGGTTTAGATGTATATTGCATGGACAGAATAATTTCACCAGTAGAAGTCACTCCAACGACGGAAACAAAGTTCCCAAATTTTGGCAAAGTGTATTCAAGTTTCAACCATTTTTGGTTTTCGGCATCCTCTAGAATCCACAAACATAACATAATTTCAAACCCAAAGTGTGCACGACTGTACCAACCCCAAGTAATCACCCCAAGTTTACCCTTGTAATTTATCAGTTTACGATTCATAGAAACAAGGGATATGTTCCTAGTAGTAGAATCTGCGTTAAGAAACCTAAGCTTTTCATACCTAACATCAAAGCAAGCTATCACCGGACCTTTTCTTTCGCTAGCTATGAAATACAAAACCCCATTTATGCATATCCCTTTAGCTATAGCAAGATAGTTAACAGAACACTCCATTTTTCTCCATGTTCCAGTTCCTAATGTCAGAATATGTTTCTCTCCATAAAGAGAATTGCTTATGGCCAGTACCTTGTATTATTTGCCAATCGGATCATACCCTAATAAGCTTATCATCTCGCTCTTCCTTGTCAGTTGAGGTAATCTCACGTACTGTTCCGTGCTAGGGTTACATATCAATGACACACTATCTCTATCCTCCTTTGAGATTTCCATATTAGAGAAACATAGCAAGCTGCCACAAATATTTCCAAGGAACTGCATGGGAAAATCGGCGGCTACTAGAGAATGCTTCTCATCTTGATTATGACTCTGAGGCGCCGAGCACAAGCAAATTTTACCGGAATTTTCTATGGCGAATAAGAGATGTGGCCGAGAGTCGTGGACCTAGTCGTGAACAACTTGGTGAAATCTGGACGGCGAAGTATGGACGCGCATGACTTGGAAGCGAGACCAAACCTAGCGATTGACTTAGTAGAAGATCTCGAGAGTATCTCGAGAATGATGTTAATCGGGATAGGATCTGAGTTATCTTTTCTTTCCATCGAGTTTCGAAGATCTTGTGTTTTGGTTTCAGATTTGCCGTAGCCTCTAAGTTAGGTTTATAAGAGCAATCTCTCTAACTAAATTCAATTTGAAAACAAATGGGCTTAATGGGCCGATTATTTAATGGGTCAAGTCAAAATCTACCCAATAAAGATTAAAACCCTTAAACCTTTAGAAACAAGGATTCTTCTTCTTCAGGGAAATGCTGAATCAAATTCTTCAAGGCAATGGTTCTTCTTCAGCTTTCTTCGTTCCATGCCACAATTACCATCGAATTTGCGAGCTTCTTCTTTCTTCAGCTCGATCCAAATCGACTGTTAAAGGACTTCAGCTTCATGGCTACATCGTTAAATCAGGCCTTTCTCTTATCCCTCTCGTCGCTAATAACCTCATTAATTTCTACTCCAAATCTCAGCTTCCCCTTGATTCACGTCTAGCTTTTGAAGATAACCCAACAAAGAGCAAGACGACTTGGAGTTCAATCATATCTTGTTTTGCGCAGAACGAACTTCCATGGATGTCCCTTGAGTTTCTTAGGAAAATGTTGGCGGGAAACCTTAAGCCTGATGATCATATTCTTCCGTCAGCTACAAAGTCATGTGGGATTTTGAATCGTTGTGATATCGGCAGATCTGTTCATTGTCTTTCTATGAAGAATGGGTACGATGCTACTTTGTTCGTAGGGAGTTCTTTAGTTGATATGTATGCGAAATGTGGAGAAATTGTTGATGCGAGGAAGACGTTCGACAAAATGCCTCAAAGAAATGTAGTTACTTATAGTGGGATGATTGATGGGTATGCGCAAATGGGTGAAGATGAGGAAGCTATGTGGTTGTTTAAAGAAGCATTGTTTGATGATTTGGCTGTCAATGATTACTCGTTCTCATGTGTTATCAGTGTATGTGCCAATTCGACTCTGCTTGAGTTAGGTAGACAGATTCAGGGATTGTGTGTTAAGTCCAGCTTTAACTCGTCTAGCTACGTGGGAAGTTCGTTAGTCTCATTGTATTCAAAATGTGGTGTTCTTGAAGGAGCTTATCAAGTTTTCGACGAGATGAGCATCAAGAATCTTGGGATTTGGAATGCGATGCTCAAGGCGTGTGCACAACACTCGCATACTCAAAAAGTTATGGAATTGTTCAAACGGATGAAACTCTCTGGAGTGAAACCAAATTTCATAACTTTTCTGAATGTGCTCAGTGCTTGTAGCCACGCGGGTCTGGTTGATGAAGGAAAATACTGCTTTAATCTGATGAAAGAATACAGAATCGAGCCGACTGATAAGCATTACGCTTCCTTGGTGGATATGCTGGGACGAGCTGGTAAGCTAGAAGAAGCCCTTGAAGTTATCACGAATATGCCAATCAAGCCCACGGAATCCGTATGGGGAGCTTTATTAACAGGTTGTACAATCCATAAGAATACAGAACTTGCAGCATTTGCAGCTGATAAGGTCTTTGAATTAGGACCTGTGAGTTCCGGTATGCACATTTCGTTATCCAATGCTTATGCAGCTGATGGTAGATTCGAAGATGCAGCCAAAGCCAGAAAATTGCTTCGAGACCGAGGGGAAAAGAAGGAAACAGGGCTAAGTTGGGTTGAAGAAAGGAACAAAGTTCATACATTTGCAGCTGGAGATAGACGCCATGAGAGAAGCAAAGAGATCTATGAGAAGCTAGTTGAGTTAGGGGAAGAGATGGAGAAAGCGGGTTACGTTGCAGACACGAGCTTTGTTCTGAGAGAAGTGGATGGAGACGAGAAGGATCAAACCATAAGGTATCATAGCGAGAGGTTAGCTATTGCTTTTGGGCTGATCACGTTTCCGGCTGATAGGCCGATCCGGGTGATGAAGAACCTGCGTGTGTGCGGCGATTGTCATAACGCGATCAAGTTCATGTCGATATGTACGGGAAGAGTGATCATTTTGAGAGATAACAATCGGTTTCATCGGTTTGAGGATGGCAAGTGCTCTTGTAATGACTATTGGTGAAGGACAAGTGAGAGTTGGTTTAGATTTAAACATAACGGCTACTTCTTCTTCTTGACCATCATTTTGTAGGATAGAATCATAAATATTTCGAGATACGATCATTATTTATTTATCATATTGCATTAGTCATGTTAATTTATTATAAAAATGTCACTCAGACTAGTCCTTTAACAGTCGATTTAAATTTTCTGTTTCACTCAGACTAGTCACTAGATAGTAACGAATTTTTGTAGTTTTTGGTTGTAAATAATTAAGAACAAACTTTTATTTTTAATGAACACTTAATTTTTTTTGTTATTTTATCTGGTCTAGATCTATTTTATTTTTTAAAAATTTGGGAGATATTTGGATGTATTAATATTTAATAGCATATATTTTCAAAGAAATTCCGTTAATGTTTTATTTATTTATTTTTAATTTAAGTGAATAACTAAATATAATTGAGTTTTATAAGTCAAACCAAGTTTTTTTTTTATGACGTAATTGTAAATTGAGTACAATTGAACCGGTAAATTTTCTAAATTCGAATCGGGTCAAGGTCATAAGACCAGACGACTCGGGTATGAAAATAAAACTGGAAACGGACAGAACTTTCTGGAATTCGTTGATTGGTGGGTCCCTTCTCCCAAAAACGGATTCTCTTATCGGCAGCTAAAAACGACGACATTTAGTCGAACAATCCAGAATCCACTGGCTTTCCTCGCAATTCAAAAGAAGAGACTAGAATTATTCCACCTCTTATAAATATATTCCTCCTTCTCTACTCCCTTCGTATCCCAGCAAACAATCTATTCCCTCTCGAAGCGTTCTTTCTTTGAAACTTGTCGATTCGTCTTCTCTAGCATTCTCTTCGTTTTTTCGTTTTTGTTAAGATCGTTACGATGGCGGAAGCTCAGATGGCTGATGCGGAGACTTTTGCTTTCCAAGCCGAGATTAACCAGCTTCTCAGCTTGATCATCAACACTTTCTACAGCAACAAAGAGATTTTCCTCCGTGAGCTCATCAGTAACTCTTCTGATGTAAGTTTCTTTAATCTCTGCTCTTCGATTCCTCCGCTTCTTATTTTTCGTGCATGTTATTCGTATTTTCTCCTGTGTTTCTTGGATTTTGAATCGCTTTGTGTTGAACGTTACAGATCTTGATTTGGCTTGTGCATCAAGTTAGTTTAGGATTCACAGCTCTAGATCTTGCTATGAATGGATAGATTCGTATCCTGTATGACTTAGTTAGATGATCCGTATCTAGGTTAGAAGCAGTGTTTGATTTCTCTTTGAGATTATTATGAGGATTAGTGGTTTCTGGTCAATTATATTCTTTGTAAATCTTTCTCATCACTGGATTAGATTAGACTGTAAAGAGATAAGGCAATAACGTGGTTTTCACACTTAGATCATGGCTGATTTGCTTGTCATTGCTCTATGTTATTGAGGAAAACTTTAATTGTGCTTATAAATGTTTTGTAGGCTCTTGATAAGATCCGATTTGAGAGCTTAACCGATAAGAGCAAGCTCGATGGCCAGCCTGAGCTTTTCATCAGACTGGTACCAGACAAGGTCAACAAGACGCTTTCGATTATTGACAGTGGTATTGGAATGACTAAAGCAGGTAATGAGTCTATGACTAATATTAGTCTTCTTGGTGCCAATTGTTTTTAGTGTATGTGCTGTTGTTTGACTCTTTAAACCTTTCAGATCTGGTGAATAACTTGGGAACCATTGCGAGGTCTGGAACCAAGGAATTTATGGAAGCACTTCAAGCTGGAGCTGATGTGAGCATGATCGGTCAATTTGGTGTTGGTTTCTACTCTGCTTATCTTGTTGCGGAAAAGGTCATTGTGACAACTAAGCACAATGATGATGAACAATACGTCTGGGAGTCTCAAGCTGGTGGTTCCTTCAGTGTCACTAGAGATGTGGATGGGGAACCACTTGGTAGAGGAACTAAGATTACCCTCTTCCTCAAGGATGATCAGGTAAAGAATCATCATACTTTTTGGAGTGTTTGCGGATTGTTCTTTCGTGTGAATGTATTGTTTGTTGTGTTCATATAAGTATATTTAATCTTGCAGCTTGAATACCTGGAGGAGAGAAGACTTAAAGACTTGGTGAAGAAGCACTCTGAGTTCATCAGTTATCCTATCTACCTGTGGACTGAGAAGACCACTGAGAAGGAGATCAGTGACGACGAGGATGAAGATGAACAAAAGAAAGACAATGAAGGTGAGGTCGAAGAAGTTGATGAAGAAAAGGAGAAAGATGGTAAAAAGAAGAAGAAAATCAAGGAAGTCTCTCACGAGTGGGAACTCATCAACAAGCAGAAACCAATTTGGTTGAGAAAGCCAGAAGAGATTAGTAAGGACGAGTACGCTTCTTTCTACAAGAGCTTGACCAATGACTGGGAGGACCATTTGGCTGTGAAGCATTTCTCCGTGGAGGGTCAGCTTGAGTTCAAGGCCATTCTCTTTGTCCCAAAGAGAGCTCCGTTTGATCTGTTTGACACAAGAAAGAAGTTGAACAATATCAAGCTGTACGTCAGGAGGGTGTTCATTATGGACAACTGTGAAGAACTGATGCCAGAGTACCTCAGCTTCGTGAAAGGTGTTGTTGACTCTGATGATTTGCCACTCAACATTTCTCGTGAGACTCTTCAACAGAACAAGATCCTTAAGGTGATCAGGAAGAATCTAGTGAAGAAGTGTATAGAGATGTTCAACGAGATTGCCGAGAACAAAGAAGACTACACCAAATTCTATGAGGCTTTCTCCAAGAACCTCAAATTGGGTATCCATGAAGACAGCCAAAACAGAACTAAGATTGCTGATCTTTTACGGTACTACTCAACAAAGAGCGGTGATGAAATGACAAGCTTGAAAGATTATGTCACGAGGATGAAGGAAGGTCAGAAGGACATCTTCTACATCACTGGTGAAAGTAAAAAGGCTGTTGAGAATTCTCCGTTCCTGGAGAAGCTTAAGAAGAGAGGCTACGAAGTGCTTTACATGGTGGATGCGATTGATGAATACGCTGTGGGACAATTGAAGGAATACGATGGTAAGAAGCTTGTTTCTGCAACCAAAGAAGGATTGAAGTTGGAAGATGAGACCGAAGAAGAGAAGAAAAAGAAGGAAGAGAAGAAGAAATCCTTTGAGAATCTCTGCAAGACGATCAAGGAAATTCTTGGGGACAAGGTTGAGAAAGTTGTGGTCTCTGACAGAATCGTGGATTCTCCATGCTGCCTTGTAACTGGTGAATACGGTTGGACTGCGAACATGGAAAGGATTATGAAGGCACAGGCACTGAGAGATAGCAGCATGAGCGGTTACATGTCGAGCAAGAAGACTATGGAGATCAACCCTGACAATGGAATCGTGGAGGAGCTAAGGAAGAGAGCTGAGGCTGATAAGAACGACAAGTCTGTTAAGGATCTTGTGCTGTTACTGTTCGAGACGGCTTTGCTGACTTCTGGTTTCAGCCTTGATGAACCAAACACGTTTGCGGCTAGGATTCACAGGATGTTGAAATTGGGTTTGAGTATTGATGAGGATGAGAATGTTGAGGAAGAGGATATGCCTGCGTTGGAAGAGGATGCTGCTGAAGAGAGCAAGATGGAGGAAGTCGACTAAGAGAAGAAGAAGCTCTCTTTATGATTTTGAAATGTCTGGTCATTTTGAGTTTTAAGATTTCCAAAATGTCTTTGTCGTCGTGGCTTCAAGAGTCTGTTTTGTTTAGTGTGTGTCTAAAACCGTTTCAGTTTTTTGCTGTACTTTCAAGTGAATATCATCCTAGATTTGGCTAAGTAAATATCTTGCTTCTGAAACAAGTCCGTTAGTGTCTCTGGATAAAGGTTTAAATTGAATTACTAAAAATTTTGAAAGTAAGCTTTTTAAATACTAACACGGTGATAGAAAGTTAACTTTTTTAAGCATGGGATAAAAGACTTCAAATCTTTGGCAGGATGATATGAACTGAAAGCAACAAAATACTCGAGCGAAACTAGATAGAAATTTTCCCATATCCAAATTATATAACCTACTTGTAAGTTGTAATCGTCCATGATTTGTCAAATGAAACACTTTTTTAAAAGCTCAAGGAGAATGATAAGCGGAATTGAGGAAATCGAAATTTTAAATTGGATATTTGCTCCAACAACAAAACTAAACTCGGATAGATTATAAAGGATTCCGGAATCTGAATTACACAAGCAAAATTTAAAGCTGAAACAATTCCCTCATGGTCTTACTGCAATCTTAAAAACATTTTCTTTTCAAGGGAAACCTGAACCAGATGGTGCACCTGCGCTGTAACCACCAGCACCACGGCCAAAACCAGGTCTACCACCACCACTTCCCTGCAAGACAATATACAAAACACCAAAGGATGTTAAGTCAATGGCAACCAAAAAAAGAAAGGGCTAATAACATCACAACCTATATATCATTAAAGACTCTGAAACACTTCATTGGTAAAGCAAGATTGTGTTAATCGTTTAGCAGGTTTAGGAGCTTTATGCTAAAGACATCTAAAACAAGATGTTTTATGAAGTTTGTGTGCCAGAAGTAAATGAAGGAATGGTCAGTGAGAATTTACTTGGAAAGATGGCTGGTAATCTGCTGGAGCTCCACCCTTTTCACCTCCAAATTCACCACCACCACGAGGACCTCCACGGTATCCATCACGGTCACCAAACCTGGGACGGTCTCCTTCAAAGCGAGGTCCTCTGAAATACAAACAAACCTATGTCATCAAACCAAAGAACATGTTTTTGTACCAGATATGTAATGAGAGCAAAGCAAAAATCGTTAATCACCTTGGGCGATCACCAGGTGGGACACCAAATGGACGACCAACAGGCTTAGCTGACTTCTTCAAGGTAGCAGGAACAACATCAGAAGGAAGGTTAAGGTAAGTTCTCAAGAACTCAATTCCTTCGTTGGTCAAAAACCAATAGTAATGCATCCACGCGAATGTCTCCCTAACATACTCCTTGGATTTGAAACTCTGCATGAGCTTGATCACTTGCAAGTTAGGTACTGATTCAATCAATGGATGCTTAGCAAGATTGAAATCCTTCTTCGCATAGCAAACTCCTTCTGCAAAACCCAGAGAAATTATGATTATCAACACAATCTCATTCTCATCTTCTAAGTCAAACATCATAATTTGCTATAATTACCAATAATTTGAACGCAATACAGGTCCAGCAGTAAATTTAAACAAAATATAGTTCTTTAAATCTATATGATTATAACGTATCTGAAGCCTGAATGCGAATTTCAGAGTTCTTCCAAAAGCAGTTTCGGATGTAATACAAAACCTAAACTAATTCTAAACTCACAATGTTCATCACTACGCGAAGAAATTGAAATTAACCTAAGAATGATTCAATTCGGCTCAAATGTCTAATAAGCTCGCAGAGCCTGAAGCAGTCACGATTATTACAGATACAAACAGCAGAGAGATAAGTAGAAATTTACGGAAGACGAACCTTTGAAAAGGTACTTGCAGATTTCTTTGCGGTTAGCCTCTGAGATAATCTGAGAGCAGAACAAAGAAGAATAATGGTTAAAATTCAAAAACAATAACATCCTGTAACACTGATATAAGGGAACCGAGAGATTGATCAAACGTTGAGTTCATGTGTACCATTGTTAACGCTGGGAGATCTTGCTCGAGCAGAGATGCACGGAACTTCGAGAGAGGAAAACTAGGGTTTCACTAGAAATGAGAAGACGATGCTTTTATATGCTTTGTTTTGGGCTTATAATGGATTGTAAATTCATGAAATATGGGCCTTTAAGTTTGGGCAGTATCATAAGAAAAGATTGAGAAATAAACTTAACATGAAAAAATTTATGCCTTGTGAATTGAATTAGATAGTGTATGATCCTTAACCGGCATTTAAGCTGGTTAATGATCTGGTTCAATTTGTTGGTTCCAGTTATCTCGCAATGCGTATAGTTGGGCTGATTTAGTAAACTGGGCCTAGATGCATTTGTAATTTTAAGAGAGTCAAAAATAAAAAGTACTATGACTGGGATAAATTGGTTTAGAGGAAGTCAGACCGCATTGAAATTGGTTCGATTTTCGTTGGTTCGATTTTCGTGTATGTTACAAACAATATGGTTTACTCTAACGTGCGCGTGGTGATGCAAATATGCTAGTGGTACTGTAAATTGTTTCACTTAGCAATAATGTTACTATAACGTGGCAAGATCACAGCTGTACATTTCATCGAGCAGAAAAAAACAAACTCTGTTGCGGATTTCATAATCGACTAAAACGGAATTTGATACTGCTTCAATTCCGATTCCCGCCGTATAAAACCCTGAACCCTCCTAACAAATTTCCAGCGATTATTTTCACTTTTTTCAGTTATCATTTTTCAAATTTCAAAAATCCTCTCTCTCTCAGTCACTCGTTTCGAAACTTAGATTCCTAGAGCGAGAAAATGATCGCAGCTCTCAAGTAAGTGATTGATCTCTCTACTACGATTCTTCTTCTGCTTTCTTCGATTGGGACTTGGCTTCCGATATCTGAATCTCTTCTCGGTTCAAATTTTTTTCCTGTTGATCTTCCGTTTGACGTCGGTATGAATCATAGAGCTGAAGAAGCGAGTCAGATGCAGCTCGTTGAACGTGAAGAAATCGATGAAGACGATGAACTATTTGAAGCGATTGACAAATGTATTATCTAAAATCGTTTTTCGCTTTCTGATGTTTTCTTTGTGTTTTTGGATCTTCGATTCCAGCTCGTTTCTTCAGTTTTTGATTTCAAATCTTCATGATCTGTTTGGGAATCGTCTCTTCGTGTTATCTCTTCTATTTCGCCGAAATTTGTTTATCTAAACCTCGTTGCTGCTGAATCGCTGAGTGTTATGAAATCGGATCTAGAATCGTTTCTCTAATCGTAGCAAATTCTCGAAATCTTCATTAGATTTCGAATTTAAATATGAATCTAGAACACAAATCGATTTCTGAGCATGGATTCTCTGCTAGATTGCAAATAGTTTGTGGTGAAGCGTTAATCTATATCTATTACTTGTACTGTTTGTGAAATTCGAATGTGTTTCAATTTATTTGATCGTTCGATTTCTATATTTGACACAAATCTGTAGCTGATTTGATCGCGTGACTTGTATTTTCTTGTGATAGTGATCGCACAAGGTATAAACGCTGGAGATGTGAAAAAGCTACAAGAAGCTGGGATCCATACCTGCAATGGTCTCATGATGCATACCAAGAAGGTATAATAGATCAGCTTGTTTAGCATCATTCATTGGTTTTAAGCTATCTAGGTTTTGGTCGTATGAATCTATTTGTTTCAATTGGACGCAGAACCTCACTGGAATCAAAGGTTTATCAGAGGCAAAAGTTGACAAAATCTGTGAAGCAGCTGAGAAAATAGTGGTTAGTTTTATACGTTTCCCAGTGTTGTTGCTACATCATTGTTTATTGGGTTTAACTGTTCACAACATTTCTACTTCAGAATTTCGGATATATGACTGGAAGTGATGCTCTTCTTAAGGTTAGACTCACTGATCTCCACTATGGTCTAGAAGTCTGTCTTGTATCTAAGTCGTGCTTCTTGCTCCCACTAACAGAACCGTGAAATTTTGATGGTGTATTCACTATTTTGATATTAGATTTTGAAACCAACAAGTTGTTTTATGTTTATAGAGAAAACAAGTTGTGCGTATCACTACGGGCTGCCAAGCTCTTGACGATCTCTTGGGAGGTATATACTAAACTTTGCTTTAACTGTTTGCCATCTTGATCACACTACTTAAGAGTTCTGGTTTAATTGTTTCACAATGCATTTGGTAGGTGGAATTGAAACCTCAGCCATCACAGAGGCTTTTGGGGAATTTAGGTGAGAAGCAACTGAGCCCAGCTTAGAAGTATACTGTTAATAACTTGTTTTCTAATAGAGTTTAATTTCACTTCAGGTCTGGGAAAACTCAGTTAGCACATACCCTTTGTGTCACTACGCAGGTTTGGTTTCTTCCCTACTGTCTCAATATGAATTATCCTTTTAAAACCTTTCAAAGGCATGAGAAGAGATTTTAAGGTGTCTCTCACTGCCACTGGTATTCATTTATGTGTGTTATGTTATGAAGCTACCTACAAACATGAAAGGAGGGAATGGAAAAGTGGCTTACATTGACACAGAGGGAACCTTGTATCCTTAATATTTTTTTTATAGCAAATCTTCTGACCAGATCTTGTTTCTTCATTAGATGATTTATATTCCATGATTGTTCCTTAACTCCTAAATTGTGTAGCCGTCCTGATCGGATTGTCCCAATTGCTGAAAGATTTGGAATGGATTCAGGAGCTGTGCTTGACAATGTAAGCATTATTAAGGTCACATCTTTAAACTCAGGACTGCAAATGAAAAATTCACAATTCATTTCATCTCAATGTAACAGATCATCTATGCTCGTGCTTATACCTACGAGCATCAGTACAACTTGCTTCTTGGCCTTGCTGCAAAAATGTCTGAGGAACCATTTAAGATTCTGGTAAGTAAAAACATGTCAGCTTATTTTTTAGTTTAGTCATCAATGAATATGAGCTAATTTAGCTGAGTTTAACCATGTTTCCCAGATTGTTGACTCAGTCATTGCTTTATTCCGAGTCGATTTCACTGGAAGAGGAGAACTCGCAGACCGTCAGGTTTAATTTTTCCCTCTCCCACACATAAATCATTGACAAAATCTGGATTTTGCATGATAAGATCAGTTTCTATGTTACAGCAAAAACTAGCTCAGATGCTTTCAAGGCTAATCAAAATCGCAGAGGAATTCAATGTTGCTGTCTACATGACCAACCAAGGTTTTGTAACACTTAGTGATGACATAAAGATTCGATTCTTTTGGTTTCTTGGGGGATTTTGCATTAACTTAGTAAGGATCATGTTTTCATTTGGTTGTTGCAGTCATATCTGACCCTGGCGGTGGAATGTTCATATCAGATCCAAAGAAGCCAGCAGGTGGTCATGTTCTAGCTCATGCAGCTACCATCAGACTCAGTTTCAGGAAAGGCAAAGGGGAACAACGTGTCTGCAAAGTCTTCGATGCTCCAAATCTCCCTGAAGCTGAAGCCATATCCTTTTTTACCAAATCCACACACTTTTTATTTTTTTAGATTATTCATCATAAATCATAATGAAATGACTTTTTTTTTGTCTCCTTAATAGAAGAAAGCACATTTTCCAGATTACTCCAGGAGGCATTGCAGATGCGAAGGATTAGAAAGGAGAGCTATCTCATGTCTTAATTACGAATTATGTTTACTTGTTTCTATTATATTTGAATAAAAATGCATGCAAAGGAAAGCTAAGACAACTTTTATTAATAGATTTGGTCTCCGTCAAAGAGACTAATGATACATGGTTATACAAAAGCTCAAACAAATTTGAGAGAAGAGGAATGGTATTTAACTTAGGATAATACACTGTGCATATACCATCCATAATTCAAAAGACCTATATTTATAACAAAAACAAAAAAAAAAAACACTACACCGCTCAAAGAAGTCACCTTCATCTTCTTCATATGTACAAACAAAAAACCCACAACAGAATCTCTGTATTCTGTAGCCAATCTGGGTTTTGTTCACCTGTGACACTTCATAATTCTCCTCTTCTATTAAACTTTAAGTAGAAATTTCGGGTGGGTCTTTGTTTAAGGTTTTACTCACTCCATCATGATCAGTAGCTGTCTCAGAGCTGATATCATAAGACGAAAGAAGCCGTCTCTGTTGTTTCGAAAGCGATAAGAGTTTTGAGGTTAGTTCTGAATTAGGGTAAAATGACTTGAGAGTTTTTTTGTGAAGAAAGATACTTACATGATCCTCAAAATCAGGACTAGACAAGTTGATGGATAGATTTCTCATCAATAGTAGCACCTGCTTGGTGGGGGCAAAAAAAAAAAGACACAACGATTAAGTTTAACCACATGCTCCAGTGGACCGAACGTGGTTTCAACTGAGATTAACGTGAAACTTAAAAGACAAGAATCGTACTGTTTCCACATCTATGGGGTCCATCTTCTTCAGCTTTTGTAGATGGTTACTTGCATATGGGTCAAAGACACTTCCAATGAAGCTGTATACTTGGGCAAAGTCTGGTAAAACTGAAATAACGAAAAAGGAACAGTCTAGTAAAAAATGGGGAATATGGTACAAATATATAGATAAATAGGAGACAATGTAACGCTGCTTACCTCTTAATGAATGGCCAAGATTCCCCTGTTCACTTGTGTCCCTGTTGGATCGTGGTCTTGGAGTATTTTCGGAACTACTAGAACAGTTGTTATTAGTTCCTGCTCCTGCTTTCATCAGAACATAGAAGAACAATACTCTATTTAGTTAAATTTGAAAAGGAGATTATATTAAAAGCGTAATAGTAATTGCATACTGGTTGTAGTCTTGTAGATGAGAATATAACCTTTTGGGAGGGGCGTGAAGCTAATTGTTTGCATATTATTTGTCCATGGAGCCGCAGCGGGAGCGGCAGTGGTTGGAGAAGTCATTAGCATTGAAGAAGACTCGGGCCTAAACATATAACTTGGGTCATTTGGTTCAGCTGCTGAATTGAAGGTCCCTGGTACTTGAGGTTGCACTGTACATTGCCATAAGAAATGCATCAATACAATTTTACAATAAGCAAACAACATTTTAACATCAATTTTTTTTTGGCAGTAGCTTTTACTTACCATTCTTGTGAGCCTTCTGAGGATATGGATGAGCGGCTTTCCTTTTAGGTCGAGGGGGAGGGAGATGTTCACCTGTCCCACTCTTTTGTACCTTAAGAAAATACTTCTGAGCATGACTTCGTATCTGCGATATTAAAGGATTCCGTATAAGAAACCACAATAGAGTTCAACAAGCTCACTTGTCTAATGCAAAATATCTAAAGATTACACTTCCTTAACTTTCATGGTAATCAGCGACAAGAGCATGTGCCACTCTTGTTACTAATATTTCAAAACAGTTGAGACAATAAAGTTTTTTTTAAAAGAACACTTTATAAAGATATCAAACGAGAAGAAACAACCTTAATCCAAGGTAACACTAAGGGCCCAAGAGAAAGATGCAGAGTCCAAACAACTAGAGAAGGAAAAAAAAAAAAAAAGTAACTAAACAAGATATGTTTTCTTTTCACTGCACCTGAATTACTGTCTTTGACCCAATAAAAGCTTCAATCTTCTTCCAGTCTCTATCAAACCTAAAATGATAAAACATAAGCATGAGAGATGCAAGACCAAAAACCAAACAGCCAAAATAAAGAATGTGTCTAATCCCACATGTTGTAAGACTGTACACATCACAATACACAGCGGAATAAACAATGAACAGTAACATCATCACAGCCTCCAACTAGAACTACTCAAAGACTTTTCCCACTATATACTAACCTTTAGTACTTCAATTACTCTCTTACCAATGTTAAGAAAAAAAAGCATCTCTCAAATAGTCTTCATTGAGGACTCTTTATTAACATACATATAATTCCCATCACTGATCCCTCATAATAGATCCATGAATGTCTTGCCCGTTTCTTGGTTCACCATTGATGATCATACACGTCTTATAACATCTCAGTTCATCCAATTTCAATAGCTATTACACATTTACAAGAAAATCATTCTAATGTTTTGACATACTGATCAGACGCCTAATTCAATAAAATGTGAAAACATAGACAAACCATCTCCCCTAATTCAACTCTCAATTCCAATTTCATATCCCAAGACAAAACTAATTCCACTGTTCATCACAGCACATTCAAAAACTACTGATTTCAATATATTGCGCATTACCCCAATTGCAACTCAACGAATGTTCACGGAATTCTAAAAAGTCCATCACAAACCCTAATTCAGCAAAATTGCAGCTGATTCTCACCCAATCGAAGCTCCAAAATGGTCAAAACCCAAAGGAATTTAACAATTAACAAGAAAATGGCGAGCTCAAATGATATAACTCACAATTGAAGAGCTTCGAGAAATTTATCATGCTCAGGTTCCGTCCAGCTCTCCCTAGACTTGGTGATAGTATAAGGCTTCCTAATCTTCTTACTAAGATCCTCCGAAGAAGAAACCGTCGCCGTCGCATCCACCACAGCCACAGCGGTGGAAGAAGTCGTCGGAGATGAAGAAACGGCGGCGGTAAAGGAAAGTCCAAGGCCAGGAACGGTCATACCGGTCGGATCCAAGAAATAACCGTCAGAAGGATTCGGATTTCTAGAGAGCATGAAAAATTGAGGAGAATTTGGGGATTTTTGGTTTGCTCTGTTAGAGTTTTCTCGCTTTTTTCTGTTGGTTTAAAGCAGTGTAGAGAAGCGAAAGAGAAAAAAATGTGGCTTATGAGAAGAAGACGGCAGAGATTTAGATATATATATATATATTACATAAGTATATATTATATAGATGTATTTAGTATATGCGCATTTTTGTTTCACGAGAAACTCTTGTAATTGTTTTGAGGTCGGCAAATAGCCATACGACCCTAATTATAACGTGCCACGTACTTGGATTTTTATTAAATAAAAATTTTCCTTTTATGGGTTGAACTCGGGTTATACAAAAAGGGTTGTTTAGAGAAACAAAACAAAGGCAAAGGTCAAATCACCATCATGCAATTTTCTTTAATTTTTTTATTTTTCTTTATATTATAAACTAAAGTGGTCCATTTTTTTTTTAGCTCCTACTTTCGATTTGTCTAAGACAAACGAAATTTTTTGCTAATGCGAACTTGTTTCCTAATACTGTGTATATTTTGCTTTTGATAAAAAAAAATTGCATTATTAATTGTTTTAAAGAGTAAAAGTAGCCCATATTGTTTATTTAAGGCCCATAGTACAGATGTATTTAAAACTTAACAGTTAAGAATCTAACAATTGTAAATACCTACAGCCCAATTAACCTAAAATATTTTGCTGATGAAAACATGTTTACGCAACTAATTTTCTCTCTTTTATTTGCTTTCAACTGATGATGGCATGGTCTCTTTGTTTTTCTTCTATTATTTGTCTACGAGAATTCAGTTCGATGGTTTACATTGGTTTGCAGTGGTACTATATTTGTTATTGTATGTAGAACAAACCGAGTATTTCTCATCCTTGTGTTTTTTTTTATTCCCATGCAAATTTAAATATGAAAAGCTTTATAAAAAACAGAAAACTCAACGTTTAAAACTTTCCTGTATTTAACTATACTAATCTTATCTTCGACGAAATTGTGAATCCTCATAAGGTTGATTTAATCATCGTTATATTGACGAGATAATAAAAGACAAAACCTATCGCATCTATATAAATATAACATTGTGTTAGTTAAAGCTACTAAAATACTCAACTAAAGTGGCGCAGCCATACATTCTAACAATCTCGCAATTCAAAAGTTTCTCTACAGCTGAAGAATAAGCGTGTTCTTGGACCATCATAGAAACATAGATAGGATCGAAAACGGAACGAAAAACGTTTTATTCATCCTGATTAAATCGTAATAAATTGACTATTTCATTTTCTAGTTTTGATGGCTTGACTTAAATCATTTTTATACTCGGTAGCTAAATATATACAAAGATATCATGTCTATATAAATACGGAGAAGCAAAGGTGTATGAGCAAGCTACCAGATTGAGCTTGGGTAGTTCAGAATTCAGTATGTTAATCAATTCAATCAGATCACTGCAGATCTAGGGCGTGTGGGTGTCACGGTGGAAGACGAAGATAAAGCTATGATGCTGTTGTGTTCTTTAACTCCAGAGTATGAGACGTTGGTGACTGCATTGTTGGCGAACAAAGAAATAATTACAATGCAGTCAGCTACATATTCGTTGTTATGTAATCACAATCGACGCCAACAACATGGTAGCAGAGTCAACTCTCAGGGTGATGAGTTGTATGTCAGATTCAACCAGGGTAATGGAGGACAGAAGAACAAAGGAAAGCAGGGAGATAGCAAGAAGAAGAAGGCAGTCTGTTATAAGTACCAGAAAATAGGCACTATAAGAGAGATTATCCAATGAATAAGAAGCATAATGGAGGAGGAGAATCATCTAATACTGCAAGCGTAGTTCAACAAGAGGATACAGTAACAATTGAGTTCGATATGCTTGAAGTGACAACAGGTAATCACAGATTCTTGGATTTTAGATGTGAGCTGTTCATTCCACATGACGTCAAATAAGGAGTGGTTTGAAACGTATGAAGCTGAAAATTTTGGAACTGTTAAACTGGTAGACGACAGAAGCTGCAGCATTGTCGGTGTTGGTCAGATCAAATTTCGAATACATGATGGGGTCATCAGGACATTAACTGATGTAAAGCATCTTCCAGCTGTAAAGAATAATCTGATATCTCTAGGCACACTTCACAAGAATGGTTTCAAGTATGAGACGGATGATAAAAATTGTGTGAATATACGCAAAGGAGATATGACGGTGATGAAAGGTGAGATCACAGCAGGAAATGTATATCGATTACTCGGAACATGGTTGTAGGTGAAGCTGCAGCTGAATTGACTGAATCAGATAGCACAGCTCCATAGAATATGAGGTTGGGTCATATTGGAGAGCATGGTTTAGCTGAACTCCATAAAAGAAATCTTTTGGATGGTTTGAAGAGTTGCAAGATATATTTATGTAAGTTCTGCGTGATGGAAAAACAGTCCAAGCCATCTTTGAAGATAGAGTAACACACTACAAAGGATCTTTTAGACTATGTTCATTCAGATGTGTGAGGGCCAACGAGAGAAAAATCATTAGGTGGTAGCAGGTATTTTGTCCTCTTTATCGATGATTTTTTTAAGAAGGTTTGAGTTTATTTCTTGAGACAGAAGTCTGAAGTCTTTGGGAAATTCAAAACTTGGAAAGCTGAAGTAGAAAACCAAACAGGGAGAAAGGTTAAGTATCTAAGATCAGATAATGGTACGGAGTATACTGATGGAGAATTTTAGAGGCTGTGTGAAGAGCAAGGGATTCAGAGGCACTTTACAGTCGGAAATTGAGTAAGTGAAAGGATGAACCATTCTGCTGAGTGTCTATTGGTTCATCAACGAGGAATCAGCGTTTGGCTGGCGCAGTACTGAGAACTGAGAATGGAAGAGTGGTATGGATTCATTCAATAATGTTATTTCTATATCATATATTCTAGCTCAAAGAAATAACAGATGTTTGCTGATTATGTGATTCAATTCTAATAGAACATAGGCTCCCGTCACACCTCATCCGAGCAGGCTGATCTGATGTCTATCAAATTCTTTCATCCCTAAAGGAAAATCTTTCAGGTTCCTTGTCAGTTGCTTTGCTGAAACACCTTGCTAATCCTAAGCATGCATTGGTGAGTGGTTATTTTTTTTTTGTATATAACAGTATTCATTGGTGACTATGGACCAGAAAGCAGAGTATGATATTGTTTCTCTTCATTCCTTGGCAGAATAAAACATGTTTTATCGAGTTTATTGGTCCATCAAAGGGAAATCCAGGTCTGGCTGGTGCATGAGCAGTATTGAAAACTGAGAATGGTCTTGTGGTATGAATTTTTATCCAAATCATGTTTCTTATCACATAGTTATATGTAACTGTACCAAATACAACGATTGTTTCTAAGTGCTTTATTTGTTGGTTTTAAAATTTCAGGGTTTGAGACTTGGGCGTTTACATGCAACTAGCTTCTGAACCAAGAGCCAGAGCCATTCGAGTGCAAAGTATAGTTACAGCAATCAAAATTCCTTTAAAATACCATTTTACACAAAGTAATTTGTTTGTTTTGGTTACTGAAATTGAAAAAGTGAGAATTACTTGAAATTTTTGGTGGCCTTATTTTACTTTTAAAGGTTTAGTTCCTCTCAAGGTCAAGGAAAAAGCCTCTAAGAGAAGAATATCTATGAAATGAGTTCCGCTTCTCTGCATCTTCTCAGCTCCAAGTTTCAATTTTATATTTCTTAAAAAAAATATCTTTTTATATTTTGTGCACTAAGTTTGTATTTTTTGTGCACTAAGTTAAATTTCTCTTTGCTAATATATTCTGTTGTATTTCGTTAATAGGTGTTCATGTTTTGGGAATTAATACAGCATTTAGCAGCGCATAAAGACATGTTTTAGTAAGAGAAAAACGAATGCACGAAGGTATTGTAAATTTAATGCTCTTGTTCCTTATCTAATCTGACCGTTTAGATTTTTGCAACAGGGAAGACGCTTGAAAAAGACAGAAGAAGAAAAGAGAATCGTCACCGAGTGCATGACCAACACAGCATCAACACATTAATACAATTATTTAAGTCTTGGTTGATATTCAGTAAATAAAGTACATTGGCACAAATTTTCTATCCAAGTTAAACTTCTTAATGATTCCTTATATGTCTCATGTATGTGCTTTTTCATCTTAGGTGTCTGTATGTCCAAACTGTGATGTGTGCGAAGGAAAAGCATCAAAATCCAATTCGCCAAATGGAGGTAAATGTTTATGTGAAATCATTCTTTCTATTCCAATTTTGCTTATTTAGATTATGGATACTAATCTTCACAATTTCGATATTTGGTATCTGTAATTTACTTCCATAAGTGTCACTAGGATATTTGTACGTATATCTTGGAGATTTCCAGAAGATTTAGTGAGATTATGTAAGCCTTTTCATCTACCCTTTTAATTAGTAAAGTTAGGGTCGTTAAGGATATATATATCCTCAAAATTGACCATCTCTCTTTTGATTAATCTATAACATTTAGCAATTGAAGAAGACCCTAGAAATCAGTAAAGGTATTATTGTTTAAGCTCCTCTTGAATCATGGGTATGTTGTTTCTATCGTATTCCGTTAATATAGGTATTCATGGTTTCCAAATATATATAGCCTAGCTACAATTTTCACAATAAGATTTGATAAGAAGTCTTTTTCTAGGACTCAACTTCTTGTGATGCGAAAGTATATGAAGAAATGGAATCACAAGATGAAACTAGAGCAGATGAAAAGGTAAGAAAAGGTTTGTCCCCTTTTTCTTGAATCATATATTCTAGTTCAAAAACATAACAAATGTTTGCAGAAGAACATAACTTCTCGCCTGACCTCCTCCAAGTCGTTTGATATCTATCAAATTCTTGTGTTGCTCTTCCATGCCATTTGCTTTGCTGGAAACTTTTCCTAAGCCTAAGCATAAGCATGTGTTGGTGAGTGGGTCTTTTTTTTTATGTATAATTGTATTCATATTTGAATGGACCAGAAAGCAGAGTCTGTTACTCTTTCTCTTCAATGTATGGCTGGAGAAAACGTGTTCTGCTGAGTGTGTATTGTTTCATCAAAGAGGAATCTGCGTTTGGCTGGCGTAGTACTGAGAACTGAGAATGGAAGAGATTCATTCAATAATGTTGTTTTTGCATCATATATTCTAGCTCAAAGAAATAACAGATGTTTGCTGATTATGTGATTCAATTCTAATAGAACATAGGCTCCCATCACACCTCATCCGAGCAGGCTGATCTGATGTCTATCAAATTCTTGCGTCCCTAAAGGAAAATCCTTCAGGTTCCTTGTCAGTTGCATTGGTGAGTGGTTATTTTGTTTTGTATATAAGTATATAACAGTATTCATTGGTGACTCTGGACCAGAAAGGTTTGTCCTTTTTCTGGTAAATTTAATGCTCTTGTTCTTAATCTAATCCGTCTCAAATTTAGTTTGCAGCAGGGATGAAGCACATGGTCACTGTTCTTTTTTGCTTCAAAAGTACTTGAATCTCTCGCTTACTAATAATTTTCAGGATTATGAAGTACCATGAACTTAAGTATTGGAAATATGTAGAGGAAGGTAACAGATACTTCAAAGATCTTGGCCATCTCCAAAAGATCTTGCCACATACATATATATATATATATCCATAAATCATTATGGAACTTGTATGTACGTGTGCATATATACATAATACATTCATACATTGCATGTCATGCATATTTGCTTTCTTTATGTATTACTTATTTCATTGCCTGCTTCTCTACTTACATTGTTAATTTGTTGGCATACATACATGCTTTCATACATAAAAACATACATACATTGTTTGATTTTTTGTGACATCATTATCTGTTTTTTTTGCTTCTGTGTTTCTTTGCTTCTTTGTTTTCTTGCTTCTTTTTTTTTTTCTTCTCTATTTCTTTGCTTCTTTTATTTCTTCCTTCCTTGCATAATTAGCCGGCTGCCTTGTTTCCTTGCTTATATATATGCCTAATTTTTTTAATTACATGCTGTCTTTCTTCCTTAAATATTGAAATTGTTTCACTTCGTTACTTTCAATCCTTTACTTGCTTGCTATATTACTTTTAAAGGTCTAGTCCCTCTCACGGTGAAGGAAACATTTTCTAAGAGAAGAATATTTATGAACTGAGTTCTCCTTCTCTTCATCAGCTCCAGGTTTCAATTTGATCTTTCTTCAAAAATGAAGTTAAAGTTATGTGTGATAAAAAGTCATGTGTGATAATATACCTTAATGTTAATAGGTGTTCATGGTTTGAGAATTAATACAGCATTTAGCAGCACAAAAGGACATATTTTATGTTTTAGTAAGAGATTCATGAATGCATTAAGGTATTGAAAATTTAATGCTCTTGTTCCTAATCTAATCCGCCTCAAATTTAGTTTGCAACAGGGAAGAGGCACATGGTCAAGAAAGCAACTGAGTAAGCTCCTCTTAAAATACAGTGAGGCCAATCAAAGAATCCATTTTCTGGAACCTGCATGTATGTGTGATATACATTCATACATTGCATGTACATGCATATTTGCCTTCTTGATTGATTGTTTAGTTAATTGATTTCTTCTTTGCTTCTTTTGCTTACTTCATTACTTAACTTGATTGGTTCTTTCTCTGCTTTACATGCTTAACTTGTTTGTTCCTTTGATTCTTTGATATTTCCTTAATTGCTTCATTTATTGCACAATTTGTTTGCTTCCTTTCTTCTTTGCTTCTTTGATTCTTTGATTCCTTATTTCCTTCACTGTTAGCTCAAACCAAACATGCAACTTGTTTACTTGCTGCCTTCTTTGTTTCTTTGCTTACTCATTTGATTAATTCATTGTTTAACTCGCTTGCTTACAAGCTTAATTTTTTTACATTTTCATTTTTTTAATAATTTATCTTATTCACACTTTTTCAATTAGCTTAATTATGATACAAACAAATTAAATGAATTGATAATCTGTTTAGCATTCTTAAATGATTGAAGAGAAAAACATACAAATCGTCTTTAATAGTATCATTTTAAACTCCCTTTCTTGCTTACATTTTTAATTTCTTTTACATTTTTAAATTTTCAAGTAGCTTAATTATATAATACACATATTTAGATGAATTGATAATATCTTTAGCATTCTTAAATGATTGAAGAACAAACATACTACTTATTTTTAAAATTAGTTTGTGAAAAAGAAAAAAAAATTAACCAAAAAAAAACTAAAATATCTTTTTCCTTAAAGAATAAAATTTGAAATATGACATTTTCTTTCTTGTTTCAGTAGTTATATTAGACAAACTCAAGTTTATGAGTTTTTGTGAGTGTTTGCCGTGATGTTTTTTTTTCTGTTTTCATTTATTTTTATTTGTATGTAGCACAAAACTATATTATATCTATATATTACTGTTAATTTTTTAAATTGTAACATTTAAATAGCTAATTTGATGAATAATATATTTAATTATCTAAATACATATATATATATATGTGTGTGTACACATATATAGAAACGTAGTGAATATCCGCCTCTTAAGAATTTAGTATTTTGTGATATACCCTTTTTAATGGATATTAATTATTAATATTTGTTTTCTTTTATAAAATTACTGATATCCGATTTTTTAATTAAATTGAAGCAAATAGCAATTTGAATCTAACGGATATTTTACCCGGTCCTAATATTCAGTAGCCAAAGTCTAAAAAGCCGAAAAGAATTACTTACTGTTAATCTAGAAAACAAATCAGCTGTTTCGTTTTCAGTGATGAGTGTCAGATTTTTTTTAAATGAATATTCGTCTTCGCTTGAGCATAATAGACACGTTCATGCACTGCTTTAAGTCCATTAAGCCAAAAATGTACTTATTTAGTTATCCTAAAAATATACAAAAAGTCAATTATTTGTGTGTGTCACCACTTGAGGAACATTTGAAGATATTTATTTTTTCATTCCGTGTAAATGAATAGAAAGTCCATGCCTGTAAACCATTTTTCTCTGCCGTATGTTGTTTTGCATGGACCAAAAATACACAGATATCGGATATATCGGTTTAGACGAATAATCAAAAGCTCGTAAATGTCTAACCATACTCGGACTATGAGATATATGAGCAACTCAATATTTATAAGAATCTAGTTTATCAAGATCGATTTGTATAACCACCCCAATCTTCGATGGTCTATCTTATGATGTTTTAATTTGCTTGGCAATCTTTTTGCACGTCCCTTAGATTTTCTCTCCGACCAATCCACTATACATCACATTTCGATGTTTTAATCTTCAGAATTTAATTAGTAATACAAATTGGATATTTCATTTCCTACATTCGAAGAAACTGTAAAGTTCGTTCGTATATCCTGACTTCAATTGTTCTTATATCATCAAGATAACGACTAAAAAAATATCGGATGTTTACTATAACACGATATTAGTTGAAGCCACTAAAGTAAAAGACCCGGCCACCTTCTAACCATCTATTATTTAGAAAGACTGAACTTGCTTTTTATTCTACAATCTATTATATAGAAAGACTCAAATTGTTTATTGTGGTCTTCATGTACGAAATTGACAATATACTTTTTTAATTTCAATGGCTGGACATAATCGTTATTATATTCAGTTATTCACACTAGACTGGAAGATAAAAATATACTAGTATAAATATAGGGGAAGCAAAGGGTTACTATTGTGCAAGCTGCGAGGTTGCAATCATATTCCTTTTCGTTATCTCTCTTCACTCTCCAATCTTTTTAACATTCCGAAAATGCAGGTTCGTTTTTATGGTTTAATACTATTATCTACGCTTATGAGTTCTGTAGAAATATATAGGAAAATACTTATATGTATATATTTAATAAAATTATTGCGTATGAACTGCTAATTTGCAGGACTCCACAGTTGACTTCAAGTTGGATGTTTCTGATGAAAGCATCAAACGGAACGTTATGAAAGTTGTCTGGATGTTTAAAGGTACACCAACACAAATCTATGGTTGTATTAATGAAACCAGAGAAATCAATAAGTCATTTAATCTATTTAGGCTAAGAAAATAAAGCGGTAATATTTGTTGTTGTTAGGAGTTACTTTCGTAGACATCAAGGAAAAAGGTCAAGTAAAGGTGAGGGGAAATTTTGATGTGTGCGAAATGGGGACGCAGCTACATGAAATAGATAATTCTGTTGACTTCATCGACCCAATGGAACAACCGGAGCAAAATTACTAATCGGTTATCTCTTCAATCCCCAGTTTTTTAATCTTTTCAAAAGTTCAGGTTCGTTTTTTCCAATTTTCAAAATTATTTTAAGCAATTAAAGTTTCCAGTGGTTAATATTATATGCTGTAGGAGTTAGAAGTGGATACGGATTGGATATCCGGAATTTTTAGGGTATTAGGATCCGAACTTGTTAGATCCATAGTTTTGCTATCCGGATATTAGAAAATCGGACATTTGTGAAAATTTCAGATATTTGAATCCATGATAAAATTATGACTGTGAAATTTTTCACAAAACAAATAAATGAAATAGTAAAGTAATGCAAAAATTGTTTTAGAACCGAAGTCAATGATTAAAAGATGTGAAATTTTGCAAATTTTTATCTAGAATTTTAGAATTGAATCTGGGGTAAATTTCCCACCCCTAATTAATGAGAGTTATGCATAAATATAGACGCATATAAGTATGTATGTATGTAATTAAATTATTACTTACTACGATGATGAACTGATATTTTGCAGGAGATAGTTGTAACACTCGAGTTTGAAGTTCTCAATGAACGAATCAAACCGGAAGTTATGGAAGTTATTTGGGAGTTTTCAGGTGGGTGTTCAGTTTATATACAGAAGAAATAAAATTCAATCAATTTAGTCTTATAAACAAGGGATAAAGCATATTAACTGTTTTGTTGTTGTTAGGAATTACATCAGTAGAGGTCGTGCAAAGTCGTCAAGTAAAGGTGAAGGGAGAAAAGTTTAATAAACTGGAAATGGTGACAGCACTAAAAAAATAGATAAATCTGTTAAGAGAGTAACAAATGTAGAAGCGAAGCCAGAAGTGAAACAGGCATTTAATAACGGTGTCGGTAGCTCAAAAGGCCCAACACATGCACAGGTGTTTGGAGGAGGCACCGGTGCATGTGCGCGTGGGCTTGAAGGTGCAGAGAAAGCAAAAGTGCCAACGCCACACCAAAAAAGCTTTGGTGCACAGAACAATCTACAACCTCCAAAAAAGCAGGAGAAAGCAGGCTTCATTGATCGGTAACAAGATTGGAAGAAGCAAAAACCTGAGGTCAAGCAGGCACAGAACAATCGACTACCTCCAAAAAAGCAGAAGAAAGCAGGCTTCATTGATCGGATCCAAGTTTGGAAGAAGCAAAAACCTGAGGTCAAGCAGGCACAACATGAAAGAGACCCCGAAGCCCACAATGCACGTTTAGGGCCATATGTAGGAAAGAATCATCATAACGGCAACAACCCGTATGCCAGACTTGCCGATAGCTCAACAAGTAAAACAGGTTCACTACATAACTTTTTCAAGTTTATTATAGTGGTAAAGTTTGTCTCATTGTTCATTGGGGGTGTTTATTACATATTGGCATGCATGTTATGTTGTTGTATTTTTTTTTTTTTGTTAACCTTAAGATTTGTGATGCAAAAAAGGAGAAACATCACAAACGCAAACACAAGGCTCCCGGGGCAACTCGTCGTATTCGAACTCAAGCAGTATGGGGACTTCCTATCAGTCTACACTATCAGGCAGCAGTCAGTGGACGACGTCCTCTCAACACACACAAACGAGTGGATCCATGCGAGACCAACGTTCACAACAAACGGAATCTCGATCTGTAAATCAAGGGAGAGGCGGTAATTCTGTTAAATCATCTTAGTAGCTTCTCTAGTCACAGTCGAAAGTCGTAGAACACCATGTTGAATATAATGATTGAGCTCCATGGACTACCATGTTCTGGACTAAAATTTCATCTCATCTTCTCAAAATAAAGTTTGTGTTCTTATCTATTGTGATGTTTACTAGTTAGTGTTATTACACATTGGCATTCTATATATTGTTGTTGTTAATCTGATCATCAAGGACCAGGTCAAGTCAAATATCTTGAACGAGAAATATAATCAAACTGCTTTGTAATTTTGAAATGTACTCGGATTTATTAAAAAAAAAATAGTAGTGAAACACAATAAAAACAAAGCTGCTATAATTTTACAATAATGTCAGTTCCGAATGTCATGAGCTTGGGACAGGTTCATTTAATTATTTTAGACAGTTTTTGTTCTAATCTTCCAATATAGGACCAACAAAAAATCACCCAATCAATATATCCAGTAATAGAAATCTATTAACCGTTCCATGTAATTCATACTAGCAAACCTATTTACTGTCCCATACAAACAATTCTACTATTCTATTTTCAATTAACTTTACCGTTTCTAACAGTACAAATCTGAAAGACCATTACGACTTTGAAAATCTTCAACCGATCTTGAAGGTCATTACAATCTCGAATTTGTGAATCCAGTTTCTCAATATTAAGGAAATAGTATCATCATAAATCCTAATATCCTATGATTACTCTCATAAGAATAATGATTGGGGTTACATAGGTTTATATATTAAAAAGATTTCATAAACTAAATGATTACAATATGTGTAAATATTCTTAAATCATATAATTACACAATATTAACATTTATATCTAGGATCTTCTAGATCCGCCCCTCAATCTCAAGATGTGATGGAAAAACTGTGGAATGAGCAGCTTGAGATTGATTTAGATTTGATTGCACCTTTGACCCTTTGATGGCGGAGATGACATCCTTCTATGGCTCAATTGCAGAAGAGCTTGATGGAGATTGTGTCGTGGAGAAGAGAGAAATTTTACTTTTTTCCTTTTTATTTTTTATTTTAGTGACGAAAACGAAAATTTACTTTACTGATTTTTTTTCTTTTTTTTAAATAATTGACAGATGAAAAACGATGGGATTTTTTTTCTTAATACATAGAAAACAAAGATGAATATTTTGATGAACAAAAATGATTAAGAGAGGAAGAGTTAGAAGTAGGAAGCACGAATGTTTTTTTTTTTTTTTTTTGAAAACAGATTTGAAAGCTTATAGTTTGGATTCAGAGGCATATGATATGTTTGAATAGAGAAAGCATTAGGCTTAGATTCAGATTTCAGAGGTCTATTTAGACTTGAATAACATGCAGCTCGATGGGTTGCAGAAGTATTTAGCTTAACAGAAAATAAAAGAAGCTCAATGACTAAAAAAATCGAAAATAAGAAGTTTGATTGCTAGATCAAAACTTTGGAGTGAACCCGCTTTGATACTATATAAATATTTATGATGATACTATTTCCTTAATATCGATATACAGAATACCCCAATCAATCTTATAATGTATTAATTTTCTCTTCAGCTAATCCATTATGCAATTAAAAAAAAAATTATAACAAATTGGATATTTCGTTTCCTAGCTTTGAAGAAATTGTGAGGTTCTTTCGTATATGCTATGACTTTAATTGTTCTTATATTATGGAGATAACGTACAAAAATTATAACATATCTACTATAACACGTATTAGTTGAAGCCACTAAAGAAAGAGACCCGGCCATCTTCTAATCATCTAATTAATATTTAGAAAGACTGAACTTATTTACAAGCACTGGCATCGTGTGGCCTCATGTATGAAGTTATTGATTGTCTTCCACTGATGTGGGAAAGACTTAGCAAGAGACATTAGTTTTGTGTCTTCATCCAGCGACCACGCTAACCCTGAAGCACAGATTTGAACAAGCCAAAATATTTTGAGAAAGAAAATTTTGTTATATGACAACATTTTCAGTCTTAAGCTCATTTGGCTTCTCTATACGAAGGCAGGGTCCTTATGGGTTTCCTGGGTTCATAAGCATCATCTTCGGGGCAGAATGTTTTGGGATAATTTAGTGCACTTATCTGGTTCCTGGATCTGGAAACGATTACTCAAAAGTAGACATATTGCGAGACCTCTCTTACATTGTCAGGTTGTGTCAGGGAATATTGCCTTGTTTTGGCATGATAACTGGACTGGTCTTGGTCTTTTGATCGAACTTACAGGAGCCAATGGGCCGAGAGTCTCAGGTATTCCGCGTCTTGCCACGGTATCGCAAGCTGTGATTAATGGCAGGTGGTCGGTACTTAGAGGAAGACATCCTATTGGCGTTCTTCTCATCTCTTGTCTCCCTGCCGTACGTACCAGATATGTCTTCTGTTGAGTCTGACTACTTTTTATGGAAGAACTCTGAAGCCTCACCTCCGGCATTGTTTTCGGCCTCCTTGACTTGGGCTGCCCTAAACCCCCCCCCCCCCCCCCCCCATCGTCTCGTGGTACTCATCTGTTTTTCCCAAAGGGTTCCCAAGCATGCCTTCATCACTTGGGTTCTCTTGCTGGATAGGATGCCAACAAGGGATCGCTTATTGAGTTGGGGCCTGCAAGTTCCCTCCATTTGTGTCTTACGTGCAGTTGCTCCGGAGTCTAAGGATCATCTGTTTTTTATTGTCTGGTCGCATCTGAGGTATGGTCTGCTTTCTTTATGCATCCTTCTCTCAATCCACCAACCTCTGTTACTGCCATTGTATCATGGGTGCGTTCAGCTTCTTCCATTCCAAAGGTCAACACAATCTGCAAAATCATATTCCAAGCTGTGATTTACGAAGTGTGGAAGGAAAGAAATTCCAGAATTCATGGTATCACACTCAGACCCACTCCTGTCATTATTCGTGAGGTTCAGAAATTGGTTCGGGCAAGGTTAGCCTCCTTGGACAGGCCTAGTCGTGGACCACTTACAGCTCTAACAACCAGTTCTGCTTTATCATACCTCTCTACGTGGTTTGGTCACTTCCAATTCTAGATCATATATTATCTTTGTATTAAGTATTAAGTATTAATTATTAACTTTCGATTGCATTTCGTTTAGTTAAGCTCATCTGCGTATGAGTATATTCCACCTTAAGATATCTCTTTTTCTCTTTACTTGTAATACTCATAAATGGTCTTGTATTCAGGGAAAAGAGAAATAAAATGGTACTTACAGAAAAAAAAAAAAAAAAAAAAAAAAAAAATTGGTTATATGTAATACCCTAACGATTCAAGAGAATATTATCTTCACTCAAATTCCAGAGAAGCAGTAGTTAAAACACAAAACCAATGTTGTTACATATAAGTTAAAGCAATAACTTACAGAACCAGTAATGTCTTTGTAATTGTTACAAAGACATGGTAAAATATGCTTAAACACTAATCCAAGATGGATGTTACACTAGTTTATTAAGCATGGGATAGCTACTATGCTTATGATTAGTGTTTAGGCATATTTTACCATGACATAAAACATAATATTATACTTTTTGGTGGATGTGAGCTTAAGAATGAAAGTAAGGTGGTGATTGTGATACTTGGATTGATATTTAAGTAAAACTGTGGGTAGATAATAATTGTTTGGATTCAAATGTGACACATTTCGTATATTTTTTCATTATATATATAGTGGTGGACAAGGACGGACCCACATGTAAGGACGAGGGTTAGCTGACACCCTATTAATTATTTTTTATGGTCTAAATTTTTTATATTTTTATGTGATTGTTTTAAACCCATAAAAAACAAATTTTATCTAGCCATCTCATATTAAACTCACAAATTAACAAATTTATGTGACCCAAGTTGAAAAAGACCATTGTTATTAGATGTTTTTTTATCAACAATAGTGTAAACCATTTTATTTTTATATTAAAAAATAGTTAGTTATCTATTGATCCAGTTACTATAAAACTACTAGCGATCTGTTCGAGGTTCATGCATGAGCTACCCGCTACCGTATTCTAATGATAATATATCACCACATCTACTAGTTTCCTTTGTAATAATTTTGTGGTGAATTTATTTACTTCTTAGTGTTCTTTTTTTTTTTAAATGTTCAGTTTATGTGATTTGGGTCATCTAATTTGTGTTTGTTTAGTAGTGTCAATAAACGATTGGTCTTTTTATTTAATGCACCTTTTTTCATTGGATGGACACTTCAACTATCTTCTTTTAAAAGAAATGTTATATAACTTATTTTAAAAAGATAAAATAAGTTAGGAGAAGGATTTAGAGATGACACACAACAATGACAAAATATAATAGAAGATAAACAAAACTGAGCGGTTAGTTTATGTAAGAAGCTAATCTAGATATGTCAAACATGTAAGAGCCTAAGAAGCCATGTAGTCCGGTGGTCTTCTACTTTGCGAGGCTCTCCCATTCACCAAAAGCATTTGATCTCTATCATCCTCATAGTGGGATAATGAAAGTGCACAAAAAAAAGTATCTAACAAATTTAAGTCTATTCAAAGGTAGACACACCTAGAGTTCAATTTTAGTTGTCCACATGTGAGGCTCAGAAAACAAACAGAAAAACAGAGTTTTCCTGTGTATTAATCTGAATACAAAATTTTCTTTTTATGATAACTGAATAACTCATTCATAAAATTTCTTAATTGTCAGATTTCTATGGCAATTTTGTTTATGAAAATGAACTAATAGTTTCTACAAAACTTCAAAAGAATAATGTTTTGTAATTGAATCGGCTTCTTGTTGTTACTGGCTCAAGAGGCTTTTATCTTCTCTTGTATAGAGTTTTGGCCCAAACCCAATTAACTTGAGTTGCTCAAACCTGTTGACCCAGAAATCAAGACCGACGACAGCTAGTTTGTCTAGTGTTCTGTAGTAATAACATTCATAAAAAAAGATCTGATTGATAGATTATGTCTGAAAATAATCCGACCAAGTTTTTTTTTCAAGGAAAGACGATCAAAATGAAACTGGCTTGGTAATTTCCCAGGAAAGGAAGTCGAAATTGTACTTCTTGGTTCATCACTATGCCTACTGTTGGAGACTTAATGCTATTAAGTCGCGGCAAACTTGTCGATTTATGCATATTTATTGAAGCAAATTCAACTGCAATCTCGCTTTCTTGGTCCCAATTGTTTTATTTGACTTAAATCTCCACCAAAATAAATGCATGCTTCTATTTCTAATTTTAAAATAGGATAGATATGTCTAAATTATTTGCAATTTAAGTATTTAATTACTTGGGTGGATTTTAATTGCAAATTTTTAAGAGTGTTATTTTTATAGTTCGGCAGATAAATATATGGGTTGGTCAACAATTACTCATAAACATCGTTTTACATTTTAAAAGATGAAAACGTGTTACTAAAAAATCAATATTATATTAAAAACTAAAAAATTATTGTATATATGCTTGGAGAAATTTAAAAAAAAAACAGTTATAAGACAATTATAACTTTACTCGATTTTTTTCATTCTCTAAGTGAAAAGAAATATTGGTGAGTTTAATTATTAATTTATTATTGCCTTTCCACATTACTCAATCCACATATATTCCCACATTTATTGAGAAGAAAATGATTGCATGCAATGCAACTCGCAACTGCTTATATCAAGGAAACAACATCAAAGCTCATTAGCAGTCCTCTACTTATTAATTATTTTCTGTTCTTTAATTGAAGAAAAAAATGCAGGTTCGATTCTTTTTTTAATTATATGATGATATGTTTTTTTCTCAGTTGGAAGCTTGTAGAATATGTAAAGATTTTCCCTAATTTTTTGTATTGCTTATATGTATAAATTAGCTTAGCTATATATCAAATCTCATTACACTATCCTAATTAGTTCTTGACAATAATACTCAATATTTTCATGACAGAAAGCTGTACTGAAATTGGATGCTCATTGTGAAAGAATCAAACAAAAAGCTATGGCAACTGTCTGTTGTCTATGTGGTACACGAACACTCATCAATTGTTAATTTATAATACATAGTTTACTTTAAGCATCAAAAATAGTTTTGGATAATTGATTTAAGTCATAAGAATATTTTGATTTGTAATGAAGGAGTTCAGTCAGTGGAGATGAAGGAAGGTAAACTAACGGTGACCGGAGAGATTGATGCCTATATGATTGTGAAGAAATTGAAGAAAATATGTTGCACCGAGATAATATCGGTTGGACCGGTTAAAGAACCAGAGAAGAAGAAGCCTGATCCGCAACCTGAACCAAAACCAGTGATTCAGCATTATATCCCCACATGTCCAGATTATTACCATCATTTAAACGGAGGTTGTGTATGTCAAAATCCGGTGTGGTAATTTTTTAATAACTGTGAGCTAATTTTAAAATAAGGGTCAAAACTTTCAAAGATAAAACAATGTTGTACTATTTTGACCCAACCATATTTTAGGTCTGGCACGTATCGGTTTAGTTATATGATCCACTTCGATATATATACATTGGAGTGCTATCATTTTATATTAAAAAAAAAAACATTAGAGATTTGTTTGCTATGCCACATGTATAGCCTATGCGTCGTTATACAAAAAAATTTCCAACAATTTTGATATATATATATATTAATCATTAAATTATTAAAATAGAATGCATAAAAAAAATCTTTTTAAAATAATTGTGCAGTATACTATTTAGATTATTGTTGTATATTACTTTAAAAACAGTTAATTAAAATTTGTATGTATTCATTTTCAGCTATCAACATCTTTATAAAATTTTGAATATAAACAAACAACTTTTTCTATCATTTGTTCTTAAAGTAATAAAAGTACCGTTAAGACTTCAGTCTCGGGTTGATTTTGATTTCAGTTTGGTTTAAATTATGTGATTCATCTTTGCCAATAATATGTAGAGAACTTGCTTGACGGGACTTTATCAAAAAAAAAAAAAAAAACTTGGTTGACGAGTTCTTAAGTGACTGAAGAAGAGTCAATAGGGTAAAAAAATCAACGTTGGCCAAGTCGTTCTACACGCGGCATTCTGAATACTACACTTCTGTTTGCTTTCGTTAACAACAAAAATAATAATTTTCAACCAAATCTTGAAAAGTACTAAAAAAAATAATAGAGATTGACTACTTTTTACTGGTCGTTTGCAATGCAACTGTTACTTAAAAAACGAAAGAAAAAAAAAGTTTTGTGTTTTTGCAATCATCATCAAGAAGCTTCCTATGCAATTTATGTTTCTATATAAATAGATACCATAGGATAGACAATTGTCATCAAGAAGCTTCAAAATCTCAAAATACCACTCCTCTCTTACACTCTCTTAAACTATCAGAAAATTTCTGAACTATTTTCTATAGTTCTACTCGAGCCATGGCCGCGAAGGTAGTTACTATTTAACTATAATTACGTTTTTAAAATTTAAAATTATGCAATTAGCCATACTGATAATATTCGGTTTCAAATGACAGAAATCAGTGTTGCAATTGAGTGTCCACGAGGAGAAAATAAGGAAGAAAGCGTTAGTGACCGTTTCTGGATATCCAGGTATCTTATAAATCACTTTTCAAATTTTACAATATGATACTATTGGTTAATTAATTTTAGTAACTTGGTAAAATAAAAAATTTACTTATGATTTTTATTTTTTTGATATTAGGGTTAACTTCGATAGCAATTGATGATAAAACGGGGAAAATGACGGTAGTTGGAGAAGTTGATTTACCGGATATTGTGATGAAGCTAAGGAAGATATGTAACGCAGAGATTGTTTCGGTTGAAGTTGTTAAACCTCCTGAAGAGAAAAAACCGGAACCAGCTAAACCGGATGAAACGGTTGTATTTTCGGTTCCGATGAACTACCCGTACCAATACTACCCTCCTCCTTATGCAAATTCTTACTATCAACCCATGCCTGAATTCTAAAGTTGTAATGGACGAACCAAATACTTGTGATTTTTTATAGAATTATTTCAAATAATATATGTTCAAGTTATTTTACACTTAATTTTGATGGAAGAGTGTACTTCTTAGGGTACTGTAATAGTGTGATTTTGTTGGTACTGTAATTTTCGGGGTATGAATCTTTAATGTTACTATTCTTTTTTTTTACGGCAAATAATAACTTATATTAATCAAGAAAAAACTTATATAATATCTTTGATGTTATACTATTCATTTATTATTTTTTAAACAAAAAAAATAAAACGTTGATGCTAAAGCTTGGTAGGAAAGCTCAAAAGAAACTCACTACAAGAGCTCTAGAGTTTTGTCTGTTTTTGAATTAAGAGCTAAGAGAAATCATGGTTTCGCCAAAAAAAAAAAAAAAAAAAAAAAGAGTTAAGGATTGCTTTTTTTAGATGATTAGGTTATCAATAGCGTTAAGCATAATAAACCAGTAAAATTCTATATGTTAAAAAAAAAACAAAAACAAAAACTATATATGTGCCTTTGTGGCGCCATAAACCTTCTAAAATCTGACCAAATCCATCACTAATTATCTTGACTACTTTGTGACCGCCATATTCCGTTGTAAATATGTCACTGTAAAACTATATTATTGCTATAGCGTGCTACAAATGTGATGGTACAACAACTAAAATAAACGTCCCAAATTTGTGACTATTTTAAAGATGACAACAATAAGTCATTTATTTGCAACGGTAGTAAAAAGTTTAGTAAGAAAATGGTTTTAGCAAGATCGTGGCAAAATTAATGATGGTATGGAATGTTTTTTGAATTAAATGAATCATTATGCATTTAAGAACACAAATATCTGTTGAAAATTCGTTGGTAACGTGAGATGGTATTTGTGACGAGAAAAAAATCATTAAAATGTTGTAATCGGTCACAAAAAATATTGCAAAATTTAGCAATTTTGTTGCGCGGATTAATAAAAAGAATAAAAAGTTTAGTTAATAATAATAAAATTAAATTATGTATTTAGAGTTATTTCAAAATATAAACATCTAAAATAGCAAGCAAATCGAATAATCAAAACCAAAATTCAACTATTCAAGTAAAAAAAATGAAAGTGTTTTGTTGGAAACGAGAAAAATGGATATGTTGTACGGCATGGAAATAAGTGGTTTGATCCGGATAACAGTCCGATCACACGCTTCTCAACTCAATTCATAATTTTACGATACAAATTTGGTTTAATGATTCATATAAAAAAAAATACAAAGATAAGTTATGTTTTTTCTTTTACATTCTAAAATCTTTGCAACACCGATAGCAAAGAAAACAATTATTATTAATATTTCTTCTGTTTTTTTAAAAGTGTCATTATGACATTTTCACACAAATTAAAAAGTTATGTAAACATTTTTTATACCCTTAATTAATACACTAAATAAGTTTTTCTTTCTAATTAATAAGTTGAAATAATAAGGACAAAATTGAGAGGTGTATTGAATTAAATATTTGGAGATATTTGAGTTTTAATGAGTTTTGAAATGGTTTAGTGAAATTTTGATGAATTATGAATTTTATTATTAAATTTTCTGAAATCTCATCTAAAACTATGAGATTTGGTTCTTTGTATTTTTTACTAAGAAATCCCTTCAAATCTCACATAAAACTTTTAAATCAAATTTTAATCATGTTTTCAATAACGATGGATTTAAATGTATAATTTAAAATCATCAATCCAATAACACTCGATTTTAAAAGATATATTAAAATTCATGTTTCAATAACACATGATTTGTCATTTAAACTCAAATTTTTTAAAATGCTCAGTGCAATTCAAGCTGAATCTGAAATTAATCAGTTGGTTATGTGTTGAACCAATTTCCTTTTACCCTTTACTATAAATACTCTCTAAACCTAATTATAAACCTTATGCTTGATTTGTAGAATTATCTCTTAGCCTCTTTGAGGTTCTAAGAAGATTTGGTTTTAATTTTATCTTTTGCAAGCATCAAATCCTTCTTTCTTCCTTAATTCTTCACTATTTATCTCTATCATCATGATTATGCTTCATCCAAACTAATGGATTTATGTTTTCATGATGTTGAGTGAGTAGCCTTTTTTGAGCTTTTGGGAATGTAGATTTAGGATGATTGATTGATGATTAGTGTTGTTTAATTAGGAGTGTAACCCTTAGAATCTATGTTTGTTAGGTTGTTTTTAATGCTAGATTAGGCAAGAGATTGTTAGTCTAGATGTTTCGCATTTTCATGCCTACAATGTGTTTGTTAAAATGTTTGAGTCAAATCTTTCAAGAGCTATGCATTCCGTACCTATGAGGATAGTTGATAAGGATGTTTAGTGGCTTGTGTAGCTTGTTTATAATGCTCAATGATCATTTTGGTAGCCTATGAGAGTAGTTGATTATCAAATGAACATTAAAAAGATTAATATCATGAGAGTAGATTAATTGATCTTAGTTCTCTAATGCCAATGGTTTATCTCTAAGAGGGTGATTCAAACTCACTAGTTAGAAATTAATCACCCATTTCATCTATCATTCCCAGAAGTTCACTTTTATCTTTATTTCAATTTCATAGTCATTAGTAGTCTTTTACCATTTTCTTCTAGTTACTTTTAGTTTACAAACTTTCTTTTTGCCTTAGATTAAGTTAGATTCTTGCATTTCTAGTGTGTTGATTCTTTTGTTTTTCGTGAATCTGATCCTTAACTGCTTGCACGACAAGGTTAATTGATAACTTAGACCGTAAAAAGTTGTTTATCAACCCCTTATACTTGATTTAAAAATTTGCATTGAAAACATAAAACAACATTATTTGTGAAACAAAAATTAAGTGTTAAAATGACACTCTCTGAAAAACAAAACAGAGAAAACAAATTTTAAATTTTCAAACCATTTATGTCAATAATCATCTAAATAATTGTTAGAATTTCTTAAATGTGTTAATGTTTTGCGATGGTTTATATCGTGTTTCTTACTTTTTGTCAAACATTGTTTTATATTGATCTTCAATCAAGTGATAAACATACAATATATGAAACTTTAGCTAACTGATACGCCATAATATTGACTTCACCGAAGATAACAATAAAACACGCCGCTTTAGCTTTTCTTCCACGGCGGTTCAGGAAAAAAAAAAAAAAAGAAAAAAGAAGATAGCAATAGAAAAGACATACAGTAAATAAAAAAAGATAGAGACTTAAAAATTTATATGTTAAATGCTCAGAAGCTCTGAAAAGCTTGCATCCAAAGGGACACAACTAGTCACCTAGAGGGGATCAACATTGAAAGCCGATTTCTTGAATCCCAAAACCACATCATGGTCAATTGGTGCTTGCACGACTAGCGCTTTTATTCTTGATGCATAACTTTCAAAGATACACTTTATATAGAAGAAGGATTGTGGATTAGATCGCTCTATAAAGGAAGAAAATTGTGGAATAAATCCAAAAAAAGTATTTGAAGTGAAAAATTGTTAAGATCCCCAGCCTCAAACTAAAGTGAAGTTATCCCATCGACAACTAAAGGACCATCATAATAGGCCTTAATATTTTTTATGGGTTGGCTCGAGAAAAAGGGTGCAACAAGGAGATAAGATGGGCATCACAAGTCGACAGCAAGAAGCGAGACAACAAAGGGAAAACCTTGGAGTTAAGAATTTGAAGTGATTTGACAAATCAGATTTGTAGCAAACTAACAAATCTTATGTTATTTAAACATGAATTTAAAATGTTGTTATAAAATCAAGTGTTAGTGGATTATTGGTTTGAAAATGTACCAGCACAACCATTGTCATTGGAAATATTTTAAGTGATATGAAGAATTTAAAGATTTTAAGTGATATGAAGAATTTTAAGATTTTAAGTGATTTGAAGGAATTTAAGTTTTTAAGTGAGTTTTTTTTTTTTTTTTTTTTTGCATACATACTTGATATCTACTTATTCACTCCCAATAAGAGATAAAGAGTACAAGGTTAACAACGAAATGGTTGGGTAGAAGGAGATTAAGAGACACAAGTTTACAACAAAAAGTAAATAGATAGATTAGGGAAGCATTAAACTTCATTGATAAGTCTATAGAAGTTTGGAGATAAAGGGTGCAATGCAACATGCCACAAGCGAGATCATGGTGTGTTAAAGATACTTCTGCGAACATTTCGAAAAATTTAACAATAGTTACTATGTAAGGATCTTGTGACATTGAGAAAGTGTCTTTTACCTCTTGGTTCGCCGCCACGAAATGCAATGGCGATGCTGGAACAAGTGATATACCATCCTGGAAGATATATAGCTCTTCATATCAATGCAATGGTGGGTTTAGGGTTCGGGATAATTGATTTTAAGTTGTGAAATTTAAATGATTTGAAAGAGTTTAGTGGAATTTGTTAGTTAAAAATACAAATATTCAAATTTTATGATTTTATATGACATTGTAGCAAATTTTAATAATAAATCACAACAACTTTACTAATTTACCAAAATTTATCTAAATCATCTAAAAGCTCATTAAAATTCATTCTCCTAAAAAATTAGATTAAATGTCTAATGAATAAAAATGAACAAATAATTTTTTAACTACTCTTAACGTAATACAATATTCTAAATAGTATAACCCAAAAATATTTTGACTATGTTAAGGAAAACATAAAAATCTAACAATCATAACAACAAAAACATATTCAGGAAACAGAAATCAACAATATTTAAAATTATAAAAGTACCTGTAAGACTTTTTTTTTTTCTAACGTTGAGACTTCAATAATCTGATTTGTTTTCAATTTCAGCTTCGGTTTTGTTGAGATTTAAATTTGCGAAGAACATATAGTAGATTGTAGAGAACTTGCTTGACAAGTTCTTACGTGACCGAAGACTCAATGGGGTCAAAAAAAATCAACGTTGTCCAAGTCGTCGTCGTACACGCGGCATTCTGAATACTACACTTCCGTCTGCTTTCGTTAACATTTATGAGTATCAATTTTTTACCAAACCCCGAAAAGTACTAAAAATAAAAAATAATAGATATTGACTACTTGACTGGTCGTTTGCAATGCATGATGCATCTGTTATTTAAAAATAGATAAAACTTTTGTGGGATATAATATTAAATTTAATATAATATTCGGAAATTCCTATGCAATTTCTTCTATTTAAATCGAAATCAAGAACTTGCAATTGTGTCATCAAGAAACTTCGATATCTCAAGTCATCTCTCCTCTCTTTCTCTCTCTCTCTCTCTCTCAAAGTATCGAAATTTCTGAAGCTTTTCTCTAGTCTTCTCTAGTCATGGCCGCGAAGGTACAGTCCTTATTTCTCTGAAAATAATTATATATAATTATGTTTTTTAATAATTGAAACTAATATTGGGTTTCAAATAACAGAAATCTGTGTTGCAATTGAGTGTCCACGAGGAAAGAATCAGGAAGAAAGTGTTTGTGACCGTTTCTAAATTTCCAGGTAATTTATAAAATCAATTTACAATATGATATTTGTTTAATTACTTTTATTTATGATAATTTTTATTTTTTGTTGGTATAGGTGTTACTTCGATAACCATGGATGACAAAACCGGAAAAATGACAGTAGTTGGAAATGTTGATGTATCGGTTATTGTCATTAAGCTAAGGAAGATATGTAACGCAGAGATCGTTTCGGTTGAAGTTGTTAAACCACCTGAGAAAAAGCCTGAAGAGAAAAAGCCTGAAGAGAAAAAACCGGATCCACCTAAACCGGTTGCATATCCGGTTTACCCATACCAATACTATCCTTCCTATGCAACAAATTCTTACTATCATCAACCATACGCGACTTCTAGAGTTGTAATGGACGAACCAAATATTTGTGTGATTATGTGAATTTTTTATAGAGTTATTTCAAATAATATATGTTCAAGTTATTTTATACTTAATTTTGATGAAAAAGTGTATTTTTTTTTGGTTTATGTAATGTAATATACATTTCTCGTATGAGCTAATTCGGAATAGAAAATTCAATTAGTCTTCTTTTTTTTTGTTTCCTTGCGGTTTCCGTTCACGTAGACTTTTCTCGTATGCTGAATATCTTCTAAACTTTGTCTCTAACTAGTATATTAATCATTAATCAACATGTTGCGAGTGATTGGTTGGATTGGATCAGTTCATCAATTGGATACAAATTCGATATATAGACACACATACACATAGTTAAGTTGCTCTCAACTCCGATGTGACCATGTCAAAGAATCAAGATCGCTCCCGTAATACATTCAATTGTGCGATATAAAATTAATTTCGAACAATCTAGGGAATGAGATAATAATGAAACTGAGATGGAGATGGTCAAGATCCGAAAGTCTTCCGTAACAAAAAACAATAAAATATATATATTCATAGACGACTGACTTGTGGGGGTCCACATATGGAATGCGGCTTGCGAGGAGATTTCCTTCTTGACTCAGAGATAGTAGAATTATTCAAGTCTTCTAACCAAAACAAAACTTAAATATGAATCGTAGGAAAATTCAAAAAACTGTAGCTTTGGATTTATGAATTGACGAGATAATAACAAGACATTGACAATTTAGTTAGAAATGCAGAAAAATCTTCTACATAATCTGGTCATTTAGACACCCATACGGATTGGATAAGTTATTTTAGAATAAAATAATTTTATGTGGATTTGTAAATGTTTCAAATATACATACCAATAAATATAGTTTTAATCACATAATTCCATGTTGATTTAAGAATGTTTTAAGTTGTAAAAATAAAATACGAAATTAAAACAAACATTAGGCGTATCGTGGTCGTGGGTTTTGGATCATATTAAAATCTGCAAAATATTACATTTAAAATCAATTATACCTGTGCAGATTTGATATTTCTTTTTGACATCCTTTTTTTTTTGACATCCAAGATTCAATAAATCATCCTTAAACTTTTTTTTGTAAAACAATAATCTTAAAATAGTTAAAGAGTTTTTTTTTCAGAAAAAAATTGTGTTCTTAGAAGCATATTAAAATTATTTATTTGTTGATTATTAATTTTCTAATAACTTATCTACGCCGTTAAAGAAAACAGATTTAACCAACTCGCTTTGGTGTAGTGGTAAAGGAAGCTGCACAAGTGATTTTCCGTCCTGGATTCGACGCGAGCTGGCAACTTAATCCGCAGTTAAATACGCAAAAAGAAAGCTGCACTTAATAGAGATTATGAGTCAAAGGCCCAGAACTTTCAGATTTTTTTAAAAAAATATTAACTTAATACATGAGAATATACAACGAGAGAACAGATCGATGCAAAATCTATTCAATAAACCGGTGAAAAAAACACTGAACTGAGGATACAAAATTCTCTTAACCCGTACACTTCCGGTTTTGCCTATCAATCGATACATTTAAGATCGCCACTATTATAAGATTTTAGGTTTTAGTTTTACTGAACTTCCTCAAATAGTGTAGTACTCAAATCTCTTGTTTCTCTTCGTACTAGGCTTGGACATTCAAGTATATGGGTAAGAACCAATCGGATCTGGATCTTTCGGATAGAGAGATTTTGGATTTGTATAACTATCTTTAGAGTTTTGGATAGATTCTATTCGCGTTCAAGTCAATTCGATTAAAAAATAATTAGTATCTATAAAAACTCGAATTTTTTTTGGGTACAATCATGTTTGGGTATTATAAGGTATATTAGACCTGAATATATAATAAAAATTTTAAAAGGAAAATTTTTTTAATAAATATTTACCAAAATACAAAAAAAATATCTGAAAATAGAAAAGATATTTGAATCCATAAAAGAAAATTAATACCAAAATATTCGAAATATGTTAAAATACTCAAAAATACCAAAAATATCTATGTGTATTAATGTATTTAGTTGTAGGTATTGGATCGATTTTTCGATAATATCTAGAACCTAACCGATATCCACGGGTTCTATATGTGCAGTACATGAATTAATCAGGTAAAATAACTATAACCGAATCCAATTCAAACCGAATTTTTTGGATCGTCTCCGGTTCGGATTTTTGATCCAGGTTTTGTTGTCCAGGGGCCAGGGGTACTTCATACCCAAAATTACGACTTCGTTCCTTGGTTAAAAAAACAAAAATCAAACCAAAGAGCGAAATATTAAAACAGTAGACCAACGACTAATTTATGTAACAATGGACCATAAAGTCCCAACTCCCAAGACGCAAAAACATCGACATTAAGGTCGTCATCATCATCAATTCATCATTATCATCATTAATTCATCATTATCATCATTTCTCTTCTTTCCACATCTCTACCCAATTCTCCTTTGCCTCTTCGAGTCCGAAAAGAGAGCCAGTCTTGGTCGGGTCCAAGTTCGTAGACAAGCTCCCGTACGCGATCCCCAGAGCCGATGCACCAAAGGTCACGAGCGTTGTCAAGAACGGGACCCACAAAGGCACGTCCCAGACGTTTTTATCCTTCAACACTTCTTGTAATTTCAAGATTGCCACTCCCAGTCCCAGTGGTGTCCCCACCGACACCACAATTCTCCCTATCATCCTATCGAACACCTCTTGAGGTATCGGCGGGTCGTCGTCTTCCGAGTCCGGGTCTGGCCGGACGGGTTTTTCAGAGCTTCTAGAAGATTGAAACCCCTTTGGTCCCGCATGGAGCTTGGACTCCCATCTTGGTTTGTTGTTAGGAACTAGAGATTTTGGATTTTGAGGTTTGGTTTTGAGAGTTGTTCTTGAGATAGTTGATAATGGTAGCAAGTGGTGTGTGCACAAGAGAGCTCTCATTTTCTTTATTTTCTTCTTCTTCTTCTTCTAGCGTTTTTTTTCTTCTTTTCTTTATTTATCTTATCTACATGTATAGTCTATAGTGTAGCTTATATTTTGTTTCTATCTTTGAGATATTTTCCTTGCCACACATTTCCTACTATTTTATCCTGAATTAATTTTTCCTTCTTTTCGACTTAGAATTTAAAGAATATGGAATGAGTGGTCCGAAAATGATAAATTTATTTTTCTTCACTTCAATTCACTACATATAATAATTTTCTTGAGGCTCACGTTACGTACCCTACTAGGAGACAAATAGTAATAAATCTCATTACTTTCCGGAGAAAGCACTGAAGGAGGTTGTGCCGGTGGAGAAGCGTAAAGTGTTGGCCGGAGAAACGGAGACTGACGGTAATGTGACTTTATTGGTGACTTGAGCAGCGTAGAGATCATAATGTTTGGTGACAGTGGAGTTGAGCGATACGGCGAGATAGGAGATGCCAGCTCCGAAGCAAATGTGGCAGTTTCTGGTGATTGTGACCTCGAATTTCCCAAAACTGGCATATTTATTGTTATCCTAGGAAGAGAAACAAAAATTCTGAGTCCGGTCTAAAATGCTGTAAATTGCAATCTACTATGATAAATGGATGATCATACCTCTTATGAAGTTCGACGGACCGGTCCGTCTCATCAAATATTTCTTCCTACAAGGTTCATCAAATGGTTATATAATTCAAGATTATTCACATAAAATCATGTTAGTAATCTAACCATTTGTAATAATATAATATAGATTACCTGTATTAGTTCTTCCATGACATCTTCTAGAGTTATTATGCCGACGACTTCATCTTCTTCATCAACAGTACTATCAATATATCGAACTGGACTTTGACAATTAGTTTCGCTGGAGTTCATCTCAGGCATGATCAGAACGACGTTGGCGTCTTTACTAGCCATTCCTGAAAAGAAAAGAAAGAAAAGACAAAAAAAATTCTTGCTCTTTATATGTGATTTGGGATTTAATGCTCTCTCATATATACAAGTCTCTTAACCATTGATGCACTTGCCATAGACAGGAGTGTTGGTATTGGTATAGTTCTTGGTCCTAACGACAACAGCCATGTGGATTCGACCTGTTTGGAAGATGTTGAGGATGTCGTATAGAGGTAAATTCAAATTGACCCTACTTGCAGAATTTTTGGAAGAAAAATCAGCTTTGATCAGTCCAGCTTCGAAAGCAGTTTAGTTAGAGAGTCTATATGTTTATATACCTGGGAATTCTTCTAATGGGGAGATCTTTGATCGGTGTCTCATCTTCAGGACGGATTTCGATCAAGTTCTTGACCTATTCAAACCCAAAAAAAAAAACAATTCAAAAATCATGTAAAAGAATTGGCTAAGTGTTTCTCAAGATTTGTTGATTACTCACCAGAATAAATCCGATGATAAAACTAGGATTCACGGAGTAAATAGGGATTCGGCTATGGCCTTCACTTGCTATTAATCCCATTGTCTTTCTGTGAAGCCCAAAGAGTATGATAAGAATAATGAACTAGCTGAATATATGTTGTCGAAAAGCAGAGCCAAGGGAAATTCCAAGAGAGGTACATACTCGTCGAGCCTCGAAGTTATATCAAGTGAAAATATCTCGGAGAGTGGTGTCATTGCATCTTTGGCACTGAGACATGTCAAGAGCTCCTGTTATGATTGTTGTTTCATCGTGAGTCAGTTCCCCGCATTTTTCTGCCTAATTAACACAAAATAAAGAAAGACATGGATTGATTCATCTTGCATATCGACAAAACGAGAAAAGCATCTCAAGATTCTTGACAAGAACCTCATTTCCGTGCATATACACAAGTGACTTGAGCTCTGTTCGCTTTAAAAGTGTAGAATGTCCTTTTCCAAGCAACAAATCAAGTAGCTGAAGCATTGAAAGAAACAAAGTTTGAAGTATTCTTTTAACTTCAACTGAGTTCTCCTTAATTATAAAACTCAGTTGATCCCACTAAAAGTTTCCTTGATACTAAGCTGATTGAATTACCTTGCTGATTGGATAAGCTAATGGAAAGAAGATTATGATAATCAACCGGACCAAAATCGATAGCTTTGCTCCAATGCTCAGTCCGTATCGAGAGCATACAGCTTGAGGTAAAATCTATGACAATGGAAAAAGAACAGTAAGATTTTGGGAAACGTTAAAAATCAGATCAGCAGAGAAAGCTAATTCAACTTCCGTTAACCTCGCCAAATGTAAGTATGAGAGTCACGGATATCAAGATAGCACCCCAAGCTGGAAGTAGGGAGTCGACAAAGATCGGTAGAGCCTTTTCGAATTTATTATTAGAAACATAGTCAGTAAATACTGAAACACAAGCTGTATCCAAAGATATGCGCATAAGCTTGATACCTCCATTGCCAAAGCATTGCCTATGAGGAGTGAAGAAGATGCTGGTTTTTAACGAGTGGTAGAATCTTTTCTGGTCATTTTATTGAAAATTTTAAAAACAATGTTAGTATGAAATATATATGAAGTAAAAGACGTATGAGTAGATCAATGAGGTTATGAAATTGACCAGCGTTTTTGCGATCATTGGGTTCACCGGCTTTGATCATGACCTCAAGCTCGACAAGACTAAGGGACATGAGTCCAAGAGTCAACCCTGACATTAAACCTGCAAAAGCCACTAGAGCGACACATACGAGTAGGCACACCCAGAACATAGTCTCACAACAAGGGACATCATCTGCAGCCATTTCTTATGTAATTTACAAGGTAAAGACAAAAGACTATGAATGTTGAATGAGTTTGGGTATCATAGGAACTTAAATAGTAGCAGCGGGTGACATAGTATACCAACTGCTACACCAGGAGAACATAATCCAAGAACCACAATCCAAACTTTTATATTAAAGAAGTAATCTCATTCTGAAATCTCAGCTATTACATAAGGTGAAAACAATCCCTGATATCAGAACGTTTAATGTAAAGATGTTGGCCAAAACAGCAAAGTAAAGCTGAGAATCAAGTTTAATGCTCAGCACAGAGATGGTGTCAAAATTGAGTTATGAAACTATTTTTGTAGTGTTTGGACCGTGTTACACAAAATCTAGTTTAATGCTTTTTCACTATCCATTATTGTCAAGCATACCAAAAGAACATTTGATGTTCTTGTGGTCCTTTCTACCAAATCGTTGCCGTCACGAAAATCTATTTTAAGTTTATCTAGGATGTTCAGAAACGTTAATACAATAGATTCCAAAGAAGCAGGTGGTAAAGGATCAAAAACCTTGATGATACCAACTAGATATCGACTGATACACTAAAGAAGCTAAAGATTATTCAAAGGACCACAACAATAATAATAATATCTGTAAGGGTCAAGATAAGAAATGACTCCTAAAAGAGGCTTTAAAATAGTTCAGAAGAACAAAACTATGAAGCTCTTTTGAAAAAATTGGCTAACTCCACCAACAAATGGAACGAAGACATAAAATGCTATATTATTCAAATTAGCTAAGCACTATCTTCTTCATATATCCTGCTAACAAATCCTCTATAAAGAACTGTAATCATTTTCCACTAGCAAATAATTAAATCATTTTGTCACATTTCATGAAAATTACATAATGAAAATCAAAATTAGCAACGTACCTATTCATAGCCGATTTGGTAGAATCGTATGAAATTTTCCTGAAACAAAAGACTGATTAATAAATTTGGTAGAACACTGAACCTAGATCGAAGAGACTCCTAAATTTTACATCACAATCTAATTTGGTGTTCTAGATTGGACTTGTATGATCTGGGTTCAGTGTTCTGCAAAATCGACGAATACCAGATTAGATTATGATGCAGAAATATGGAGTCTTTTTCGAACAAACATAATATTCTCAACCATTGAGATAATGGAATCTCCCAGAAAAGCTTTAAGAGCTTCTTCTTCCTCCGTTTTTTTAATTCTGGAGCCTAAGCCAGTGACGAGTGACGACGACGAAATGTTCGTTTATGACAGACATCGTGTCGTTCGTTTCTGAAAGCAAGAAACTACACGGCATGTGGGACCTGATTATAACGCCACAGTGTGTATATCTCTAATCATTAAACAAAAGGTAGTTTTACGTAAGCATCTCCCAATAGATTATAGACACGTGGATAAGATGACAATTTCAGTTTTGCTTCCAAAAATTTCAAATCCTATCGAAGTGGGAAATGAAATCTCACTTATAGAATTGTGAACGAACAGTGAGGAAAAAAAAAGGAGAGATGAAACAAAATAATGTCGAAGAAACTTAGCGGGAACGCCATGGATGACGTAGATCGATTGTTCCAGTGTTTCAAGTGTGGAATTTCAACAAGTTCTGACATCAGCTTCTTTAGCACTTTTTCGGAATCTTTCTTCAAAATTTCTGCTCTATTGGTGATGGCTTGTACTCTTTTTCCCAAATCCGGCTTTGTCCAATTGAGTTTTCCGGATTTGGGTTTTAACGAAGCAACCATCATCAATGTTTCAATCATAGAGCTCTGTTTTTCTCTTTCAAAAAACTGTTACACTTATTGTAAAAAGGTTGGTTTTCTTGAATATAATATAACATAATATTCAAAATAAAAAACAAGTGTGGAATTTCACCGCCTGGTGAGCTTCTTTCTATTTCTCCCATAAACTGGAATCATCTTCTATGATTGCTCGAAGAGAGATTCATTGGTATTAGTAGTTGAATTGAAAGCCTGGTTAATGCAATTGTCAGTTGAATCTTTCATCTTCTACTGAAAATTTGAGATATTTTTATAGCAATAGATGAAGTTGAAATATGCAATTCCATTGGTAAATTGATGTTTTTTTTTTAATCTGTGGGAACTTTTTAGCTTCAGCTTTGAGAGAAAAGAAACGGAGCAAAAAAATGTTGAATCCAGAGAATGACTCTCCTGGGACCTGTAAGAACTTGCAGCTAAGTTCTTTATCTAGATTTTCTGGAAATGGAGAAAGAAATCAGATTGATGGAGGTGTCAGTGTAGATTCTGTTGTACGTATCATGAACCAAAGTTTACTTTTTTTTTTTATGTTTTAAATGGATGTGAATTGAATTCTGAATGTTTTCTTATGTGTCATATCTCAGTCTGGTTCTAGGAATGTAAAAAAGAGTGTTGGGAGGCAGTTTTCACCCGTTGTATTTTATGGATCTCCTAATGGCGTTCCTCCAAAAAGACCGTTGAGTTTATTAAGGCTTTTGCGTGAGATTCGTATTGATCTCAGTGAAGAAAGGAAAGCAATCTCCAGGTAATCTATGAATAAGGTGGTGCTGGTTTTTAATTCTACTTGGAAGATCTTCATTTTATCTTTAGAAGAACTTTATCATGGGATGATCTTCACTTTGTTTAGGAAAGGAGTTTGGGCTACATTTCCTCGGCACGATGAAGCGATTAAGTTTGAAAAAAGGCATGATAATGTGCGGATTTTTAGTTATCAAGATCATTTTAGTGGCCAGAGAAGGTTCCTGGTTTCATCATATGAAGAATTCTGGAAGAGGTTTTTTAATGTCCTTTTTTTAACATTACTTGAGTGTTTGCAAGTCAGGATCACTTCTCTCAACTGCTTTAATTGCTTTATTCTTCTACCTTAGATACAAATCTATGGATCCGAGGCACCGTCACCATTATGAAGTGATTCAGTAGGTATCTATATCTCATTCTGCCATAAACTATTTCTGTGTGATCTGCATAGCTCTCACAAGAGTAGTTTTCCATTCTTTGCAACGAATTTTGATTCACATTTGATTGCTACGGCTTCTCAGGGACTGCCATGCCATATGTACTTTGATTTGGAGTTCAATCAGAAAGTAAATGAAGGAAAAAATGTGGATGAAATGGTTGATATCTTGATATCAGTCATTTTCAAAGCCTTACTTGAGAAATATGCTATTGAAGGAAAAGAGGACTGGATAGTAGAGCTTGATTCCTCAACTAAAGGTAAACATGCATACTCTTCAAGTTTACCTTAATCATTTTGCTTCCCACTACATGAGTGATTGCTTTGTTCTCTGTTATGTGATGTCCTTTTGCCTCAGCTTTAGTCTCTGAGCTACCAATTTGAAGATGCAAGTCATTGTAAAACGTTTCCTCTTTAGATATTTCTACATAAGAAAGTTGGATCTCTTGACTGAAGATTTCTTTCAAATTCATATGCAGATAAGTTCTCCCGTCATTTACTTGTCCTCATTCCAAAGATTGCCTTTAAGGACAACTTACACGTTGGTGCTGTTGTAGCAGAGGTATGCTTCAGTGTATATTTCATTTTATAGTCTGAAGATGTTTCCTAAGTTGGAAGTTGGGAGGTTATGTTGGGCATGACTCACTTTCTCTTGATGTTTCTTCAGCTATGCTCACAGATAGTAAATGCAAAGGAAAAGGATGAAAGGTTGTGCAAGTTGTTTGTACACAAAGAGGCTAATGATTCGGCATCCCAACTTTTTGTGGATACTGCTGTTTACTCTAAAAATCGTTGCTTCCGTCTTGCTCTATCATCGAAAGCTGGAAAGACGTCGTTTCTTCTGCCTACAAGACGATTCAAATTTAGAGATATGGTAAACCCACTCTCTCTCTCTCTGCCATCTCTCACCACATTTTTCATGTTGCTTCAGAAAAGTTCATAACATTTCAAGTCTCTAACAAGACACAGTTATCAAACAGGGTGAAGAAGATGTATTCATGACATCCTTAATCTGGAATGTGGCATAAGACTGTGAGAAGCTTCTGGTTTGCAAGATGGAATTAGACTGCATGAAGACACTTCGCTTTGACACGGAGGTAATTTCATCAGTTTTGCCTCACACTTGAGTAAAGATTCTATAAAACGTCCATGCATTTAAATGAACTCTTTGGGGATGGCAGGTGAACAATAACAATTTTGTAAGAGACCAAAACGCTCAGAAATTTCAATTGGATGCTTGCGCAAGTGACATGTCAACATCGTATTTTGGGGCAAAGTCCCCGTTCCCATACCTGGACCAATTCATTGAATCCATTGCATCCACGGGGAATGTCTCAGGTTGCATTTTATCTTTGTGCAAGTTTTGTGTTCTGGAGAGAGATCTCAATGCTAATCTTCTTAAAATGTATGCTGTGATATTTAGGGAAGATACGGTGCTGGTACTGGTTTTCAGAAGATAGCCTGATTGTGTACAGCATGTTGAGAAATAGATATTGCGAACGAATTGGCAGGGAACATAAAAGCAATCATGGTAACCATTTATGCCATGAGTTTTAAGCGTTCTCTGTATTATCAGCTATCAAAGAACATATTAACATTAAACTAAAACAAACTTTGTTGTTACAGTGATGTACATTGTTGATCTCAGAAGAGGAATCTATTACCAGAAATGCTACGACCCAGACTGCCGAGGTGTGTGTATACTATGTTTAATTGTTGTCTAGCTAAAAAATCTGAAAACAGATGCTTGTTCCTTTGCTTCAAGAAATTCAAAGCTTGTATATTTGTCTGCAGATTATCGATCTCCACTACGTCCAGTTCCAGATAGTTACCTTCCTGAAGATAATGTTTACCATCAAGGAGATACACAAAACTTATGTAACAACCCTGATTTCGAACGAGAGTGTTACATTAATAACGAGTGTGATCCAGAAAAGTGTTGCTAGCAGAGGCTCATGGTGGCGTGAAGCTGTTAAAGTCGCAGATGATCTTGAAAGCAAAGCCAAGACCTTTGACCTGGGTTAGTTGACTTCACTGTTTCCAGAAAGTATTATACTAATACACATTTTAAAAGGAAAGAACATGGAAATTGGTGTTATGTTCTTGACTTAAGTGCTATCTAATTTCTCGAGGTTATTAAAAGAAAAAGGTTTTTATTTTTTGGCACACAGGAAAATTACGAGGAAGATGATGACTGGTGGGTAGAAGCTGCAGAAGAGTCACTTAAAGAAATCTCATCTTTAAATCCTTCCCCAAAATGCCCTTTGATTTAGACATTTGTGACTCGACCAAAGACCAATCTGGGTTTGTCTTCGTCCCTTTTATCTCTTTAAAACTACCATCGTGTCCTCCAAACCTTGAATCAACAAATCATTTTATCAATGGCTGCATGCCCAGTTTTCATACCGGCCGAGTCATTTCCTTCGATCCTCTCACATAAAGCCTTGATCCATCACTTTCAGACCAATCTTCCCAAACATTCCTTAACAATCACAAGCCCTGTCCGGCAAAACTACACCGTTTCACCACCTTCCTCTCTTCTCCTCATGCCTTCTTGGTCATCTTCTCCTTCTCTCCCTTACATGGGCGTCAAACTCGTAACCTATTTCCCTCATAACTCCTCTCAGAACTTACCTGGCATCCATGGATCCTACACTCTCTTCAGCTCCACCACAGGCCAAACCCTAGCTTCTATGGACGGTACCGTTTTAACTCTTTACCGTACTTCCTCTGTTTCAGGGTTAGCTTCCAAAATCCTAGCTAGAGACGATAGTCAGGTGCTGATCATGGTTGGTTCCGGTGCTCTCGCACCACACCTGATCAAATCCCATTTAGCTGCAAAACCAAGCTTAAGAAGAGTGATCATATGGAACAGAACTCACCAAAAAGCTCAGGATTTAGCTGAAACTCTCTCTAAGGACTCTCAACACAATGAGATCTCATTCGAAAGCCATGATTCGCTTGATGAAATCATTCCTCTGGGAGATATCATAAGCTGTGCAACAAACTCAACTGTTCCTTTAGTCAAAGGTGAGTTCCTGAAACCCGGAACTCATCTTGACCTTGTTGGATCGTTTAGCCATGAAATGAGGGAATGTGACGACAATGCGATACAGAGAGGGAGTTTGTTTGTAGATAACGACATTGCGATGGAAGAAGCGGGAGAGCTGGTGGGAGCATTTGAGAGAGGAGTGATTAAGAAAGAAGACATTCGTGGGAATTTGGTGGAGTTGATCAAAGGAGACAAGGAAGGGAGAAAGAGTTCAACAGAAATAACGGTCTTTAAGTCTGTTGGTTCGGGTACTGTGGATCTCTTAACTGCACAACTTGTTCATGAGAGTTATCTCAAACGTTCTTAACTCTTAAGTAGTGAATCTTTTTCTAGAGTTTGAGTTTGCGAGTATGTCATATTGTCTTCTAAACGAAATAAATAATATATTGTTGTGTCAATGATGCATTGGCATTAGCCATTTGTTATGTAGTTGCAGTCTTCTTGTCAAATTTTGGATTTGTTTGAATTCTGGTCGCAGATGAAGCAAGAGGACTTGTTGTGCTATATGAATTCAGCTCAGGGATTTTGTCTATTTCAGCCATTTTGGCCGGTTTAGATGGAGTCGATTTCTCTGGTTCAGGATTTTTCTCAGGTGGTTTTAATAACTTCAACCGCAATGATCTACATGTTATACATACACTTATTCACTCATCCATCAACTTTATCAATAAAAACATTTACTTTTAGATAAACCAAATTTTTACATACACTTATTCACTCATCCATCAACTTTATCAATAAAAACATTTACTTTTAGATAAACCAAATTTTTACATACACTTATTCAGATTCGATAATACAACAATCTGAATGGGAAAGAATTCGTGTATCGCTCCCAATGCAAAAAAAAAACATAGACTGTTCGGTAATATAAACTTGTTTGATAACCAATTTGGTACGTTAGGCATATTCTTGTATCTTTATATAATGTTTACTTACTGTAGTCATCAAAGCCGTCTTAGCGCGTGGCCGTGGGTTCGATGCCCACAGACGGCGGCAGGATTAAGATTATTATTCTCTTTTCTTTTATTTTTTTGGGTCAAACGATTTGGTTTTTTTGGCCCATAAAAGAAAAACCTGATTCCCTCTTCTCTTTTCACTCGGACGCAAAAAAAAAAAAGACCTAATTCACACAGGTCGGGTTTTGCGAAACTCGTCGTCGTCAATGGCCATGGCTACGGAGGAGGCAGGTATGGGGAAGACGGTGATGTGTTTGTTAACAGACCCAGAAGGAACTCACTTAGGTTCTTCCATGTATATACCTCAAAATGCTGGTCCTTTGCAACTTACCCAGCTCGTCAATCAGTTCCTCAACAACGTAACACTCTTATTTGACTTTTTATTAGTTTAAAGTATTGATTTTTCGTTTCTGGGTAGTTGAGGAATTTGCAGGAACTTGAACACCTCTGTTTATAGTGTTCATTTTACTCTTTTTGGCTAATTATGTAATTGAATTTGGGTATTGGTTCATTTATTCAGGAGGAGATGTTACCTTATAGTTTCTATATATCAGACGAAGAGCTTCTTGTACCTGTAGGAACTTACTTGGAGAAAAACAAAGGTTAAACACTCATAAAGCAATATGCTTTTTTTTTTTGGTGTTTTTTTTCTTATGGTTCTATGAATAATCTGATTAATGTTATTGCAAAATTGTGTGTGTTTCAGTGTCTGTGGAGAAGGTTTTGACGATTGTTTATCAACAACAAGCTGTTTTTCGAATTCGTCCAGTTAATCGTTGCTCACAAACAATTGCCGGTATGTCATAATACTTCATTTCTGTTTTTTTTTTTCTCAGTTTCAAAGAGATTATACAATGTGTCAATGGCTTACTTGAGTTTCTTGTTTTGTTTTGAATCGTAGGTCACGCGGAAGCTGTTCTTTGTGTTTCATTTAGTCCTGATGGTAAGCAATTAGCAAGTGGTTCAGGTGATACTACTGTCAGGCTTTGGGATCTCAACACTGAAACTCCTTTGTTTACTTGCAAAGGTTTGAAGTTTTCCTCATCATTATCCTTCTTTATTTTTACTTCCCTTTGTAGATTCCTATTAATAGTTAATCTCTAATCTTTGCAGGGCACAAAAATTGGGTTCTCCAAGTTTCTTGGTCTCCAGATGGTAAGCATCTTGTGAGTGGTAGTAAATCCGGTGAAATCTGTTGTTGGAATCCAAAGAAAGGAGAACTAGAAGGCAGCCCACTTACGGTAGTCTTTTTTTCTTACTTGATTTTGGTTATCTTTTCCAATGTTCATATGTTTTGGTTTGTTACTGATTATTGTTGATCTTTACCTTTTCCTTAGGGTCACAAGAAATGGATTACTGGTATCTCGTGGGAACCAGTTCACCTTAGTTCTCCATGCCGTCGATTTGTAACTTGTAGCAAAGATGGGGATGCAAGGATTTGGGATGTTACACTGAAAAAAACTTTAATTTGTCTCAGTGGACACACACTTGCTGTGACTTGTGTCAAATGGGGCGGAGATGGAATTATATATACTAGGTATGTTTCTAATAATAATTGAAATGTTTCTTATCCTCTTTCATAGGTCTGTTATCTAGTGTGTATTGACAAATATATCAATGTCATTTCTGTTAATAGCTTATATCATTTCATTGTTGGTAAATGGTGAATCTTATATCTGATAAACATATAATATGAAATGAACTTAAGCTCCATGATCACTTCTTAGGTACATAATTCTATATTCTTCTTGCGTTTGGCAGTTCTCAAGATTGTACGATAAAGATGTGGGAGACTACTCAGGGGAAGCTCATTCGTGAATTGAAGGTAAACTTTTAGCTATATTTTAGTATCAGATGCATTTCTCATTTGTCTACCATCTCTGAAGACCTTATACACAGTAGTACCAATCTGATTCCATCCCAACTTTATTATAAAAGTCTTTACGCAGTTTTCTCATCACTTCTAACCACATCAATCTGTACTCTTTTACTTCAGGGGCATGGGCATTGGGTTAACTCCCTTGCATTGAGCACAGAATATGTTCTTCGAACAGGAGCTTTTGACCACACTGGAAGACAATATCCTCCTAATGAAGAAATGAAAAAGGTAAGCTTCTCACTCCACTCCACACTTGATATCAGTTTTATCCTTTTACCCTGATTCTCATCTCTCACTTTGGAACATTCGCTGGCATTTTTTTTCTTTAGGCGCTCGAAAGATACAACCAAGCAAAAGGGAATTCCCCTGAAAGATTAGTATCAGGTTCTGACGATTTCACAATGTTCCTTTGGGAACCATCTGTTAGCAAGCAACCTACAAAGCGCTTGACCGGTCATCAACAGGTAAGTTACTTGAAAATTTCACTCTTTTCGTCTAGTTTTTTTTTTCTTTTTGGGGTTCTATTTCTGATTCTTTACATTGAAATTTTGGTCAAATCAACAGCTTGTAAATCATGTCTATTTCTCACCTGATGGGAAATGGATTGCGAGTGCATCGTTCGATAAATCAGTAAGGATATGGAATGGTGTCACAGGACAATTCGTTAAAACTTTCCGGGGCCATGTTGGACCTGTTTATCAGGTCAGTTGGTCCGCAGACAGTAGGATGCTTTTGAGTGGCAGTAAAGACTCTACTCTCAAGGTAAAAAACTTGCTTTTATATAATGTGACAGAACTCGATGAAATGTCATTCCTACTCGTTACTCAGTTTCTGAATCAAAAAGTTTGTAACTTCCACAGATATGGGAAATTAGGACGAAATCGTTAAAACAAGATCTTCCTGGTCATGCAGATGAGGTACTAACACCTTCAAAGCTTAAGTTTTTACAGGAATTTGAATCTCTTTCTTCTCGTAATTTCATAAGCCCTTTTCTTGCTTTTGGGTAATGGATAGGTTTTTGCTGTGGATTGGAGTCCAGATGGTGAGAAAGTAGTCTCTGGTGGTAAAGACAGAGTTTTGAAGCTATGGAAGGGTTAACATTTTGGAAGATTTTGTTTAATCAGTCAATCATATATTTATTGTTTTAACTCTTTAAACTTGTTTGGTTTCTTTACTTAGAGACCGGTTTTGTATTCTACGCTTAAGTTGTCACTGTTGTGAAGGTTCATGCGTGCACTAAAGACGTTGTTTGGTAAAAACTCAAGCCTATGGTTCGATCTAGCTTGATCTATTTTAAAAGTTTCTCAACTCTAGCTTGATCTAATTTATAACCTTGCAAAAGAAGTTCAACTGCGGATTAATTAAATCTGTGAAAGCCATCATTTTGTTTCGGTTTTTGTTGTTAACCGCAAATTTATTCTTGAATTTTCATAGATCAAATATGTTGAATGAATTGACATGTTATGATTTGTTGTTTAATTTTTTGTAAATAATAAAATATCATTTTAAAGTTTAAACTATGAAAGATTGTTTGTTAAAATTCTTTTAAACACCATAAAATCAATAAGAAAAGTGCATGGAATATTTCTAATGACAATAAATGTACCAATTGTAGCTCTTATAAAAACATGAAAGTATGGTTCTCTGAGTTCAAAACTACTTGCAAAAAATGATTATACTAGATACCGACAAGACATACGGTTTCGGCTTGGAATTTCCTGAATAATCTGGCTGACTTTTTTTAATCATTTAAAGAAAACACAATAAATTTCAAGATAAATCACCCTTTTACTTTGGATCATAAAAAAATATTACAACTAATAACACTAAGAGTTTAGATGTTTTTTTTTAATTCATACTTAAGTACCATCATTTTTTATTTAAATAGAAATCATTCAAATGCTGAGGGATTACACTCTCCATAGAGTAAATATAGACACAATCATTCATAACAAAAGAAAAGTTACATGAGGTTGATCATAAATCGTTGTCACTGGCCAAACCCATAATAAACAAAAATGGGAGAGGGACCAAGGTTTTAGAAACGATCCTTGGCTTGTTTTCCTTTGAAACGGACCAAACCCACAAATATCAAAACGTGGTCATAGAAGATTTCACAATCAGTACTAAGTGATAATGACAATCACATCTTTTTATTCTGATTTCTCTCTATCTTCCTCCAATGACCCCTCTTTGTAAGGACCAAAAGCTTTAGCCTGTTCTCTCTATCATCCATCACCTATACCGAAAGGAGAAAAAAGATATTAGCGGAATATTCTTATAGAGACAACAAAATTGATTCATAGAATGATTTTGGAATTTGATCATCAAAACTCTCTCTTTGATTTTGTTTTTCCTTTTAGACATATACCAAACTATATATGAAAACCAAAATACCCTTTAAAAAAAAGTGAAAGGAATTGTAACCATTAACCAAGCATCTCTCTCATTTCATTCCCTTTGGATGTCTTTTCTTTAGGAAATAAAAAGAAAGATGATACATCAAATATCAAAAACATTATATATAGTGCGTGTGGTCCAAAAATCATAAGATTACATCTTTATTTCCTTTATTTATGTCTTATCATATATGATCATATAACCTTATTGCCAAATCCAAACCACATATTTTTTATGTATCCAAGATTCCAACTCCAACATTAGGTCCTGCTTTTTTCCCAAGTTCTAAGTACTAACTATATTTTTGAAAAGCCTTTTATCAAGAAAAAAAAAGGAACTTATGTTTTGAAACAAACCAAGACTTTCTATTTCCACGTATGTTCCTTGAAAATAATTTGTGTACTTGATCATTTTTTATATAGAAGATATATATATATATATATATATATAGTCTAATTTCTCACACCCTCTGTCTTGTGGACAAAATTGTAAGTTAAAGTGTTCGTTAAAATTATTTTAGATAGTTAAGTCTCAAGATATGTATTTGTTTGTCCTAGAGTTTTTTTCCTTTCCGTTTTTGTTTTTGGTGTCATTTCGTTTTGATGAAGAGCAGTTAAATTGCAGATTAATTAGTTTGGGACGTAAGGTTAAACTAAATAAGTAAAAAGGTGTAACTTTTGGGAGTGAATATAGTGATGTTCGGGTTTGATTCCTTATTTTCTTTCTAGAAGCATATATACCTCTCTTTCTCACTTGTCTTTTTTTTTGGAAAAATGGAAAAGTTTATAAAATTACATGTTATGAAGCCATATTCTTTTTGGTAGTCATAGATGATAAACCTTTTGTGCTCATAAAGGGTTATATTCTCGATAGTTTGTTGCAAAATGAATAACAAATGGAATATTATTGGTACTATACCTTCTCTTTTATTTTATAAAGGCATTCAATATTGTCCAATAACTTTTTGATTCCGACCCTTGATGGGAAAAGACTAATTTTGTGCGTGGAATCTTTGTGATCTTAATTCTATTTTGGTTCCTTTCTAATAATATTCTACCTTTCAAATCGCACGAAATTAATAACCGATTTAATTTTTGAACATTGTATCAACAAAAACACTTAATTTTGAGAAAAATGTTGACTTATCTTTTAGTATTGAAAACTATCTACCAAATTATTGTCATTGGTAGCAAACTTAATAGCTTATGTAGTGTAGTAATTGTTACTATTAGTGTAAGCAGTGAATGTTATGATTATAGTGGGAATTAATGTAGTCATGTCTCGTAATAAGAGTGATGCTTTTTTGCTTCAACTTTTATACTATATGATGGTTGGATCATCTTTTCTGCTATTTGTCTATTGTCCACTTCCACTCTTTGATGTGCAATTATATTTCACTCTACTGAATTCGGTCACGTGATATACGTTGGGCGCACGTGCTCGTGACACAAACCATATTGACTTGTGATTTTCTTTTACCATTTATGAATTAGATTGCTTTGACTGGTGAAAGTTTGAGTTTTGGTAAAATGATACGGCAGCTTCTACTGATTTAACATGCAAATTGCAAGCTGGGATTTAAGATGGAAATTTCAAGCTGAATTCATGTTTTAAACAATTTGGGATCAGAGCGGATCCAATCCTCCAAACAAACAATTATTATATGCTTAAATTTAGTCTATTATCAGATTAAATAAATTAATTTTGTTACTTTAATTTTGCTACTGTTAACCGGGTGATTAGTTTTGCAAGACTACATGGCCGAATTATATCTTCAAAACAAACAAAAAAAAGATAAATATAATCCATATATGTGTTACATATATACTCTTAACTAGAGTCGAATTTAACTAATCCATCACAAAAATCTAAATGCAACCAATATATTTAAAAACTCTTACACTCTCATATGCAAAACTTTTGATTTCTTTGGTCAAAAGTCTCATGCAGACTCAATTGTATTCTTTGCTGTCTTTATGTATTTGAGTGTCAACTTATGATTTGAAATGGATAATTCTCTAGAAAAGGAAATGGGGAAGAAGTAAAGCCAACAAAATTTGTTTACGTTTTCTTTTTGTTGGAATTTATTTTTAATCAACATGAATCCATTAAACAAAAATGTAAGTAATCAATACTAGCTTAGTGATTGCCGACTGGGACTATTAGTTAGAAACAAACATATGAAAAGTCAAAAGAAAATAAAATTTGGGAGAGATTACAAAAGCAAGAGTTTATGACCATTAACAAGAGAAAGGACTCGATGATCCAACTCGAGTCATTGACTTTCTAAAAAATAGTCAAATGAAATAAACCTGTTTCCCACTCACATGACCAACACATGTTTCAGCCTGTCAATGCCCTCATTGGTATTGGATAAGAAGTGGGGAGCATGCGACGTAAGGTGGCCATGCCTTCACCTGATTGCATCAATCCCTACCTAGTACACTCTGTTTATTTCTATTTCTTTTTCACCAAAACATCAATATATATTAAGTTTGTGGTGTAAAGCCATATTGCAACACCAACGAATTTACATGGGAAAATATAGATTATCGTGTTCTTACTTCTTTTGATGAGATCATCCATACATATATTGTTATACTGAAATAAAGCTAATACTAAACAACAACAACAACAACAACAACAACAACAACAAAAGAAGATTTGAGCTCCTTGAAATCTTTCAGATAAAAATTAATGATAGAAGATTTTATAGATTATTATTAGCCAGAAAATCGTTTTAAAAAAAAGAATTGATTGATTTTTGGACATTCAAAATAATGCGGAATGTGTAGAAATTAGAATCTCATTTTAGTCGTGGAAACAAAATGAGAGCATGGAGATTTTGAAACATGTATAGCAAATTATGCGTCATGCATTCATTTTTAGCATCAGCGTTGAACGCAAAAAAGAAAAAAAAAAGAAAAAACAAGTACGAAGAAGATGAAGGTCAAAGTTCTTTTACGATTTCTTTCACAATTGTTTTCATTCAACAACACGATGTATACCACGTATTTTGGATTCACAAACGCATAAAAATAAAATTAGAGAAGATCTTACATGTATCATGTTATAATTTAATGACTTTTATTAATTTTGCAGTTCGCTTCTAAACATTTTTCTGAATCACAAAACTAGATGAGAATTCTTGTCATCGACAACAGAAGATGAACGACGTTGGAACAAAAAGAAGAATTGAAGGTATGAAAGTTCAAGGGTTTGAACTCGTTTGTTTTCTTTCTATGTTAGAAAGGTGTATTTCTATTAATTAACAATAGAACGTAAATATACTTATAATTAAGTGACAGTACACACTTAGGTATTAAGAAACCCTAACCGGCACCAATTAGCCCGAAGGAGAAGCTAGCTAGTCCAAGCGCTAAGACCAAATTAAACATATATAGCAATTTCGATGACAAGATGTTTACAACTCAATATTATGCATGCATGATTATTAAAGATCAATGAACGTTCAATTTGAGATCAATTTGTAATAAGCGGATCAGTGATTTATGTCTTTTTTTATACTAAGTTATACAGCTTTTTTTATGATGCGGAATTTTTTGCATGCATTTTAGTCTGATGAATTAATGATTCATTTAGTTTAGACGGAATTTAATTTTAGATTGTTAACCAGTGTTTTGATTAGTCTTATATGAATTTCATCTCAAAACCAATAGACAACAAATAGAATACCATATGTTTTTCATTAAATTCAGTAAGTTTTGTTTCTGTTCAAAACAAGAGTACAAGCCTATTCTTATAAAAGATTTTTTTTTATCATATACAAATTTTTAATTGGATAATAACAAATAAAGAATATAAGAAAAATATCTGTTTACGAAAAGCAAAGATTTTACCCCTTCACTCCAAATCTCAACTCAAAACATTTACGGAAACATTAAAATGATATTTTTAGGAATTAGCAAAGAATCCATTCCATGTTGTCGTTTACTTCACGTGTCATGTATGGACCCATGCCTCCTCCTCATATTGGGTTTTTTTTAATCGATCTATCAAGCCATAATGGTGCATTGTGACGTATTATAGAATATATATATATATAGATATATTCGAGAAGTAACATCCAATCGTTGTATATATGATTATAAATTCGTTTTTTTTTGGCACCGATTATAAATGCTTTCCTTTGAAAGTCGCTACTTTAACGGCGCAGTTCTTAAGTTTTTTTTTTTTGGCACCGATTATAAATTCTTTTATGTACACAATTGTGGATGGTGTGTTTATAATTTGTGATCCACTAATTTATGTTAATACTGTTGTTATTTTATCCAAATTTAAATTTGCATAATGCATGTTGTTGTTACTAAAATTAATTATGAATTGTCTAAAATTGAGGCAATCCACACAAGTTTGCCGTGTTGATATTATCAATAAATGTAATTTAGGAATACTAAAAATATAATATGTAAATCTTTCCTTAGATGAAATCCTCAAACACAATTCGCAAATCTTGTAAAAGTACATTGCTTATCCGATTTATATTTTAGAAAAGTTTCATTAATATTGAATTGTAGGATATATCTAAATTACTAATATTGAAAATGGAATGAAAAATAATTTGGGTATATAGCAAACTTGTTTTTGTCAACTGGCAAAAAAAAATACTTTATATGATACAAAGGAGATTTTGTCACATGTAATAAAGGATTACACCTTTATTTTTGACCCCGCCTAAAAACTTTGTATTATTTAGAAAAGAAAAACGTTATTTAATTAGTGGCTTCATGAACTAGAGATGTTTTAGTGCTTTTTTCTTTTCTTTTTTTGAATCTGAAGGTTTTGGGTCATAATTCCTTTTTAATGTTTAATTTCTTTTTCGCACATTTACCTGCGGATTAGATGGTTTGATCGCATCGAACCTAGGGTGAAAACTACTTGAGCGAGTTGGTTTTCTTAGTGCCTTTATTATAAAACGGGTTTGAGACGTGGCTGATAAAAGCTATTGTCGTCTTCGATATCTATTTTTAGATCAGAACAGAAACTAATAATTTAATAAAACTCTTTAAAAAGTCTGCCGTTATAAATTACTTTTCTTTTGAAAGTATTTTTTGTTAAAGTTTTTTGAAAGTATATAAATATTTTATTATACATATAAATTGATTTGTGGTCAAGGAAACCAAATGAGTGAAGAATAGTGTAACCGGGTCCAGCTAATTACCACAGGAAATTCTCATAATACACGGTTTACTTTATACAGGTTCTAACATATCAATTAATGGTATGTATTTTGAGTTTTTTAAACACTGACAATTTTTAAAACATTTTTTGGAAGTCTAAAGAATAATTTTCTACAGTTAAACAAATGATTATATTTTCGTCATACTGATTTTCATTTTTTTCTAAGTAACAGATTCCACCAATCTATAATAAAAGAATCGTTTTCTTTTTTTATATTTGGATGAATAAAATAAACAATAACAAAATACAGCGAATAAGATTATCTACATGTTGACACGGAGGCGTAAATCGCACGGCCCAGACGCGCGTGAGAACAATGACGAATCAGAAGAAAAGAAGCAAATAAATACGGAAGCAGAGAATCATTGCCCATTGTGCTTCAATTTCATAAGCATTTGACTATTCTGCGCTGTTTCTGCTATTGTGTTCCAAACAAGGTGGTCCCTACTTTTGACTTAGTTTGTAAAGTCAAAGAAAAAGCAGCTTTTGTTGGGATAAGATTGCAGTGAGAGAACAAAAATTTAGTATCTAAATTCCACTAAGAAATTACGAGAACTCTCTGTGTCTGTGAGATATAACAAATATATATATAAAAGAGGAAAAAAAAAGAAGAGAGTGACAAGTGAAGCAAGTGCTTTGTTTGTTTCGAATATTATTCGTACCATTACCATTTCGTTGCAGCACACATAATATCTACAATTTTCTTACTACTTTTTTTTTGTGCCTAATGAATGAGAGGTGTGAAGGAGTACTATGATTCGTCTGTATTTTTTTCCTACCGTTTAGTAAGATTCTATGAAAATTTTAATTCATACAAATGTATGTAAAATCAGTGATACGATTATTTTACGAGGATGTGAATCAAACTTAGTATATTTTTAGTAGGAGCTTTTTAATAAGCAATTATTTCATTATTTTAAAAAAGAAAATAATAAATGAAACAGAAAAAAAAGAGTAAAAACGTTACATTTTCAGAAATCAGTGAATCAGAAATATGATTCTCTTACGAGGTTTTGAATTGAACTTAGAATATCTTTAGTAAGAGTTTCGTATTGAGTAAGTATTTCACTATTAAAAAATAGAAAGTAATGAAAGAAGCAAACAAAAAGTAAAAACGTTACACTTTAAAAATCATACAAATGTCTCTAAAATCAATAATAAGATTCTTTTGTGAGAATCTGAATTGAACTTAAAGCATCTTTAGTAGGAGCTTTTTAATGAGTAATTATATCACTATTAAAAAAATAGAAAGTAATGAAAGAAACAAACAAAAGGTAAGAAACATTACAATTTTTAGAAGTCATACAAATGTCTCTAAAATCAATAATAAGATTTTTTTGCGAGGATCCGAATTGAACTTAAAGCATCTTTAGTAGAAGCTTGTTAATGAGTAATTATATCACTATTAAAAATAAAAAGTAATGAAAGAAACAAACAAAAAGTAAGAAACGTTACACTTTTAAGAAATCATACAAATGTCTCTAAAATCAATAATAAGATTTCTTTGCAAGGATCCGAATTGAACTTAAAACATCTTTAGTAGAGGCTTGTTAACGAGTAATTATATCACTATTAAAAATAAAAAGTAATGAAAGAAACAAACAAAAAGTAAGAAACGTTACACTTTTAAGAAATCATACAAATGTCTCTAAAATCAATAATAAGATTCCTTTGCAAGGATCTCAATTGAACTTAAAGCATCTTTAGTAGAAGCTTGTTAATGAGTAATTATATCACTATTAAAAATAGGAAATAATGAAAGAAACAAACAAAAAGTAAGAAACGTTACACTTTTAAAAAATCATACAAATATCTCTAAAATCAATAATAAGATTCCTTTGCGAGGATCTGAAATGAACTTAAAACATCTTTAGTAGAAGCTTGTTAATGAGTAATTATATCACTATTAAAAATAGAAAGTAATGAAAGAAACAAACAAAAAGTAAAAAATATTACACTTTTAAGAAATCATACAAATGTCTCTAAAATCAGAAATAAAATTCTTTTGCGAGGATTTGAATCGAACTTAAAGCATCTTTAGTATGAGCTTCTTAATGAGTAATTATATCACTATTAAAAATAAAAAATAATGAAGGAAAGAAACAAAAAATAAGAAACGTTACACTTTTAAGAAATTTTAAAATACTCACAAAAATCTCTTGACACTTGTACGGTTTAATTTTTTAATAATTAAATTATTCAGTTAAATTTTATTAATTATATTAGTAAGAGATTTTAGCAATTTTCTCACATATAGAGGTGTTTGTATGTTCTCAAATTTTAAACCAATTGATTTCCTGGATTCTTATAATTTACAAGAACCATATTGTTTAACCTTTACAGATGTCTCTAAAATCAGTGATACAATTTGTTTGTGAAAATCTAGAATCGAACTTAGAATATTTTAGTATGATGTTTTAATGTGTAAGTATCTCACAATTAAATATAAAAAGTAATAAAAATAAAGAAAAAGTGATAATTGTTACACTTTAAATTTTTTGAAATACTCATGAAAATCCTTCTTGACACTTCTAGTTATATAATTGGTTTAATTTTTTATAATTTACAATTAAAATTATTTAGTTAAATTTTATTAAATATAGTATATTAGTGAGAGATTAGTGATTTTCTCACATATAGAGGTGCTTTTATGTTCTCAAATTTTTAACCAACTTATTTCTTAGATTCTTATCATTTATAAGAACATTATTGTTTAATGCTTACAATTTTTTTCCATGCTTACAACAATTTAAGATTGGCATGCACACTTGGTAATTGTGTTACCTATTTAAAAGAAATGACAAGATAACCAAATATTTACAAACCAAAGTATTTATTTACATGTACTTCAAAATGCTGTAAGAGTTATAATATATATTATTTTTGGATATAATCTAGTCACTCGGGTCACCCGCATTAAAATAGAAGAAAGATAATTCCGTAATATATGTCCAAATACGAGAAATGTTGTATCTACTTCGATATGAGAACTTTCAAATTTGCCTCTCCATACGAGGAATGTCGTATACGCCACATGATATAAAAGATGTCGTATATGCCCCTTGATACGAAAAATGTCATATCTACCTTATGATACGAGGAATGGTGTATATGCTCAGATACAATATAATCGAATCTATCTAAATAAAGAAGAAAACGACACCAACTTCCTTTCTATAAGAGAAACCGATTTCCTATCTTTACGGAGATTAGGATTATGATATCTTGACCCATATAAATAGGAGAGAAGCTAAAGAGATGAAAAAGAAAGAAACGTACAACAATTAAATATAAAAAGTAATAAAAATAAAGAAAAAGTGATAATTGTTACACTTTAAATTTTTTGAAATACTCATGAAAATCCTTCTTGACACTTCTAGTTATATAATTGGTTTAATTTTTTATAATTTACAATTAAAATTATTTAGTTAAATTTTATTAAATATAGTATATTAGTGAGAGATTAGTGATTTTCTCACATATAGAGGTGCTTTTATGTTCTCAAATTTTTAACCAACTTATTTCTTAGATTCTTATCATTTATAAGAACATTATTGTTTAATGCTTACAATTTTTTTCCATGCTTACAACAATTTAAGATTGGCATGCACACTTGGTAATTGTGTTACCTATTTAAAAGAAATGACAAGATAACCAAATATTTACAAACCAAAGTATTTATTTACATGTACTTCAAAATGCTGTAAGAGTTATAATATATATTATTTTTGGATATAATCTAGTCACTCGGGTCACCCGCATTAAAATAGAAGAAAGATAATTCCGTAATATATGTCCAAATACGAGAAATGTTGTATCTACTTCGATATGAGAACTTTCAAATTTGCCTCTCCATACGAGGAATGTCGTATACGCCACATGATATAAAAGATGTCGTATATGCCCCTTGATACGAAAAATGTCATATCTACCTTATGATACGAGGAATGGTGTATATGCTCAGATACAATATAATCGAATCTATCTAAATAAAGAAGAAAACGACACCAACTTCCTTTCTATAAGAGAAACCGATTTCCTATCTTTACGGAGATTAGGATTATGATATCTTGACCCATATAAATAGGAGAGAAGCTAAAGAGATGAAAAAAAAAGAAACGTACAACAAACTTAAAACGCAAGCGACAAGAGCGAAAAAATCTTTAGAGTCCATCTTAGATTAGAGATTTATTAAGTCTTGATCTTTGTTTGTTACAACGATTATCTACTCAATAAAAATTCTCGATTACATGTTTTTTGTAATCCATTTTAACCTAGACAATTATCTACTTTTATTTTGTCAACCATGCTAATACATATTATCTATTCTTTTTGTTTATATATTATTGAGCATAAGAACACTACCATAAATTTATATCTCTTACTACAAAAATTTGTTTTATCATTTATAAGTTCTAAGTTCTGACTGCATATTTTGCATTATCTTCCTTTTTTTTTTCAACAAACAATTATTGTCATTTTAATCTTTAAAAAAATTCTAATAACCAATATTGAAAATTTGGTCGCGAATAAGTTAATGAAGACAACCATCACTTCTTAAACAAAAAAGTACAAAGTTTGTCTAAAAAACACACTAGCAAAAAAAATAGTAAAAATAAGATATCAAAACCCATCAAACGTTAAACTTTTTTTTGTTGTTGTTGTTGTCAAATGTATAAATAATGGAAAAGAATAGCAAGTCAAGTGCTCTATCTCCCACCCATCGATTCCTCTCGGTCACTGCCCCATCCCTTCCCTACTCTCTCCCTCTCTCTCTCTTTCGACAAAGAAAAAGTCAGCGCCGTCCTTTACGCCATAGTTTGTCTCCCCTCTCTCTCTCCTCACCAAAACAAAGCTAAGAATCATACCATGTCGTCTGAGGATTGGGATCTCTTCGCCGTCGTCAGAAGCTGTAGCTCTTCAGCTTCCACGGCGACTTTAAACACCACTTCTTGTGGTGGTGGTCATGAAGACAACGGAGTAAACTGTAAACAACAACAAGATCCTCTTCCTCGTCCTCCTCCTCCTCTGTTCACACATATCCATGGGGACAGAGACAGAGACAAAGAGTCTTCTTCTTCTTGCAACGAGTTACAAGATTCTTGCAAACCTTTTTTGCCAGTTACTACTACTACTAGTACAACTTGGTCTTCTTCTCCTCCTCCTAAAGTTTCACCAGCTCCTAATGTATTAATGAAACAAGAACAAGGACTACTTGAATCTCAAGATCAGAAACCTCCTCTTGGTGTTAGGGTTTTCTCACCTCCTACTACTTCTTCTTCTTCATCTTCTGTCTTTGTTTTCAGAGGTCAACGCGACCCACTTCTTCAACCACAATCTCAAGCTCCTCTTCGATCTAGAAAAAGGTTAGTTCATCGATCTAGCTATCTTTAAAAAATTTTAGATCTTAATATAACGTTTCTTTCTTTCTTTAATTATGTTTTGTTTTGTTTCTCTAATAAAGCAGAAAAAATCAGCAAAAGAGAACCATATGTCATGTAACGCAAGAGAATCTTTCTTCTGATATGTGGGCATGGCGTAAATATGGTCAAAAACCCATCAAAGGCTCTCCTTATCCAAGGTTTTTTTTTCCCTTAGAAAAAAAAAATGATTCCTCTTTTTTTCTTTCTTTCTAAAATGTGCTAATTAATCATTTTTTTTGTTTACATAAAAACAGGAATTACTACAGATGTAGTAGCTCAAAAGGATGTTTAGCTCGAAAACAAGTTGAAAGAAGTAATTTAGATCCTAATATTTTCATTGTTACTTACACCGGAGAACACACTCATCCTCGTCCTACTCACCGGAACTCTCTCGCCGGTAGTACTCGTAACAAATCTCAACATGTTGTTAACCTGATTCCTAAACCAAACCCATCAGGTCAAACCTTTCTTCGATCGGATACAGTTAAAGAAGAGAATCATCTTTCTCCGACTACACCGTTGAAGGAAAACGAAAACGTTCAGGGAACTAATGGAGATGGAGATATTATTAGTCAAGAACTAGAAGTCAACAACATGGAAGATGAAGAAGAAGAAGAAGATGAAGTTGACGGGGAAGAAGATGATGAAGATGATGACGTGAATGATCTTTTAATACCGAATTATGCGGTGAGAGATCGAGATAATTTTTTCTTCGCTGGAAATTTCCCTTCTTGGTCCGCAGGATCCGCCGGAGACGGTGGTGTATGAAGTATGATGAAGATGAATAATCTTAATTTACAAAAAAAAACAAAAAAAAAAGAAGTCAGATTTTAATAATTATTTTTGTTAAAACTTGACATTTATGGTGTTATTAAAAAAATACATGTAGAGAGAAAGAAAGACTAGTCATAATTGTTATTCGTGTAGATTGATTAGCTAAATTAAGAAAATTAGTCTCTAATAATAATATGGTCGATTACAATTGACATTGCATATACCAAAGCTTTTTCTTGGCTTCAAGTTTAGATTTGAAACTATAGATACCAAAAAGCAACACATATTTTGAATTACTCTATTGGTAAATATGGATTGAAAAAACAAATAGAGGTATACAGTTTATACTGAAACAAACAAATAAATAGCAACAGACTCAAAAGTAATTCTATCTTGTAAAAAATAAAAATAATTACGCTAATTTAAGGGGATGTATTGAATTGAATATTTGAAGAGATTTGAGTTTTAATGAGTTTTGAGAGAACTTAGTAAATTTTTGGTGAATTTAAAATTTTGTTATTAATTTTTTTGAAATCTCACATAAAACCATGAGATTTTGATCTTTATATTTTTTACTAAGAAATCCCCTTAAATCTCACATGAAATTTTTAAATCAAATTTTAATCATGTTTTCAATAACAGTAAATTTGAGTATAAAATTTAAAATTATTAATCTAATAACATTAAATTTTAAAATGCATGTTTCAATAATAGATAATTTATCAATAAAATACAAATATTTCCAAATATTCAGTCCCTTAAATGTCCGGGGCCTATTAAAAAATATTGGCAGCGAGAACCATGCTTAAAAAATTCGTATCATAATACACAAGCATTTGCATTCATTTAATGTCGAGATAATTAAAAGATCGGTTTAGTGAAATTATTGGAAAAAATAATCATGTGGGAAGGTAGCTTAGCTAGACGACAGTTAATTCGGTTCAGACCGGAAATTACGAGTCCGGTTTTTGTTGGGTTTTTAATCTCACGAGACAAGGCCCCAAATCTGGCATCTTTAGTCGCACTTGTGCCTATGTGCCTTGGCTTCTATTAAATGGTCAACCATTTTTTATTAATAAAGATTTTTTAAACTATATACTTATATTTTGTCGTAATTCGAAGCGTCGGTCAAACATAATTTATTCGGTATTTTCGTATTAGAAAAATCATGCAATTAAACGTCTCTAGAATTAAGTAAAGTAGGGTCGTTAATCGTTATCGATATAATTAGAATAAGGCTATGACGATTTAGATATAATTCCAATTTTCTTACAGAAAATTATAAATATCATATATTATTGTCGGTCCAGATTCTCATGACGAAAGATGGGCATGCAAGTTGTTTACCCTTTCGTCTTATCGTATTAGTTTTATATAAAAAAAAAAGTGTTTTCATATTACTTTAGTGAACAAGCATTTAATGTACCCAAAAAAATCAAAACAAATTGAGGGGAAAAAAAGTGTTTCTTTTTAAGAAAAATATCCAACGTAAGAGTTGGCCAAATTGTATAATATGGTCCCAACTCACGAATTGAAAAACATCACACATTCAGAATACAATAAAGTACAATAAACAACAATTGAATTCGAATTAATTTCAAAAACAAAAAAAAATCGATTTAGTTAATACTAATATGGTGTTTATTTTATTTGTTTCTCCAAAGTAAAGATGGTTTACAAATCAAATGTTTAATCACCTCGAAAAATATCTAATCGTCACGTCCGCCTTAATCTTTGTAGGGTTTCTTAGTTCTTCGAGTTTAACTAGACATACAAACATCAATAAAAACCAGGAAAACACAATTAAAAATGCCATTAATACAGTCAATAGACTCTCAAAAAGTTCATAAATAATGGATTCGGCCGTGTCAACATTTTGACCATGAACTAAGCCTTGGCTGATCGGTTTAGCTTGACCAGATGCAGTAGTGGTATAGTTAACATAAACATTCATGGTTAGGCCTCCTTCAACAGTGAGAACATAAGATGCACCAGGAACAAGAAATATTTCTTCTAGTGGAGCATAAACTTTAACAGAAAGTGAATTATAATCGATAGTGACATGCTTCACTAGATCATCCTTAATATGAACCATAATGTCCATAAATGGATACTGTGATCAATCAAAAGTCATCCGAGTGTCGATGCCGGGTAATAAATCAATGGAGTGTGTACTTTCTTGAGAACTACTCACGAGTACTGCTTCCCATAAACAGCTTCCTCCGGTTATTGATAAACTCACCTTGACATTAGAATTGCTAAAGATTAGGTTGAACTCTGGTGTGACTCTTAATGTGTAAACCAATGGATTAATCTTCGTTGTGAGGCTTGTGATATTCTCACATCTAGCTAAAACCAAGAGAACAAAGAAGAAACATAATGATAAACGAACCATGAGTGAGAAAAATCGACAATGATGAAATTGCAAGAGATAGGAAAAAAAATGAGATGAGATTTGATCAACAAGAGCTTAAATTAATACTAAATTACTAATGTATATCATTTGAATAGAACTGAATCGATTAGAATAAAGTATAAACAGATTTTTAGGCTCTAAATTCTCAACTCCAAAACTCACGTAGGAGTTTGTTACAACAAACCAATTCTCTAAATTGATAACCTTCTAAACAAATCAGAGTCTTACAAGCCTGTTCCGAAGACTACTCTTCCTCATGTCTTTTGCCACGTCATAGCTTAATAATGAGCCTATCAATTACTTATAAGGCCCATCTATCTCACTAAGAAGGCCCAATTAACTCAATCCACATTCTCTTTTTGTTTTCTTCATCTGAAAAGTGAGAGTTGACACTTGATTTTCTGAGATTTTCGCCGGAGTTAAAGGAGGAGCGATCCAGCGGTTGAGATGTTTCTACGAGCAATCGGACGGCCATTATTGGCTAAAGTGAAGCAGACGACTGGGATCGTCGGGCTTGACGTTGTACCGAACGCAAGAGCGGTGTTGATCGATCTATACAGCAAAACCCTAAAGGAGATCCAAACTGTGCCGGAGGATGAAGGATACCGTAAAGCGGTGGAATCATTCACGCGTCATCGTCTCAATGTGTGTAAGGAAGAAGAAGATTGGGAGGTGATTGAGAAGAGGCTTGGTTGTGGTCAGGTCGAAGAGCTTATCGAAGAGGCTCGTGATGAGCTCACACTCATTGGGAAAATGATCGGTTCGTAATTTCTTCGACTCTATGATTTATTTGATAGTTTAGATTCGATTTTTGTGAATGAATCAGTGAGAGGTCAATTTTATGATTAGATTTTGCTTTTCATTTCTGGTTAGGGAACAAATTATGAAAAATTGTACTATATACTGATTTGTTTCCATGAAATGTTTTTTGGACAATGAGAATTTGAATCTTGAGGCTTTGGGGTTCGTTAAGTAGCAAAAGAATTGAACACTGAGCATTGCAAAGTTGACTTTTTTATTGGCTATCAAATTAGTGGAAACAAACTATGTGTTAGTGGTCAATTTCAAAATTCAAGCTTTTTGTATTATTTGCTAACTTATGTGATAGGTGAAAGTTCGTATAGTTCACTTAACTTTGGAACGGTTCTTGCTTCAAAGTCACATGAATTTGGTTTAGAGCATGTTCTAAATTAGTGTTCTTGCTTTACAGTTATCTCTGTATATTAGTGTTAATGCTTGTGAAAACACTCTTTAAATAGATCCGTTGAGTGAGGTTTCAGGGATCTTATTTCTCACTCTTTTGAAATGTAACTGTTGTTTGTACTTTGTAGAAGTAGCTCTGTTGTTTGTAGAAGTAGCTATTTTTTAGAAATTTATCGTATTCTTTGGTCGTAATGTGCTACTGAGCAGACTTTCAACAGTCTAGAGTTTTGGTTTGTTTATTCTGAGTTTGCCTATTTTACAACACATTCTTCACTATGGAGTCTTAATGCATTATGTTTGCATTTTGCAGAATGGGACCCTTGGGGTGTTCCAGATGACTACGAATGCGAAGTAATCGAGAATGATGCACCAATTCCCAAGCACGTTCCTCAGCATCGACCTGGTCCTCTTCCTGAAGAGTTCTACAAAACGCTTGAAGGTCTACTTTCAGAAGCCAAAACAGAAATCCCAGCTTCTTCTAGCTCCAGTGATCCGCAGTTGAAGGAGTAACGATCCAGTTTTACATTTTGTGTGCTTGTTGCTTTTTTGGCTAGAGTTGTTTCAGAGAAGCCAAGCCAAGCCTCTGGAATAAAATGCTTAATAATTTTCAAAACTATAACAATGTTGTATGTTTTCACAAATGTTTTATCATTATTCTTATTAAAAACCTATAATAATACAAATGGTGTTTCATCCCTTTTACAAAAGCATTTACCATTCTTAAAGACATGTACTTGATTCCCATCTCTTACAGTTATATTCTTATCGACTAACCGTGTCAAGTTGGACACGAAATCATGGCAGTCCTTACACAGGATTTTGTTCTTAACAACGTGAACCGGCACTTGCTGTGAGGCGTAAAGAAAACCAAACACAACAGCTTGTTTCGCACTGTGAAAGTTTGGTTTTCATTACCTCGGTATGAAGAACCTGACCTTTCGATCTCATACTTTATTGTTTCTATCTCTGCGTAAATACCATTCGTTTTCTCCACTGTAGTAACATCCTCATTGAAAAATCCATGAATTTCCACAGTGCTTTTGCTTAGCTTCTTATGCAAACCCTTCTGGCTCATCAAATTTCGAGTCTTTTGGGCCAACTCTGGTTTACCAGTTTCGTCGTATAAGTCAGCCAAAAGAATGTAGAAGGCTGGATCAAATGGTGCAAGTCCTAAGCCTCTATTAGCCATATCTTCTCCTAAAGACAGATTCCCATGGTATCTACAAGCTCTCAACAATGTTTTGAAGATCAGAGCATTTGGTTTTAACTGCGTTGTCTCTATAATTTCCGCTGCTTCCTCTAGCCGCCCAGCACGACCTAAGATACCAACTAGATGAAAATAGTGCTCTATCTGTGGCTCAATGTTATGAATCTCCTTCATTGCTCGGAAATACTCAAGACCCATTTCGGTCAATCTTCCATTACTACAAGCGGAGAGCAGTATCAGAAACGTTACTGAATCAGACTCGGTTCCGTTAATTCTCATCTCCTTAAATGCAGATAGAGCTGATGAAATACAACCGTTTGATGCCAAACCAGATACCAACCCGTTCCAAGAAACCACATCAGGCGTAGCTATTTCTTCAAAAGCTTTCTTTGCATCTTCCAAGCTACCATATTTACTGTACATGTCAACTAGACTATTCAAAACCGAAACCGCGCTAGAAAATCTGGATTTCACGGAGTAACAATGAAGATATTTCCCAGTTTCAAGAGCGCCCAAGTTGGCTGAAGCTGAGATAAACCCGGGTAAGTTAAATTGATCTATTCCGATCCCATCTGCACACATGTGACTGATGACACTTAGTGCCATTTCATGCTTTCCCAACTCGTTAAGCCTCGTTACAAAGCTTGTGTACGTTATAATATCTCTCCTGTCCATTGACCTAGCCAGGTTCCAGGCATAATCCACCTTACTCGAGCTGGCATATGCATTGACGAGTGAATTCTCTACTATTATTTCACCATCCATGTGTCTTCTGAGTAGATATCCATGAATCTCTAATACCTGCCTTACAGACTTCAGTTTGCTCCAGGCTCGGAGAACACCAGATAGAGTAACAGCATTGGGATTTATCCCTTGTGTTACCATCTCCATCAACAGTCCAAAGCAATCTTGCTCGAACCCATGATCAACAAGACCTAAGATTAACGTTGTCCAAGAGATTATGTTTGGTGAAATCATTGATCTGAAGACTCTCGAAGCTTCTACTTCTGATGCCTAACACTTCATATACATATCTACAAGTATATTTCCGACATCAGTGCTCTCCTCCACGCCGACCTTAATTGTCTGTGCGTGTACCTGCTTGCCTAAATCCAACGACTGGACAACGAAACACAAGCTCAAGATTGCAGAATATGTGAAGTTATTTGGTTGCAAACCCAGACCTCTCATCTCAAGAAACGTACGAATAGCTTCCTTGGCTTTAAAGTTTTTTACAAACCCTGATACCACAGATGTCCAAAGAAACACATCCTGATCTCTACTCGAATTCAATATCCCCACAGCATCTTCCATTTTAGAGAACCTCGAGTAAAAATCAACAAGAGAAGTCTTCAAAACCACATTCAGCGGAATCCCCCCTAACGATTACATTGCTATGAATCATTTGACCAAACTCCAAACCGAGAAAGGAAGAGGCACCTAAAAGCTTAACGAAGGTGAACTCGTTAGGAGGTACACCAGCTTCAACTAAAGAAGATATCATCATCGTCCATGAGATGGTATCAGCGTTCTGAAGAGAACTAAACAGCTCACGAGCTTCCTTAAGTTTCCCACACTTTGAATACAAATCAGTCAAGCTGCTTCCTATAACTGAGTTTCCCTCAAACCCAGTTTTTACAATAGAACCATGAACTCGAGCTCCATAATTGGAATCTCTCAAACCAGCACAAGATCTTATCACCGAGGAAAATGTGAATTCGCTCGGAAATGTTCCCGAAGTCATCATTTCCTCGAACAACGAAAGCGCTGATGCAAACACTTGGCTCTTGGTATAAGCAGAGATCACAACAGTCCAGGCAAAAACAGTTCTTTGCGGCATTTCATCGAACAGTTTACGTGCATTACATAAAGCATCGGTTTTCAAGTAAAGACTCAAAAGATTGTTGCATAAGTCGCGATTCTCTAAAAGACCAAGCTTGATTACAGGCAGTGGCTGTGTAAACCAGTGCGCGATGAATTTGATTCGCAAAAGGAGAGAATACGAATGCATGATTGTTGAAGATTACAAAGTTCGTTAGTACGAGAGAGAAATGCAGAAGCTGCTTTATTAATTATGTAAAAAAAGCTGTGTAAATATTTTATTAATTATTTAATTAGTGAAAGTAAAATATTATAGAAACATATGAGTTCAAATATCAAAACTCAAGAGTAACTTTTATAAATGTAAAGATGCTCTCAACCAAGCACAATCCACATACTGTAACTTGAGATTCTGATAAAAACAAACAAGATAAGTTCTCGTTTCATAAAGAAGAGAACCTTCAGAAGAGTTTAAAATTTTGTTTCGACTATTTAGACTTCTGGACTTTGATTTAGATGTTTAACTCGTGGTTGATTCGCGAAAAACTTTTGCCAAAAAACACCGACTCAATTCAGAGTACAAATATTACATACACAAGAGAAATTAATTCCTACATAATCGAGTATTACGAAGCTATTCAAAGAGATTTCGAAATCAGACAACAACAACAACTTGTAAACTTTAAAGATGAGAAAGAATCCATGAGTGATGAGTGATGAGAACGCTAGCCACTAAGCAAGTGCGAACATTATCATGATCAGCTCCATGTAGTTTTCTCTCATAAATTGGAGATCCAACCTTAATTTGGTATAGCTTTAGCATCTCTATCTAAATTTTTTTTCACAATTTATGTCCAAGATAATTAATTACACAATTCAATTAAATCACTAATGGCTATTCAACATTTTCATGGATTCAAATCAAGAAAGGCAAAATTTCTAAAAAGTTGAAAGTACATTTTAATCAACTAAGGGTTGAGTTAGTGGTGAACCAACAAAAAAAAAAAAGTTTATTCTTCCTAGTTTGATTCTTGGTTTGGGGTAAAACTCTTCGGTTTAATGACCATCAAAAAATACATTCTAATCCCAAAATATGGAGTCACTAACCTGAAATCACATCCATTTAATCGGTTAAGCTAACCATGTTTGAATACATCTTTCTTTTATTTTTGACAGACCAAGTTAAGCTATTTGAAGACTCGTTAACGGAAACTAAACAATAACGACAAAAACAAAATGTTTGGTAGCAATGGGATGCAGCGAAAAGGCGTTCACGGGCGAGTAGACAACGAACAAGTCCGTGAACACTATATTATATATAAAAAATCAGACATTATATGCATTTGTGTTTCTATATTTGCGTGTAAATTTTAATCATCAATACTCTTCCACTTGGAACTAAATTTCAAAGAAACAAACAAGGAAAAAAAAAGCAGCATTTCATTCTGGATGACAACGTGACCAAAATGATAAATTCGTACCTTTAAAATAACAGATTTTTTTTTGGAAAAAGTTTACGTGGAAAATTCTACTACCACTAAATCACGATTTCGAGTGTTCTAGATTCTTTATTTTTCTAACGTCAAAGTCGGGTGTTCTTAGAATTCGATATCAGACATGTGACATGTATTCTCCATTTTTGTGTCGACTATAATACAGAATTAGTATAAACCAACTATAATACATGTGGCATGCATACTACGGCATTTGAACCTAAATTATAAGACAGAATTAGTATAAACCAACTATAATATATGTCTTTATCGATTCTTTTTCATTTAGTTTGTTCGTAAAAGTAGAATACGAAATGGCATTGTGTTGTTTTTTTTAAAGAGAAGGAGATGGAAACCCGTGAAGACTAAGGTTTGTCTCCAAGCTACAAGTTAACCAAAGCGACTTTTCTATTCGATAATTTATCTACCTTGCCCTCACCTAAATCCTAGCCTCACATTTTGATTTAGTTTCTCTACCAAAAAAATTAAAAAAGTACTAATTTATTTGGATCATTTATTTGTATAGACGACTAAGTTCATGATATGCAGCCTCCATATAAATAACGCAATGACAATCTATAAATCAGTCACATAAACACATGCCATGAGAAAATATGTATTTATTTTTTTACTACAAGCACCACTTTATTAGAAGTTTTGAACTAGTAATTAAACTAGTGTTAGTGGGATACGTATTTCGTTTTCTTGTTAAGTAGAGAAAAAACTGTGTTCACATCAGACTATTGACGTTTTTATCTCCTTCTTACCTTTCGAATCCAAAGAATGATGTGATATTAGATCCTAAGATCTTTCTAAGAAACAATTATGAAAAAATGTAACTCGACACTCGACAGGTCTACCAAACGTTGAATATGACCTCTCACATCACGTATGTGATAATGTCTCCACATAGCAAACACCTAATTAACATCGAAAGAGGAATATATATTGAATTATTGGTATCGAATTCGAATTTTTACGAAAGAGACTATAATAGTTTGAAGAGAGAGTATTGAACAGAGATATTTTGTTAATTTAACTTATGGTTGATCAGTAATGAAAGAAATAAATTTACAAAAAAAAAAGTAACCAAGAAAAAAAAATGGTCATCTTTTGGAACCTGAAACTCTTCTAAGGAGAGCAAGAAAACACAACACACGATAAAGTACGAAGAACCCTAACAAAACATAAACATTAAACCACCTTTGTTTGTCATTAAGTCCTTTCTTCTTCAATACGTCACCTCCAGTAATCACGCAGATCTTCGCTTGAGCTTCTTCTAACCAGACCAAACACTTGGAGGCCAAGCATGAGTACTCGTTTATAAGAAGCGCGTCCAACGCATACTTATACATTGAGATGAAGTACATGAAAAGCCAGTACTTTGGTAGACTTTCCTTGGAAATGAAGTAACCTGAGAACAAGAAGAAAGCCGCTAGAAGAACCGTCACAAGAGAGGTTCCGGCAATGTAATTTGGAGCAAGAGAGCTCAAGAAGAGAACAAAAGAGTTCGCCATTAGGAGAATGATCCATATCACGAGAACAAAGTACCCAAAAGCTTGCCAAGTAGGGCAGAGACCGACGAGTAAATAGACTGAAACAGAGTAAATGATTGAGATAACGAACAAGTAAGGCAAGAAAACGAATGTGTTGGCAAGAATGTGAGATGAGAGTCTGTAAACGCCACTTGAAGTCTCTCTGAGAAGAATTGGACGCTCGTTGATGAAGATTGGGAGAGTTTCTGTTGTTGAAGAGAGGAGGAATGTGAGCGTGAAGGCGAAAAGGCCGAATCTTTTTTCGATTCCTGCTTTGCCGATTCCGATGTTGATGTAGATAGTACCTAGGACAAGACCAACTAAAAGGGCTTCCAATGCATTGGTCAGAAGCAGCTGTTTTGTCCGGTAAATGATTTTCCAGAATCTTCTCGAAAGAAGGCTTATCTCGGTGATTCTTGATTTTCTATATCGAACAATACTCTGTTTTTCTCCCTGTTTGTTGTTTTCGGTCGAAGGGAGAGCGATAACGTCAGTGTTTCCATCGGATTCTCGAAGTTCTTGAAGTATTTCCATGGTGTATTCAAGAGCATTGAGCTGCTCAGGGACGGTGTATCCCTTGGAGAGCAAGAAACCTTCGAGAGAGTCAAGACTTCCATGATACGCAACAGTTCCTTTTGAAAGAAGTAACAAACGATCGATGATAGAGAGAATCTTGAAACTAGGTTGGTGAATGGACAAGATCACGGTCCTTTGTCTTGACACAGCGATGGATTTGAGGATGTGAACGACGTCATAAGCAGATTTACTGTCTAAACCAGAAGTGGGTTCGTCGAGGAGGAGAAAGCAAGGGTCGTGAAGGAGGCTTAAACCTATAGAGACTCTTCTTCTTTCGCCACCGGATAAACCCTGAGCGAGTCTTGTATCGGAAAGATGTGTTAGGTTAAGTTCTGAGAGAAGAGAGGTTACGGTTTGAGAGACATTTGATGGGTTTGGGAGCAAGAGACGAGCAGTGAAGGAGAAGGTTTCAGAGACGGTAAGTAGAGGGAAGAAAGAGTCATGTTGGGGAACGTAAGAGGAGATTTTGCGATAAGAAGAAGGGTTAATGGGAATGGAGTTAAAGAGGATTGAGCCAGAGGTTGGGGAGGTTTTGGAGGCGAGAATGTCGAGGAGAGTTGATTTCCCGGCGCCGGAAGGGCCAACGACGGCGAGGATCTCGGTTGGATGAGCGGTGAGAGTGATGTTGCGGAGGATAAAGGAGGGTGGCTCAGTAGCTGCGCAGCGGAGGAGAGATAGAGAGGTTTTGGGTTTGGCGTAGGAGATTGAAGAGGTGGTTAGTGTGTAAGCCGCCGTCGCCGGCGGAGGCGGCGAAGGATTTTCCATATGGTATCTAACTTGTAAAAGTTATGGAGTTGCTTGAACAGTGTAGTGAAAGAGATTTTTATAATAAGTTTTTTTTTTTTGGTCTTGTGATGATGTATATTGGAGTTTAATGTTGTACAACAAAAACTTTATATTTTTAGTTGTTTTTTTTCATTTTCATTTTAAATTGTTTACTTTTTTTTTTGTTTAAGTGCAGTTTTGGATTTATGCAGTCTTTTGTGTTTATTATTCTAAACACTGAGTTTCATGGGACCCTTTTTTTCTTTTTGGACGTTTGGGTAGACAAGCGTTGATCTATATAGGTAAATTCTATTAAAACACGACTATTTGAAATCGAATTTCGTAGAGAATCAGTTGAGTAAAACCACTCTCTAAGACATATTTTTATAATTATAACAAAAAATCTGAAACCAACTTTTATGGTGTTAAAAAATATTCTTACTAGTATAAAATTCGTGTCAGTATATCACAAAAATTCATGATATTTTCTATATATCATTTATTTGGTCTTATGCTATTTTAGTTTTATATATCGTTTTAGTTTATTGGATGTCTTTGTAATGACTATTCATAAAAGTAGTTTGAAAAAAACATAATATTGTATAATTATGTACATAACTATTTTATTTTTGTACCCAAGAATGTATTCAACAGCTTTAAGACATTCTCTCCGGAAAAATGAAATGCTCAAAACTCAACAATACATGAGAAAATAAATGAAAAGTTACTAATTTTTAAAAAGATATATATTTATTTGCAGACAGAACTGAGAAATTAGCGATATATCCAACGAATTTGCAGAGTAATAAGTATGAATAGATCCAAAGAACTTGGCATAGAAAAAAAACGGAGGAATAAAAGCCAAAGAACGATTTAAAAGTTGAAACATGTGGACGTAAAAACTTGAACAATATTATATACTCGTATCATATGATAAGCTAGCAGCCATGAATACCATTAATAAATATGAGTAATATATGGGGATATATGCATGTGTATACAGTGCTTAATGATGCGAAGGCATAGAAGAAGAAAACAAAGAAGAACGAATTGTAAAAAGGTCACGGGCCTACTGTTTTCTATCACACTTCTCCTCTCTTATTATTATCCAATCCGTGAACCCTTGTTTTGATTTGGCATCCAAAGTTCACTGGTGCATCATTTCTTCATATAAAATAGTTCAAGTTCACTACCTTAATCGTCCTTATTCAAGCCTTTGTTACTCTAAAAATAGGTAAATCTGCCGAGACCATTTTGGTAAACATCGATAATTAGTATACCTTAGTTGCAGTTGTTTACATTAGTGAAAGAACAAATTTTCCACGATAGTAGTATTATTGCAGTTTTTATATACTGAATTTGAGTATGGTTTTTTTTTTTGGGGGTCAACTATGAATTTTGAGTATGATTGTTAGGGGAAAATGATGTGTATTCTAAAGTAATGAATGTCTTTGATGGTAAAAGAAAGAAAACAAATGTATTTGATCATCTATTTGTAATAATTATCAGATGACATGCATGTCTTTTTTATACCTAAAAAACTGATAGAAACATAGAAATAAACGTGGAAAACAAAACTAAAGCTTTTATTGTTTTATTGTGTTTTAATTATCGCAGCTACCACATTTTTCTTTCTAAATCTTGCAAAACTTTGAATTTTGTGACCAACATTGCTACAATTTTTTAATTACTAAACCAAAAATTGTAATGCAAATGTATAGAAGTGGTTATTTCAATTTAATAAATTTTATTTTTGAGAAAAAAAAATTATATCAACTTGTCATAATATATATAATAGGTTTTATAATTTCCGATGTTAAAAGTATATAGGTTATATATGCATATGGAAGTAAACTTTGTTCGCTTATGAGAATTACGAGGCCCAATACAAAAGATCGAAAATTTACATAGGCCTATACAAAAGAATGGGCTTTCTGAAATTCATAAATAGCCAAGTAAATAAATAAACAAGAACCAGACTGGAAAAGACAAGATCAATTATTGAAATAATAATTTGATAGTATAATATCATATTCCCTGGTATATAGATGATGTTTCGTTGACAAAAAAATGATGTTCGTTGCAGGGAGACAAAATCAGAACATTAACTTTATTAATTTTGTTTATTGTATGAATTGTGATTCATTTCTAACAGCAATCTCCGAGGTTTCCTTGTACGTGGTTTGATTAGTTTAGTTTATTTTATGAATTATGATTCATTTCTACTTGCAATCTCCAATTTGAACATGATTCCATATTATTGATTTCATGGTCTTCGTATTAGTCTACTCCTGTTTTCATAATTTAATTTGTTTCTTGTTTGTCAAATAGTTTTCAAGATATTTGTTGCATACTAATAGTTTGTTGGATAAGGAGTTACTAGAGTAACTCGTTAACAAGTTAACTAGTAGTTACTAGTTTTTTTTTTTTTTAATACCAGGAGGTTATGGGACGAAACATATAATTTTTCAAATTCAAAATTATATTATGTAATATTAGTTTTGTCTTAACCGTTATTCGAACCGACGACTTCTAAACTATGTCTAAGGTCTTTACCATTCGAACTGACGACACTTGGTAATACGTACTACTTCCAACAAGCAGAAGCAATTAACTCTCGTGATATATGTTGTCTTTAATATGATATATGTTTCAAAACTGTTATTTTGTTATATGGTTTGAGCCAAATAAGCCGCATTTACAACAAAAAAATATTCTTAATTTCTTTGTACCATTGTAGAGTATGGTATACTGATATAAAACAAAAATTTGTTAAGATTATCGGAAATTTGCAACCATAAAAAATAGAAATTTCGAAAAGCTTTGGAAAATATACACAAGATTTTTTTTAAAAAAAGATATGTATATATATATATATATATATATTTAAATGAATATTGGTTTCAAATGGTTTATAAACATATATGGAAATACATTTTTATAATATAAATATATCTTCTAGTAATAAAAAAAAATTATCTCGCATATTAGAAATTAAAGAGTGTTTTCTATTATAGATATAATACATGTAAAATTGTCAGTCGAGGATTTGAATTAGTTGGATGGATTGATCATCGCTTATAATAGAAATTAATCAAATTAGTCTATGATTATATATAATAAGATATGACCTTAATCACAAACAGTCACATGCAATGCATTCAAAATCCCATGATAAGCAAAGAGACCTCGAGTAATGTAAAAGAAACTCAACTCAAACTACCATCTTCGTTAATTTAGTTATAACTGTCGTCTATCGATCAAATATATGTCTAAATACAGATAATTCATATTGCAATATGTAATGATTAATGCATTGTGTATATACATACACAGACAGATTGAATTTTTCGCGGGACAAACAGACTTGAAAACGCTATTAAGCTAGACTGGTCGGAGACATGGCCCCACATTAGCTTCTAAAGAAAATCTAAGAAGAGGAGACAACAAAATCTACTTAAGTCATATGAAACTAAAAACTCAAACTAAACAAGATTTAAAGTTCCTTTTGGTTCTATTCTTCTTCTATGTACTAGAAACGGTGTCGTGTCGCTTTTAAGGTTCAACGTATTCTTCCTCTTGTGAGGCCTTTGAATATGCCACGTGTACGGTTATCCGGCGTCGATTGCTCCTTGCTTCCTTGTGAGGTGGATGCCTATCGACATGATAGTGATAGAGTTGATTATTTAATTATTTATGTATTAATCGACATGATAGTGATGATTATTTGTTTGTAACAAAAGAGGAATGAAGTGTTCGTTAACCCTTTATTTTTGGAATTTCGAGCGAATCTTGTATTATGATTCTTGCACAGAATGTTATGAGAGTAATCCATTGCATGCGATGAGTTTGTTTTATGCTCGACGCTAATACTTCGGAAGCATCTCATGACATATAAACTCGGGTTATTATTAGGAGTAAATATAACTTAATTATTTCATGTCTGCTATGTAAAATATACTTTAGATCCTGAGTGTTTGTTAGTGTTTTCACTTGCATTCAAATAAAATGTATTTTAAGAAAGATTCCTTTGTTAATGTATAGATGTAATTAAGGCGACCAAAAAATATCCATTTGCATAACTTCTTTTTAAAAGTGAAAATTAATATATTCCAAAATTTTGAAATAAATATCAAATTTTGTTAAAATGAAAACGAAAGCGCGATAACTGTATTTGAAACAATCACATGATCGTGGAAATGATGTCATACAAATTACAAACACATGCATGATAGTATTCTTGTGATTTATAATTAAGTGTTTTTGTTGGTATTGGAACTTATTATAATCTTCTCGACTCTTTTTGTGTATATATATAATACGTCGGATAAAAAGCACTAAAAATAAAAATTATGAAAAGGACATTAAACAATCATTTATTTTCCAAGTTTGCTTGGTACTTATATGGTTAACCGATTGCTACATGATTGATCTAACCTTAAATGAGTAAATGGCATTATTTTTGGATAAAACACATCTATGCGTCCATGTTCGTTGCAGGGAACTTTGTATATGATACGTATTACAGTAGCCTTCGTAGTTATTTGTGTGGTTATTATGGCTTAGTTTTATAAAAGACCTAAATCAATTACTTCCCCCCCCCCCTCCCCGTTTTTTTAAGATAAATATTTTAGAAAAACAAATCACAAAAATTGATGTTTTGTACTTTTAATGCAAAAAATTTTGTTTTCTACCTCTATTAATTATAGTTAAAGCAAAGAAGATAATTAACATTTAGTAAAATAATTGTATAGGTTATGCAACAAGTTTATTAATACATGTGTGTAAAACTTTTAAAATCTATATTTGCAGAAATTTTAATCTTCTTTATGTCAAAAACATACACTAAATAGATTTGAACTTGGATAACACAAATTATTATATCATGTCTTACTTAAATTTACTCTCTCTCTCACTCTAATTTATAAGTATTTTTAGTCAAATTTGCTTGTTCCATTTTATAAAAATGTTTTCAAATATCTATGCACTTTTTCAATAAATTTTAATTTAATATAATTAAAAGCTTGTAAAATAAATAATTTATGTTATTTTAATATATAAAAGTGGCTAATGATGACTTTGGTTAAAAACTCATTTTTTAATAAGTGTGCTTTTAGTTAAACACTCTTATAATTTATAACGGAAAGAGTATCATATTACAGTAATCAGAATTTTATTGGACGGTTTAGTTGTATATGTTTTTTTTGTTAAATCATGTGCGTTTTAGATATTTAATCTATAATCATTTATGGTATTTAAAATCAGACGTTAGATATTTTGATTTGAAGTTAAATCTTTTGTACCAAAACAAAAGTTGAACATGAGATTAAAAAATAGTACTAGTGGACTACCAACCTTATAGTTAGTTTTTTTTTTTAAACCCTTAGTTAGCTATAAGTGTTAAAACCGACATTTTAAATATTTTAAAGAAAATAGAGATAAACGAGTGGTGGAACTTGCAATGTAGTATTCACGGCTTAATTATTGTGTCGAGATCATTGAATTGTCTTTTTCTGGTAACTGAATCAGTTGATTTTTGTGGTTAGTCTATCGAACCCAAATGATGACGTGAATCTATAAGATCTGGAAATCCTCCACTATTCTCTTTCATTATTCTCTTTTTCAATAACAAAAAAATTGAAGATGGAATTAAAGTTAACGAAAACAAAAAAAGTTACAAGAGCCAAGAGAGAAGTAGGTCAAATATTCATTTGAGTGGTTATCATCTCTGCCTAGACTTTAGACCCAACACTTTTTCAGTCGGGCTACTTCTCAGGTCAACATTTTCACACTATCTCTCTCTCTTCTTCACACCATCTTCATACGATTTAAAATAAAAATAAAGAAAAATAAACTTATTAATATTGACACTAACGTAATTATTGACATGTTTCTCAAGTTAATATGGTCCAACATGGAGCAATATCCTTGTAACTTGAACGATTGATATGTGAAATATAACTTCCCAAAAAAAAATGAAAAATTAAAGTAACGAGGCGAGAAAAGAAAAAGAATACTATAAAATGAGTGGAGGAAGAAGAGGACACGATGTAGAGCTTGTAAGTTGTAACGAACGCCAAATTGAAGTGGAGAAATTGCAAAAATTTATGTAACGCGTAAAGATGTTTCTTTAATGATGTGTTTCACTACAAGCATCTCTCTCTCACACACTTGTTGGAAATAAATGTGATAAAACTCTTGTTGAAAATTCAAATTCACATTTAATATTCACCTACTTGTTACAACATTAGTTAACGAATTGATGATATAATCATATTATAAAATTGGAGTTTGACCAAGGCCATCATCGTGGTCTTTTAGCTTTGACCGGTTCGGTTGTAACAAAGCAGATGGCTCGTCTCGTGGCTCTGCACCTTTTCTTCTGCGAGCCTTCTTTCCTACACGCTTTTCTTTTGAGCATATGCATCGAAGAACACGTGGTCTTTGTTAAAACTTAAAACTCATTCTATTTATATTTTGGTGTTTTATTCCTGAATGAGTAATTTATATTTTGTGTTTTTTTTTTATGAATAGGATTTATTACTATCCAATAACTATGGTTAGGATTTAGTTTTATACTTTTATGCTTAAACATCAAATGTGCTGAAATAATATATTATTTTTTATTGTTAATCGAAAAGTTGAGTGAAAACAAAATATCCATGGTTGCTAAAAGCAAAAGATAAGGCATATCGAGGGTTTGGTTCTCTTGTGGAGATCAGTATGCTTTACAAATTTATTTCTTGTTAAAGGGTTTTAGTTTACAAATCTATATTTATTTTTTTGTTCAAAATATCATAAATAAAAAAGTTTGGCAACTAAGACACATTGTCAAATCTCGTAATTTATGGTCATCTCATGTTCTCTGTTTTTTACACACGTTTATTACTGATAAATACTTTCTTGTTTACATTTGAAGAAGGGAAATATAATTATGATTTTTGAACATTTTAAAGTTTGTGTTCGGATTTTTCTTAGGTGACTCTGGTCGGTTGTTGTGGTGGGATCCGAAACTCTCACTTAAATTTTTTTTGTAATAACCTTAATTAATAAATATTATGTCCCTCGTTTGCATATAATCCAAATATAAACAATTCTAGTCAAGAAAGGAATGCATTCTCTAAACACATTATTATGTTGACAAAGCACTCAAAGTCTATATCAACAATAGTTTATATACAGTTCACACAGGCAAACATAACTGATAATTTATCAGTGATAAAGCAAATATATAAACATTCTTCGTGCTGTACATTACCTAATTTTTTGCCGCCCAAAAATCTGAATCTTTCAAACGGAGTAAAAATTTGGATATGCAAACTTTTGTTTTATTCTTCGACCAAAACAACATAAAAAGACAAAAAATGTATTTTGTTTTATTGATTTATTCCCAATTTTATTTTTCCTCCAGGATGTAGCTAGGTGACAAAATAAAACTGAACAATCCATTCAAAAGATTAGATTATTTAACAGGTATAGATAATATAGATATATGATGAATTAAGACTGTCAGATTTTCATATATATTTTCTTGGAAAGTGAAATATCAGAAATAAAAGCAGCGAAAAATGATAAAATAATGGACCAGTGACTGTCAAGTCACTTCCAAATGAGCAAGTGATGAAATTTTCCATTAATTTAAAATCTTTAGCTCTTAAGACTTTTTTTTTATTAACACTTACAGTAGAACAATAATTTTTTTTTGTTTAGGCTTAAAATTTGGTGTAGAACAAGAAAGTTGCTTGCAATTTCTAAAATAGCCTATTTATTAGGGATGTACAAATTTATTTGAGAAGTTCAATTTACTTTGAAAACTGATTTTGCCTCAAGTTCGGATACACACGGTGATAAAAAAGATATTTGGATAAGGATACGAATACGAAAATGAATACTTCAACTTTGAGCTTTGATATTTGCTGACTTCAAAAGACTATATGTTATTTTTTAATTAGATTAAAAGTTGCATAAATAGATTTTTATTTTATTACTATTTTCTTACGAGTTTACTGATTTTTAGACTAATTCAATAATTTTCATTGTCATAATTTCATACAGAAAAATGTGAATACTTACACCAAAATACACAAATTGTATTTTGAGTTTTGTAACATTATACTGAACGCATTTTGCAGTTTAACATTCCTTTTTATACAAAAATCAGATACTCAAAGATACTATTTTGATGTGTAAAAAATTTGGTAGTAAGATATTTATTCTCTTGACATAATTTACTATTGTGACATAATTGTTGTAAGCTGTATGACAAACGAAGACGACAGAGATATGTAATAAAATATACATTTACTACATATATTTTTAAAATCTCAAGGTGTCAGGATTCACATAATGATACATCACTATACAAAAGCCAAACCAAGACCATTCACTAATCTGAGACTCTGCACTGATCCTGCAACAAGATTTATCTGTTTTGTCATCATCATCCTCGTTTACTCGTTTTATACTAATTAAAACAAACAACTAAAAATCCTGCAATCTAGTTTCTTTTTTTTTTGTCCTCTCTAAACTTTTTAAAAATTTAAACCCTATTCCACTATTCGCTAATCTTCTCCCGCTGCTCCTTAATTGAAGTCAAGCTATCCATTGATTTCTCCGACATTGAATCGTTTACAATCCTTGAAAACAAATACGAATCTACAAAAAAAAAAACATAAACAAAATTTTACTTAATTAACATTATTCTCATAATTGATTACCTTTAACAAAATAAATTCATCCAATTTTACAGAATTTACAATTTACCTTCAGACGACGAAGTACTAAGCTTCTCTCGTGAGGAAGATTCACTCGTAGATCTCGATAACATAGAAGATTCTGAAATCAAACACAAACCCATTAATATTCACTAAAAACCCATATCAAATCGAACAAAACTTAATCATCAATTTGAGAAATTACAGAGAAAGACTGTTTTTTTAATTGCTTACCTCTGGAGCTTTGAAATGATTTCTTGCAATGAAGAATCGCACTTTGAATCCCATCTTGTTGCACTTGTAAAGACTCGTCGATTCTTCTCGCCGGAGACACTACTCCGATCGCTGCAGAAGCTGACCGGCTTTTCCCAAGTTGTCTCCGTACACTTCGAGGAATATTATTCTTCTGTTTCTCCCTCGCCGGAGAAGTAACCGACGAAGATACACCACTACTACTCTGTTTCTTAGCCGTTTTAGTGTATAAAGGCTTAATGAGACTGAAAAATCTCTTAGAGGTAGAAGAAGAAGAAGAAGAAGAAGAAGAAGACGAAGAAGAAACAGGGGAAACAGAGTCGCCGTCAAACACCGTGTCGTCTGTTTGCTGTGATCTCGCAATGCTTGTCGTTTTTCTATAGCTTGCCTCGTCGTCGATTTTGAACCTTACGTTAAGACTTCTGTTGTTGTTTTCTCTCTTCTCCGTCGTCGTTGACTTTTCAGAGTCGATGGATTTTGACTTCTTGAAAGAGAAAGCACGAAACTTTTGACCGGATTTAAGGAGAGTGATCGGAGATTGAGGCTCGACGAAAGGAAGGACTTTACTTTTGTTAGAAAGAGAGAACGTCGTCGTTTCAAGTCTCTGTTTTTCTTCAGTGGTTTTTGTTGCTTTAAGAGAGAAATCTGAGAGAGAGATCTCAAGCTCGAAGAAAGAATCATCTCCTTCACAGAGCTCTAATTCAGGATCTTCCAATGCGGTGGTGCATTCTGAGATTCTGATTTCACGGCGAGGTTTGTTGTTGGTGGTGTTGTTTAACCAGAATTTCATAAAGCTAAGAGCTTCCATTTAGGTAAGAGGAAGATGAAGAAGAAAACAGAGAGAGAGAAAGAAAGAATGAGAAAGAGTAAGAGAGGTTTGGCTTTGTCAACGGAGATGAGGAAGTAAAGAGGATTTATAAAGAAAGAAGAAAGAGAAGGTGAGCTTTTCGAAATGGGTTTAATCTTTTTTCAAAAAAATATTTGGTAAAGAGAAAAAAAAAAGGAGTAATGAAAAGAAAAGAAAAGAAAAAAAAACAAAGTTATTGTTTTTATTTTGTTTTTTGGAGCTTTCTCTCTACTTTTTATTACCGCTCCTCTCTTTTTTTTTTCTTTTTCTTTTACTTTTTCTTTGCTTTTTATATTTGCACAGGTTAAACATTTGTTCTATCTATTGTCCTGATTTATTTATCATTCTATGTGATAGCACACATACGGTAGTAGCTTTTCTTTAAGCTAAAGTACTTTATTCTCTGAGATCTTAATATAAATATATATATATATATATTGTAATAACCTAAATCTTTTACTTCTTTTTTTCCTTTTCAAAACTCTCACTTTTCATTTTGTAAAACATTTGTCATCCTTATACATATAATAACAAATTTACTAAATATACATACTGCGTAGAATTTGAGGTAATATTTTTGAAATAAATCTAAAATTTATATTGAAATTAAGAAAATAGTCTAATTTTTAATTGAATGTAGTATAAATCTAAACCCTAAATCCTAAAACTAAACCATAAGTGAACCTTACCCCCTAAATTTAACTCTTAACCATAAAAATCTAAACAAAGTGGTATTTTCTTAATTTTAAAAGATTGATCAACCTGTTATTTAATTCATATATATTTTCAAATTTTCCCAATTATGACTATTATTATTTTTAAGATATACAAATATTGTTTTATTAGTACATAACTGTTACTTTGGCACAACATTTTAAATATATCATAACTGTGATTTGACACATAATTTTGAAATAATATATTCTACATATATCTTTTGTAGTGGTTTTTCTTCTTCCAGAGTTATGGAAATGTTGAGCTCTCATCGTTTATCTTTTGTTCATTGCCATTTTTTGTATATATGTTTTTTCTCTCTTCCGTTCTCCATCTTGTGTGTTTTATGTTTAAGTTGAATAAATGTTGAAATGAACATTGAGTCAAGTCACTCGTTTTGGGTGATCCACCACATGTTGTGTTCTATTGCTTTTGTGGTGTATGAGCCATTTTCTATGCATTCTCATCGGTCGATATTAGTGCAATAAATAGTAGCATGATCTCATATATATTTTACGATACTTAAGTATTTTTAAAATACTATGGACCGAAGGTTCAGAACCTCCAGATTTCAAAAAATAAATAAAAATAATACTTGAATGTTTTGTAAAGTCCGTTTTCATGTGTGTTGGATTTTTCAGCAGGACATGAATCACATCTAAAATTTTTTTTTCAGAAAATTTGGTTACTAAATTTTATATCCTATTAAAAGGAGTAGTTTTACTAAAAGAAAGTACATATTATAGTTTTCATAAATCAATAATAATATAGAATGTTAAAAAAAAAATCTTGAAGATAACATTTTTGACACCTCAAACAAATGAATCAAATATGAAGACCCTACAATGTTGACAAAAGTTGGTTATCCAAAATAATAGATTGCAAAAGTACGTTAACAAAGAGAAAAAACAGAGCGTTGTTCATTCACATTAGACATATTCTTTCTCTATGTGCTCAACATCCCTTATTAATCCTTGCCGCACTGGTAATTTTTTTTTGTTTGCCGCAATGGACAATGTCATAAGAAGAATGCTGGTATTTTGCTACATGTATCATGTATGTGAACTCAATTTAATCATTGTGGGTCTTACATGATATATAATAACAAAAAGTTACATGAAACTAGCGAGAAAAGAAAACTTTAGAGTATTCTATATTATTTATCATAATATAATATAAAATTTCAGTTAATTGTTTATAATGTTTGTAAATCTGTTTCTCTAATAGTTTAATTAACACCATCAAGACAATAGCAAGACAAAATCATGCATGAACACAGAAATAAATAAATAAGAATGAAAAATAAAATAAAACATTTACTACGTACACAGAAAAAGAAAAAGAGTTTACGGCTCCGATGGTCTGACCTTTGTGTTTAAAGATAAATTGGGTTTCTTTCCATGACAGAAGTATATAGTTGGCCCATTACATACTTCAATTTTCCTTTTGTCTCTACTAATAAAGAATAAGTTTTATATATATACTAGTAATTTTATTATATGTATGGATATCAAATGTTGGAGATGCTCTTAACCTCAAAAGCTTTGACTTGAAAAGCTATTTCTTTTGTGAATTTCAAAATTTTCGACCCTCTTTCACTTTAAAGCTTAAAGAACAGTTTGCTTTTAACTTTTTTCTTTGTTAAGCATTTTTTTGTTTACTTTAAAAACCAGTGAGATTTAATATGTTACTCATTAGCCCAATTCTCTTTTATGTTTTCCGAACTTTGTATTTATCTTGATTCAAAAGCTTCTGTATTTGTTATAGTATTGTTGTTTTCAATGCAGCAAATGTATGAACGAATAAAACAAAATAATTCAGCTCCGTTCGTTGCATGCATTGGATTGCTTTTTTTGTTATTATCATTAGAAGCAATTTTTATGAATTTGGTTTATATTTGGCCGTAGTTAAACTATTTATATAATAGTCGGTGACAAATTAAAAAGGAAGAACTGATTTTAAGTTTTTTACTTTATAATAGTTTTATTAGGATAGCATTGAGCTATACCGACTAAAGTGCTTAGACCTAAAAATGACTTATAGAATAATACAAAAGATATGCTTACTCATCATACATTAGTAACTAAACCCACACAATTGTCATGGAACGTGTGTATGCATCATCAAATGTAATACTATTGTTTATTAGGAGTTGAATGAAATGTTATGTTTTAGCCAATAAAAAGGTGATCATTAATACAATAAAGAAAATTTGGAGACACAATTCAACATTAGCTCTTACTTTAAAAATATGTGGTTCATATAAAACTATATGGTAATGGTTTCCACATCTAACTATCATGAGATTACTTACTTACATTATATGTACATAATAAACATTGCGTAGACATGCATTTATTTACGTAATAGCTTATTCAACTTATCATTTTTACTTTTCCTAATCTTTGCTTAATATTTTGTTTGTATACCTGCTGTGTTTTCATATTTTAGAAATACGAATTCTTCCCCCCCCCCCCCCCCCTAATTTTCTTATTTCTAAGTACCATTATACTGCAAGTATGTAACATTCTATTCTACTTCATTCAATTTATAATTTCCTTTTTTACGTTCAATTCTATTGTTTCTTGAATCACCAACCGGCTACCGGAAACATAATAGGTTAGAAATCTAGATAAACACAATAATTTACAATACAATGTATGCATTCCTAAACAAACAAAAAACTATCGAAAATATGCTTAAGATATTGAATGGTAGTAGTACTTAATTGAGTTTCTAGTTTTTGTTTTTTGAAAAGTAAGTTTCCCCAAAAACTAAAAAAATTAGTTTTTCTCTTTTGCATGTACCTCTTTCACAGAATTATAACTTTTGATAAAAACAAAAACAAAAACTCCAACCCCTTGTCTAAATCTAGACTAATACTCAAAGCAGCCAAAAGCCTCCATAGACAATTAATTAGGACTCATAATTAGGTGACGTTCTGTACATTTCCTCTTGTATTGAAACACCAACCATGAATACGAACGTGTTATATATATGATTAACAAAGTTTACTAGGATAATTTGATAAGTTTCAAGGTACGAACTATATTCTTATCACTTCTCAAGAACAAGAATGTTCTTCACAACCTTAAGGTGCCCTAACTCTGATCTCTTCACTTTATGTGGCAACTAGTGAAGACGGTTTCTTCTTATCTCTTCAGCCTTCTTCTTATGCCAGCTTATCAATAGCTCAACTTGAGCCTTTTCTTCCTCCACAATGTGCATCCCAAGATCTATCATAAGCCCATAGTCCTGGAAAGGCTTCATCATCTGATTCACTTTCATCAGACGACGAACTCACTATCCCCAGTAAATAGTTGACAACCTGTGAAGAAACAAAACCACCAAAAAACACAGATAGATAAGATTGTTCCGTAAGTAACGAAAGAGCGGAAAACATTTCTTCAAAGAGGAAAAGCTTACCTGGTGAGTTGATATGAGTTCTAGTGGCTTCTTGACCGATTTCAATCGACATTGTTTGTTCGGACATCTGAAATTTTCGTGCCAAACAATGGAGATACAGTAACCACAATATCCCCGGCCGGATCTTAACACCTTTGATAAATTATATGCTGCACGGTTGAGCAAAGCATATAGTATATACTTTAGAAATTACATAGAGATTAGCGATTTCTCAAAGCGAGATGATAAAACCGAGGAAAAAGCTCTTTACCGATATATTCTTTCTTATAGGCTTCTCTCCAGTCAATACCGGACTGAATACGAATCATCACTTTCTGATTGAAGTGAAGGTCAAATTGTGATTGCCACAGAGAATCATCATACGTTGCTTGGTTCCATGAGCTACAAACAGACAACAAAACAGATAAGTAGAAGAGACAAAAAAAAAAGAATAAGCAAACGACAAATGAGGAGGAAGTACCGAGACACTTGAGCTGAGGAAAGTAATGACGATACATCGAGGAAACTGAGGATGTGAATAAGGATATCTTGTGGAATTGAAGGTAAATCTGAAAAGAAAAGGATTTGCGATTATCTTGGGATATTAAAGAAGAGATTTTCAAGAAAAATAACAACAAAGCATTACCTATATCTTCCTCATGGCTCTTACTGCGTCTCTTCAGTGCTACTTTCGCCTGTTTGAATTCTACAATAGCTAAGTTCTTCTTCTGTTTGGGAAGCACGGCTTCCACGCTTTTCAGGAGATGGTTAGCAGCTGAAACAGCAGCTGATGTGTTCACGCTAAATGAAAAGAGAAATATATAGATTCTGAAACTGTTAGTAGTATTCGTCTTAATAGACTCAAGAAGAAGAAACATAGATTTACAGAAACAGAGAGAGAAATATCAAGAATCTAAGATATTTGTGTGCTATATGAATTATGTACTCTTGAGTAGTCTTATTGTCACACTAAAGGTTCGATTGTTCCAACTGAAATTTTTTGCCTTTACGTTTACACTATTCACGAAACACAGAACATTCAAGCTTTCCTAACAAGATTTATTTTTCTTGACAATGCAAACCCAAAGAACCAGTGAATCTCATAACCTATTGGCATGAAATAAAGTCATTCATAGAGCCAACCCCAAACTAGACTTAATCCTCTGCTTCATGGTCGGCTAGAAGCTAAGGAAGTTGTCAACTTTTGTTCGATTTTTGGGGAATTTTCATCAACAGATATACGAACCATAAGTTTGAATGATCTTCTGTTGATTTCAAGAACCAAGCAAAGTTGTTAAAATGTTTGTGTTATTATTCAAGAAAGACACACCATTCTACTTTTCATTTAACAAAACATTCATTTGTTTACAAATTGTATATGCAAACACAAAGAATCAACCTAATCGATCCAAGCACCTCAATTTTCTGCTTCATGGTTCGCTGAAAGTTCCCAACTTAAAGCTATTTGATTTTTCAATTCTATCAACCCTAAGTATTCAGCTACAGCAGATGAACAAATTCCCTTTATTAGAGCATCGTAGAACCCTAAAATCGAGATGAATTTAGTACATAAACAGACCCAAAAAATCAAGAAATTCGAAAAGAAAGCTTACTCCGGAAGAAGACGAAAAGCAGAGAGAGTATGTTGGAAGATCAAAGCTTTGACATTTTTGGGTGATTGAGAGTAAGCCTGCTTTATAATGGAGCTGAGTTCATTGCAAGCAAATGGGTAAAGATGATTCTTGGAGAGGGCTTCTCCTACCATCAGATTTTGGTATCTCTTCATTCTTCTTTTCTGCGATCAGAGACAATCATCGTCTCTACGTCTTTGTTCTTATTTTGTGCTATAATTCATTTTTTTGTTGGGAAAAATAGTAATCAAACCGGAACCGGTATAGTTTTGGTTTCAAATCGATTTCTAGTTCTAATATAAGCAATTAAGCATATGTTGCTTAAAATTCCGATAACCGATGTTAATGTTTAATTTTGTTATATGCTTTAAATTTTAATTTGGGAACCAATGTTTTTGTTAGTGACATCTCTCCAAATTAGTTCTTATTTATGACATGTATTGAATTTATTGCTGAATTAGAGTATTAAGTTCCTAGTTCCTAAATCTCAACATCTATTAAAAGCATGCAAATATTTATATAAATATGTTTACTACATATATTAACTGCACATTCACAACGACATAAATATGAACATAGCAAAAAAAATCACAGTTTGGAGAAATTCTAAAAACCCAAAAAAAGTAAGAGAAGAAGATAGACCTAAAAAAAGTTTGTCTAAAAAATGGAATGGCCTAACAAGTAATAGAAGACTCTCTCTCTTTGTTTTGATGATGTACCAAAAGATCAAACGGATTTGTTTGATATCTTGTGCACCAAGAAACATACATTCACACTTTAAGAGTTTTTTCAGAGGAAGTAAGTGAGTTGTTCTTTTTTCCTTGAGCCTCCTTCTCCATATAAATCATTCCATTGCTTCAGCTCATTCATTCCTGCTCCTTCTGATGCAAAACTCGCCGCTACCTGCAAACACACACAATAATGACAGATCTTAGTTAAGAGTTTTTCTTTGACTTTTCTTGTCAAAAATTAGATAAGATGTTGGTTAGACCTGGTTTTTAGCTTTTCTCATGTCTTCCATATTCAAAGGTCTCAAAGTAATAACTCTCTCCTCTGAAGCTTCTGCTTTTGCTTCTGCTTCTTTTTCTTCTTTTGGTTCTTCCGTGCTTTTTCCTGCTTCTTCTCTCTTCTTCCTCTCCTAAAACCACCAGGAGATGTCAAAATCTGTAGAGAATGTGATCAATAAAGAGCGTAAAAGAGGGTCGACTAGTTCTTTTTACCTGATCTTTCAATCTTTCCTGCTGAATCAGCTCTCTTACCGGTCTATACGCTGCTGTGATGCATAAGTTCTGTTTGTACAAATGTTTAACAAACAGTCAGTTTCCAATGATTTTACACAAACATTTTTGGTTCTGGTTAGAGATTGACAAAAACCTTGAGATCACTTCCACTGTAGCCTTCTGTCATCTGTCCAAGCTCATGGAAATCAAGATCCTCCGTTTTCTCTTTTGACAACAAAGTTCTTAAGATCTTCTCTCTGCTCTCAGTCGAAGGAAGTCCCACCATTATTCTGTTTTTTCCAACACAAAACCAAAATCATTTACAGTATATTCATTAAGATTGATTTAGAGCTTTTGCATTATACCAAAATTGCTTAGTACCTTCGCTCAAATCTCCTAATGATAGCTTCATCAAGATCAAATGGTCTGTTTGTCGCTGCAAGAACGAGAATCCTTTCACCGGGTTTCGTCATTAGCCCATCCCAATGTGTCATAAACTCATTCTTAATCTTCCTCATAGCTTCATGTTCTCCAACTCTTGTCCTTTGCCCCAACATACTATCAACTTCATCCACGAATATAATCGTTGGAGATACTTTAGCTGCTAAAGTAAACAGAGCTCTCACGTTCTTCTCGTCTTCTCCAAACCATTTAGAAGTGATTGTAGACATGGAGACATTGATGAAACTAGCTCCAGCTTCATTTGCAATTGCTTTAGCAAGCATTGTTTTGCCAGTACCAGGTGGGCCGAATAACAGTATTCCTCTACATGGTTTGAGAAGACCGCCTTGAAAGAGATCCGGTCTTCGAAGTGGAAGCATTACCAGCTCTTGAAGCGATTCTTTTGTTTCGTCTAAAGAACCAATATCTGCAAATGTCACACCAATCTCATCTGCAGGTATAACTTCTGGTCTTATACGCTTCTCAAACTCATTGTCAGGAGCAACCTCAGGCGCTTTTGGAGGCAATGGATTGTCATTCTTGTTTGAAGGAAGCGATTTTTCTAACTCGTTTTTGTTTTCAGGACCAGATGATTCAGGTTTCGAATCGCTCTTTGAACATACTTCTCCGCCTTTTCGCTTAGAGTCAGTGTTTGTGTCTAGCTTCAAGGAGTCATCAAATGATCTGTTTCCCCCTTCTTGGAATATACTCAGTCCATGAGACAAACTGTTGCAAGATCATGAATCAGTTAATTAGCTGGCAAATGTGTTACTAACTGTGAATCAATAACAGATTTTAGTGCTTACCTTGTGGAAGATATTACAAGCTTTCCGTTTCTGTATTCCGGTTCTTTGGTGTGTATCAAATGATAAGAGATTGCAGAAACCACAATTTCCTCAATGTGGTTACTCAAACACATTGTATCTGTGTGGCATATCGAAGCCAAGTCATCGCATTGAATATCATTAGCAGCAAGAACCTCCGCAATGTGGTTCTTGTTGTCTTGAAACTGAATCATCTTCATGTCGTCTTCTAACCGAGATTTCCAGCTCATAAGCTGAGATTCATCCTCTGGCGGTCTGATTTCAATGTTGTAAGGAAACAGAGCGGAAATCCTTTCGCCTACTTCTTGGCAATCGTCTTCGGGTTCTAATACTCTAGAGCCAAGAATTAAAACAGGACCAGAGAGCTTGTTCAAAAGCGTCTGGAACAACTTGTAGAATCTTTCTGACTCAAGAAGCTTCTCAACGTCCCTTAAATATATAATTAGAGGATTTGTTTCTGATACAGACACCAAGACCTGCAAAAAGACAACAATTTTTTTGAAAAATTCACTAAATAACAATGTAGCAAAGTTGTGAAAAGGTTTGTTTTTTTACCTTGTAAAGTGACTGCAGGAAAAGTTTTTCGTCGAAACATAGATTTGTACTGCGTTTGCTGAGAGCTAGAAAGCCATAAAAATTCATAGATGAAACAAAGAGACATAAGAACCTGAAGTTGAATACAATGTACTAAGAAGATAATAATAATCAGTTTTCAAACCTGAAACAGAACTCGAAGAGCGGGATGATATGCTACTGAAATCAGAAGCATTTCTCTTGTGTCTTGGAGGACGATTAGAGCTCTCTACACTTCTGCATTTAACGTAGAGATTGAGCTCACAAATACAAAAAACTGATAAAACTAACTGCTAGGAAAACAAAAGCAAACCTTGATTTAAGATCATTTCCACTGGTGTGCCGACGCATTGTCCCTAAAATTTACAACAATTCTAACTCTTTAGCTTATGTTTGAAATAATAAAAGGAAAAAAAGGAAGAAATTTTGTTGTGTTTTTCACCTCTTGGATCAACCTCACGTTGAGAGAGCATAGAGAAGGAACCCATCAAACTCGACACTTTGTCTAGTGTCAACTCCGAAATAGACCTCTTGTGAAACTATAAACCAATAAACAAAAGAAAACAGAATCATTTCTCTGAAATCGTCAGCATTAAGGAAAAAAAAAAACACAGGACAAGTAGTAACTTACAGCTTCCTTCTTGGTACATCCATATTTACTCTGTATCTGTTACCAAAGAATAGAATAGAGAAAGCTTAGTGAAGCTATTCTGTTTTTTATTGTGGGAAACATTAAAAATGTAGTGATTGATTCTACCTTAATAGAGAAATCAGTAATATCTAACAGCAATAGCTTTGATTCAAAGTAATGAGACAAAGCTTTTGCAAGCATTTGCTGATAAAATTCTGCAGGACCGGATAGTAGAATGGCTTTACTTGCAGGTGCAAGATTCCGAGTGTGCTTGGAAATATCATACTCTTTTAGATGAACATAAGCTGCACTTGTCAATAATACTCTAGTTCTCTTGCTGCCATTAAACAATTAAAACAATCATGATTCATTAAACAATGTCTTCATCTTATTACCAATAACATGAAAATAGACATTCATATCTGCCAAATGCAAGATTCAGAACCAAAACTTTCATCTTTTTCATATTGAAGCTGCAGTTTTTTACATTTGACAATGAATAATTCACTAATTGAACTGATTTATGATACTGTTGTATTCAAATCTCAACACAATCCGGTCAATGCAAGAACTTGAGCTAAATTTTTTATATAACTTTTTGCTTTGTAAACAATCTAATTACAGACTGGATTCAAAGTGAATATGTAAACAGTGTAGCAGAGAAAAATAAGATTTAATCAAAGTGATTAAACTAAATTAGTAGGATCACATGTGAGAATCTTTCTATTTCTCTATGTCTCTCTCTCTTTCTGTGTGTATCCCATTTGCCAAATCACCCACATGCTTATTGTGCAACTAACCTACCCCACTTTTCATCATTTTCTTTTCTCACTTACTAAATATTTTCTTGGGGGAAAAAAAAAGCAAACTTTTTATTCACAGAAATTCCCATCTCTATCATTCTCTTAAAAACCAAAAACCCAGAGATTCTAAGATTCTATGTGAAAATCCTTAAATTTCTTGTGAAAACAAAAGAAAAGTCTTATTTGTTTTTCCGAAGATTCAATCTTTTGACAGCTGGAAATGTAAAAAGTCATAATCAACTTGCCAAGTTGGCATCTTTGAATCAAGCACACTCTTATCTAATATCCATAGATCTGAAAAGTTCCCTAATAAACATTGAATCCTTTGATTAAGCTCAAGTTAAGATAATATAAATCTGAAAATACAGAGAACAAAAAGTTAAAAAAAACAGAGCTTTTTTTTGTTTGGTTTTCTGAGTTACCTTAAGAAATACGGAAACTCATCGAAGGTGACAGTACTCTCTTTCCCATCAACAATATGTCTCATCAACTCTTGCTCAATCTGTTTTCCGGTGAGTCCATCTTCTACAGAACCCGACCCGTTTGCCCATCTACCCAAACTCTGACCCGAAGCCAACCCAATCCCTAATCCAACACCAACACCTAAAGCTGATAACAATACGTTCTTCTGCTCCATTATTTTTTTTGAGAATCAGAAGAAAACCCTCGATTCTAAATCACACGATCTAGACGGGATTCAACGAGCATTCCTCGGGAAGAAGAAGAAAAATTGAGACTTTATTTTCTCAAAATATCTTTGTGTATAAAGGAAGAAGATGGGTTTTTATTTTATTTTACTTTTGTGTGTGTTTGGGGTAAAATAAGATTTTAGGTGAACGATGGAGAAGAAGATGGGTTTGACGGGTGTGGAGACGTTCTCCATCTCTATTTATAGCGACGTTTTGGGTTAGTGTATTGGTAGTAAAAACCTTTCCCGGGAAAAAAAAAAACAATTTAAGTAAAAATATTTCTAAGGAGTATTATAAAAAAGAAATAAATCAAAGATATATTCATTAGGGAGATGTATTCAAAGAATAATTTAAAGTAATTTATATTAAAATGACAAATGTTATATTATTTAAACATAATTATTTCGAAATCTAAGTGTTTTTGGGCTTGTGATTTGGATATATATGATCAAATCTACTATTATTGAAAATATCTTAAGGTGGTGAATTTTAAGTAATTTTAAGATATTTAGTAAAATTTGTAAGTTGAAAATAAAAATATCCAAATCTTATGGTTTTAAATGGGATTAAAAATTTTTTTGATAACAAATCATAATAATTTTTTCATTTACCAAAATTCATCAAAATCATCTTAAAACTTATCATTTAACTTATCTATAAATAGAGAGAGTAACTAATAACACTAAATTTTATAAGATTTTGAAAACTTATGATTAAATGATATAGAATTTATTATTCCCCAAAATATAAAAAAAAAACCTTGTTTGGACCTCAAGGGGAAAAAAACACTTGTTTGACCGGTAACCATGTACGTCGGTTTTCTAATTTCTTTACATCTTTTCCTTGGACCTTTTTTTTTTTCCTTTTTTCTTCTTTTTTTTGGGGTCAAACAAACCTTTTTTCTTCAACCTTTTTTTTGTTTTTTCTCTCTTTCAAAATTTCCCTTTTTGGTCGGTCTTCTCTTCTCATAAAATATAAAGTAAGTTATTGTTTGGTAGGGTTTACCAGACGACCTGCTACTCCCAGTTATAAATTCCTCAAAATCTTTTTCTTAGTTTCTATTGTACTTTGCCAAAAAAAAAAGAAGTTTCTATTGTAATTGAAATTACATAATTATGGACGAATGTATATATAATGTATGGAATATATGTATATATGTGGTCAGTGGTCCATGGATGAGAAAAATGTAGACATATAACATATTTGTACTGTTAATTAAAGTCACACATGTGAGAAGTTTCGAGCTAAATCACACACATTGAGTGGTAAAATCTTGTGAAAGATCATACTCTTTTTAAAAATCTTTATCAAACAAAAAAAAATCTTGTGAAAGACACTATTTTTATTTTATTTTTTATTTTGCATGCAAATGTGCCACAATATGTCAATACATATGTCTCAACAAGCATGCACGGTAAAAACCATCGTACACGTTTTGGTGGGATGAAAGGGAATGGTAGGGAGCTTCTGCATAGTTATGTATCCATCTCTATATATTCCTAACTCGGCTAAACGAAGTTTGAAAAATATATGAAGTTCAAGATAGTTGTAAAAGTGATGTGAAAAACATGGTTTATCATGGGTTAAATAAAACATCTATGAAATTAGTATGGTTAACAAATAACAAATATATATGTAAAACTAGTGAACACACTTAATTAAAAACTATCTGTGACCAAATCTATTTGGATCAAATATCTGATCCAAGAGACTAGCCTCCACAATCTAACAGTTCCACCACCACCACCTTATTCAATTTCCCTCAGGATTTTAACTGTTTTATAAAGCATAAAATGACACTCTTGGTGAACCAACAATTAAGTGTTACAATGACAGTTTATGACACTCTTTCAAAAACAGAAGGAGTACATTATATAAGAAATTTCATTTGGTCTATTCAAAATATTTCTTTTTCATTTTTTTCTCTACAACTACTCTACTTTAACAAGAAAACTAGTTACTTTTTACCAAACAAATTAACATGTATAATTAATATCCAAAATACAGATGTTTTGAAACTGTTTAATTTTACCCAAAACCATGGATTATACAATGAGGGTTTAGTGTTCGAATGCGATAATATTAGGATCTCTTCTTTTGACTGTGAAGTCAAACTCTTGCTTAATATCTGGATCTGAATATTCTTTTGCAAACGAATCTTTCGTTTGTAGAATCTATCACCTCATTGGATGTGAATTCGGAGGTCCCTTTTCAATGTTTTCATAGTAATTAAATTCCTTACTCTCTAACGCAAACGACTCAAGTCTTTTTCGAGCTTAACTTTACTTTTTGTTGTCATCTTATAGTAATTGAAAGGTAAAAGTCATAGACTCATAACCAAACACTTTGCTTTTCCAATAATATAACTTCTAAATTGCGTTTTCCATTGTAATTTAGTGACAATTACAATGGGGAACTCTTCTATTCCATTTTTTTTGTTCAATACAATGTACTATATAAAATTATCTTGTCGGGAATATATATTTAAACAACACATTTTTTCTATCAACCTCTTCAGGATTCAGAGATATACTTAAACAACACATTTTTACCAATGTTATTGTAAATACCAAAGAAGGGACTTATAAACACCCAATAACATCCGATTCCTTTTATTACATTTCAGGATCAAGCAACGATAGTGCCGATGCTATGGCGAAATCAGCTTTGTGTAATTCTCAAAAACTCTTAAGTAATCGAATGAAAGATCATGGGTTTGACAAAAAAAAGAAGAAAATAAATTATGTTGGTATTTTTATCACTAAATTAGCAATGGAAATTTTATATACAGAATCATTTATTTTATCATTATAGTAATGCAAAGATATAAATTTTCGAAAATCATAGTATTCACTCTAAAACTAAAATCAATGTTTCTTTTAATGAGAAATCTGACGAAATGTAAGGCCATGGTTAAAAGTTTTTTAGTGGTTTTTAGCTTTTGGTTTTTAATTTTTAGTTTTTGGTTTTTGAGTTTTTTAGTTTTTGATTTTGATACAACAAAATCTCTTAAAAACTACTAAAAGGAAGATTATAGATTCTCTTTACAAATATGCAAAAATCATCAAAATCCAGATTTTCTAATTTTTAGGAAATCTACTTTTTAAAAAATCTTGAATGACTATAAAGTAGATTTTAGAAAAATCTAAATCTAAAAACCACTCCAAAAATTATTGACATTCAAGGCCTTAATTTGGGATAGTTTGCTTGCTAACCTACATGTAAATTAATATGCGGCGATATCTATATTTTAAAACATGAGAATTTTTGATAGATAGTAACAGATAAACCATTAATTAATTCTCTCTCATCATCTTCTCTTTCATGCTAATGTAGCTTTTGCACATCCAAATTCGGAAAAAAATGCTCTTATCATGATTTTATGGTGGTAAGTTTTTTGTTATCAAATAAAATATCTTTTGATCATATTTACCTGATAATAATATCGTTACCATGATAATAAGTCAATTTTTTTTAAATTCGGAGTTACATATTATTCGAGTGTTGAAATATTTACTAATGTAATAAAAATGTTATCGAATAAAATCATAATTATCGATAACTAAGTTATTTGGTCATAATTTAAATATTTGTTATTGCGCTAAGAAAAAGTTATCTTGCTATTTTGGTTACATCAGTAACTAATAAATTATCGCTAGTAATGTTATCCATGAGTCGTCCAATAAATATATTACTATGTTGATAACATATTTTATATCACATTAAATAATAATTTATATGTGAATATATATATATATATATGTGTGTGTGTTACATGTATAATTTTTTTTATCGTGCTAATAAAATAATTACTCGTTAAAATAGGACATGATCTCTCTCCAATACTTCGTTCGTTAACAAAATACTTACCCGATAAAATTATGATAGAGGTAATTTTGTCTAAAATTAAATGTGAATGAGAGAACAAATTTCAAAAAATCATTACCTTAAAACTAATTATCAAGTTATCTATGCCTATATATTAAACTGCACCAAACATGAGATTTTTTATTTATAACATCTACTTTTTTACTTTAACTTACTTTTACTATTCAACCATTAAAATATTAACAATCAAGATTATTTATTATTAAACTACTACCTCTTACAATACATATATATATATATTTATTATTTCTCAATAGTTCATCGCACCATCTTCTTTGACTAAAATATCTTTAAGCGCATCACTTAAACTTTAATCATTCATCATAGTCACTTCTGTGAAAATAGTTGTATGTCCATTTTACATGCCCACGAAGACAGATGCATAAATATAGAATATTCGTGTGTAGTTGCTTTAGAAGGCAGCACATGGATGGAGATTGAGTTATAATAAAAGGTTAAATGCGAGCTGATTCCACTTTGCATTTTTTGTTGTTTCCTTCAAAAACTACTAACAAAATGTATCGCTTTACACGGCATCTTCATCTTTTAGAGGCGGCTTTAAATTATAAAAACAATTAAAGAGTCAAATAAAAAAGTATATATATAAAAAATAAATAATAATAATAATAATAATACAATATGCTTTTTAAAATTCTTGTGCCAAATTACAGCACTAAGAGCATAAAAATGATGCCAAATCATTGCTCTCTAAGCACATACTTTATTATTTATTACATTAAATATAATCAACTGCTCAAATAAGTATATGAAGGGAATGAATGGTATGGTATGAAATTTGACGGTGTTAGATTAAAATTTATGTATGATAACATTTTCAAACCAGTATATTAGAAACCAATATGTGTGTATGTTACCTGTTTCTAAATCCATTTGTATGTTGTTAATTGTGCTAAAGGAACATGCAAAGTCGTTTTACAGACAATGATTCACATTTTCCATCATAAGAAGAAAATGTATATATATCGATCGAGTAGCTATATAATGGAGTTGCAGTTTTATCTACATATTCTTTAATCATCCGTACATAAAATTAGGTACGTAAAATTACAGATCTTATATATAATTCTCTTCTGTTATCAACTTATCATGTAGAGAAACTGAATTATAAATTTATATATGTACTTTTAATTATTTTGGAATAAATAAAGTAAGCATAGGTCAGGACTTCCGTTTGAATTCGGTGGAAATTTTGAGAACCATTGATTTTGTCAGCTGTGCTGTATTATATGATTTACACATATATATAATGTAATATAATATTTTTTGTGTGGCCAATGAGAAAACTAGCCTCGACCTGGATGACAATTGGCATGTTTCTTGGTGGTTTAGTATAATTCAAAGTACCAATCAAAATAAAAATTCCGATCCCAAGAATAAAATAGAAAGGTTTATTTCTTATAGTTTATTATTTTTGTTAAGTTCACAAGTAAACATAGATTTATATATGATATGATAAAAATGTGTATGAGTATTGGTAAAAGCAATATAGACGATCATATATAAGCATTTAGAGATTTAGTAGAATACATTGATTTGTCAATTACTATTATAGTACTAATTATAGATTCCATTTAACCTGTTTTAAATGAAATTTGAAAGTTTTGAAAAGAAAATCATGAGTAGTAGAAATAAATCAACCATGATTTTTAGTTATTTAAAAATACTTTAAATTATTCGCTTTTGACCAAATAAATCTCTAACTTTGAAATTTGATCGAGTTAGATCCAACATTGGTTAAATTTAACACTCCGTTAAGTTTACTAATGTTATGACTAATTCGATCAAATCAACGCAAAGTTGAACATTTATTTGGCCAATGAAATTTTTTGAGATTTTATTTGCCAAAGTTGAGAATTTTTTTTTACCTACGGACTAAATTATTTAATCCATCAATTATCATTGAGTTCTCTAACACATACATACTTGAATTTATAGCTTAAAAATTCATCAGAAAAAAATGCTCTGGATTCAATATAAGTAATAAAGATAGGGTTAGGATATATACCTTCTCTAATTATCAACAAGAATCGAAATATTTCCCAATGAATTTACAAAAGTTATTAAAAAAATAAGAAAAATCTAAGAAGCAACAGAAAAAGAAAAGAAAAAATCGTAAGTAAACAAAAAAAAGGAGGTGGACCGACTGGTCTTTTCCTCTGATTGCAAACTTCTTCTTTCTTTCGAAACAGTAATAAAGATAGGGTTAGGTCAATCTAGCTAGGACAGTCCTCTTGGGTCTTAAGGCATCTCATTTGATGTTTTCTTTTTGTTAAAGGTTTTATCTCATTTGGTGTTTTCTTGAACCATTACGCATATCAAAACGCCTAGATCCACGAAAACAAATTGAAATAAGTCGATATATGCTTAAACAAACCTAGACTCACTGATAAGGAAGAAAAAAAACAAGGAAAATACTACTGAAAAACAGGCCACGCTTACAAAACGCATACGTTAGGTTTAAACGGGAAAAAAAAGGAAGGAAGTGACTACGCATTTTAAGATACGATTTTACAAAGCAAACATATTAAGGCTGTAGTGATTATGTTACATCCTTTTGTTTTCATTGTATGCCAATGTTATTTAGGTGGAGTTATTGAATATTGTATTTTAATAGAGTTGAGTGTATTATAAATTCAAAGAGAAATCTAGTATTATTTAATTGTGTATTTGAAAAAAATACAATTAAATATTCTGTTATTGAATACAATATTTGTTTAATATATTTTAAAATACATTAAAAACACATGTTATTGAACATGGACATGATTTTGTTGGATTTTATTAATGATGGACTTTGATGTAATTTTTAACTAAAATATGAGTAAACAAAATGCTAAATCTTACCCTACTATTTCTAAAACCTTTCATCTCTTCTCTGTCTCTCCCAATTGCTTCCGGCAATTTTCATAATATCAGATTGAAATTTAATTTTATTAATTTAAAATAATTATTAGACATGACCCTGTGAAAATTAAGTAACGTTGAAAATATAATTGCATTAAAATTTTTTTTTTTTGAATTTATCACAATCAAATATTCTACATGTTCATCCATGAACAAGATAATTGGTAAACAATTAAAAGATCGAGTATTTTGGTTGAATGAACAAATATTTTTGTTACCAAGATTTCCCTAACAAATATCAAATCAAATCTTCACTCTAATCTCAAAATATCTAACAATTTTTTCTATTTAACGTGAAAGCAACATAGAACACACAAAAAAAAAAACAACTTTAAACAAGAAGATATCTGGGCAATAAAAGTAAATGTTCTATTTACTATCTCTTTACTAAAGTTATATGTAATTCTTCATATCAATTTTGTATATTATAAAATTAAGAAAGAGAAATTGCAAACATATGGAAAGAAATGGTCCAGCCGATGTAGATAGACGCAACTAATAATGAACATTTAGATATGAAGATAAAGTTTTATTTTATTTTTTAAAGATAATATTAATTGAAATTTATGGATTTTTTTTTCTTATTAATGTTTTGAAGAATGTTATTTGTTACAACTATTTTGAAAATATTAGGTAGTTATTTTGTGTTCGCTGACTTTTAAAAACAATGTATTTCATACAAGTATTAACAATAGATTTAATAACCCACGTTTAAGTCTTGTCATTTTATCAAAATCCACTAATTGGATTTAACAATAACTGCAACTTTAAGTCTATTAAAATCAAGTAAAAACTCAACCCAATAACAGTACCTTATTTCCATTTTATCTTAATTTGTCTTTTGTGATCCAAGTGGGATACACACTTTGCTTTCAGTTATGTTTACATCCTTTTTTCATTTTAAAACATTGTAAAGTTGGGATTTTGTGTGTGTGTGTGGGGGGGATCTTTAACTTTAAAATAAGATCACATGCCAAAAAGCTGGTGAAAATAAGAACAGAAAAAAAGTTTCAACAAACTATTTTCTTTTTCCTCTCCTAATTCATATTGGATCTGGTATGGTCTAATTGGTTTCTTTTGAGAAATAAAGTTCTTGTGTCTTTTAAAATTATATATAGTGTTTCGTGTGTCTTTTTTTTCTAGGGTTCCTTCTTTTATAAGTCTTTCTCAAACCCTATTTTAAAGGGATTAGAATTAGTTTCGTGTCACATGTATTCTAAACTGTTTTTAAAGAAGTAACCATTTAACTTGTATTCATGGTGGTCTAGTAGTTCAAAGATTCATTATGAAATTTAGAAAACCATGATATATAATTTTCAAACTCCCAAAATTATGATGAATTTATGTAGGGAATATACTTCGGCTATGAAAATATAAAAATTGAAAGTTATGAATTGCAAGAAAAGTAGTCTTCATTTAAATAGTTATTGACGTCGATAATCCACTATGAATTTTTGTTGTTGTCTCCACTAAGAAGTTAGGCCATATCTCTTTTTCTGCATTTGTCCATATTAAGCGTAGATTTATTTTGTCAAACGACACATTCTTTTAAAAAGATTTTAGTCAGTCAAAATCTAAGGTTACAACTTTTGTAAAAAAACTATTGGGAGTGGATCTATGAAAAACTATGTCTATACAACCGTGAATAAATGTGAAAACATATAAAAAATAATTAGTAATGAGAGTCTTAATTAGTCAACAAAAATTAAGACTGCCGAAGTAACGAGAATGTGGGAGACGAAAGCCAGTTTTATGGGTCCTCTTGCTTTGGAATGGCCATTCTCTTTTTTTTTCACTTCTCTATCAGAGACTCGCACAGTCACAGAGTCACACATTTAACAATAATTCTCCTAATTTATTCTTGTTCTAATTTTATTTTTCCTTTTTTTCAACCAAAAATTAGATTAAAATTCTGAGCCAAACCAATTTGGAGTAGAACTTACAAAAGAGAAATTTCGATCCCGAGGAAAAAATTATTGTAATTATCAATAATGTTTTAGCTATCAATTATAAAATAAAATCACAGTTCATAAAACTTATGGTGTCCCTTTTCTTTTGGCTACTAAATTTTATTTTTGGTCTTGAAAATCTTTCTGATTGTATAGTTTGTGCTATCATATATCTATATGTATGTTTAGAATGTACATAAATCTTGTTCAACCCTAAGTTGATCCATGAGACTAAGATAATTTTGGGCATGTCAGTGAATGTTTCTGAACTCGATCAACACTTCTGTTTATATTTTATCAAGTGATTTTCTAATTATAATATAAAAGTATATACTTCCAAAAATATTGAGTTGTGATGGGACAAAGAAAGAATGAGACGAATGCCAAACTACGGTTCGAGGAACACCACACACTTTTCATAACATTAACCTTTGAATGTCATCAAAGGGCCAAACCAGTAAGAACTCACACTTTGAGATCTCTTTACTTTTTTTGGATACGTCTTTGTCTTTCTCCAAATCTTAAGTCCTAACTCAACATTACCTGGTTTTGGATCCTATTATATCATTTAGTTGGTTTCTTTTATTTTGTTTTATTTTCTCAACAGTTTTTTTTTTCAACAGCTTTTTTTCTATGTTATGCTTTACAAAAGGCGACAAATATTGGGATCCACTAAAAAATAATTAAGATACGAATCCTAGATCTAAATAATAACAAGGAAAAAAAGACAAATATAATTCTGCGCAAAATACAACACTTGATATATTCATTTTCTTTTGCAGATTACTTGCCTACAAATACATGTATCAGTATGTAATCCACTAATCCGGCAGCAACTCTTATGCTATTTATGTTCGAAAAATCTCTTTCAAAACAAAAGCCAATAACAGTTGCTATGGGCTTCTTATATCGGCCCACAGTCTAAGTCCAATTATTGTTTTTGGCTTACCATTGATTACAAACAAAATGTTCATTTCTAAGATACTCATTCACATGATATTAGCAATGAGATCATTTCAACAAATTTCTAATTTGGTAAATAAATGTAAGACAGTTGAATAGGATTTTAGTCAAATAAGACTTATACAGCTATACCTTATAAGGAAACAAAATCTTGTTGGTACGACCTGATTTTTAAACAAAAATTCAAATGTATTAACACTAAAAATGTATATTAGGCTAATAATAATATCAAATAAGCTGTTTTACCAATAAATCAAATAAGTTCATTGGACTAAGACGGTGGGATAGGATTTTAGCCAAATAAGATTTATACACCTTAAAAGGGGAAAAAATGTTGGTTTGACCAGATTTATAAGCAAAAAAAAAAAAATATTGATTGTCTAAAATACAAAATGAAGAGATTTCTTAGAAAAAATAGTGTATTTTTCTATCTGTATATTTTTCTATCTTTCTGATATGTGAGGATTTTAGTCCATATTAACTAGTCTTTTCTAGTTTTTTCTATGATTCCTTTCAGATTAGTCATGATTCTACTAGATTATGAGCAAAAAAAAAAAAAAAAAAAAAAAAACCCCCCAAAAAAGCAAAAATCTCAAAAAAAAATCTCTCTCATTCTCTCTCTCAATTTTCTCTCTTGTTTTTTTGTTCCATCACTTATAACTTTCATTAGATCTTTTGCTATCTTCATCATCAGACTCTCATCATCTATTATTCTTGCTTGTACGATCTGGAGAGGATCACCTGCCACTTTGTTTTGAGAAGAATTCTGAACCTTATTCTATTTTTAATATCATTATGAATTCTTTTTCATCCATTGTTGTGTTTTATTCCTCCATGTCTGAGTCGTCTTTTAGCTAGATTAAGGTTTTCAATGGTATTCATGAGTTGATAAACTGAGCACAAATATCATCTATATATATATATATTGTCTTCGCCATTTGTTGATCATAATGCCTAGATTAAACTGATCACTTAGTTTATGATCTTAGGTTAACCTATTCATCAAAAGTGTTTTAGGTTGCTAGAAGAAACATTGGTGAGCAATCAGACCCTAGCCAATGGCAGTAGATGCTACGGCTGATTGTGAACATATTGAACCCATTCGCTAATGCTTGTCTGCATCTCTAGGTCCAAACGACAGTTTAGGTATTTAGGTTGGTAGATATAGTTGTCGACACCACGACAGTGGGTCGGTCTTATTTTTATGTTTTAGTTCTAGATTTGTGCTAAATTAGATCCTGAATAGTTGCTCAATTTTCATCTCTAAATTACCGGCGAAATACCTTAGTCTAGTGTCTTGTTTTATTGATTTTACGTCGCTTTAAATATTTTTTACTTGTTACGAAAACCAACCATCAAAACTTACTGTCTTAGCTTTATTTCTAAATCTAGTAGAATCATAGTGTAACCTTGGTCTCTGTGGATTTGATCACATCTATACTTCTGCGATTGTCTGTGCACTTGCAGTCTTATTTGGGTTAAAACATTGTGTATCAGATATAGCAATTGTCATTTACCTAAATAATTTCTCCTTTTTAGCATTTACCAAATTCATTCTATGACTATATACTCATCAAACTTACAAAACTACAGATCCACAAAACCTTTCAAAATTATTGACAAATAAATCTTGAGACCTTGAACAGAGAAATGAAAAGGGAGAACAAATTTCAGGTACGTTAGTTGCTTATATAAAAAATAAATCTGCTTTTGTTGTTTAAATAATATGATATATATATTGCAATAGATTCATATTGGTCTTTTCTGAAAATTTGTAGATGCAAAGGAGGTTACAATTTCAACGGTTTTTAGTCTATTCATTGCATGATTTCAATTGAGAAAGATGAGTTCCAAGAAAATGAATTTAAGTGTCCAGCCAGACATATTATCGAGTCTACCAAATTTAGTTCTTGTTATGATCATTTCTTCCTTGTCCTTCAAGGAATGTGTAAGGACCAGTGTTATTTCCAAGAGGTGGAGGTATCTCTGTTATGAGACCAGAAACATTGTGTTTCAGAAATCCGAGTATGTTGACAGGTCTGCCTACGACAAAAAATCCGGAAGGGCTTCGTTTGTTAGCTATATGAGGCAATGGGTCTCTAGATTTCAGGGTGGTTACATCGAAAGCTTCGAGATTTATTTCTGTTATCCATCGGGGTTTGAGGCAGAGATTGAGTCCTTAATCGAATTTGCAGTCTCAAAACAAGTCAAGAACCTAGTTCTTGATTTCTCAGTCCCTCATTGGAGCACCACTGGCAATGCGTTGCCGTTTAACATCATTTTTGTGGAATTGCCCTTATGCGTCTACAGTCTAACAACACTCGAATCATTGAAGATTTATTCGTGTGGGTTTGACCTCTCGAAATTCATGAACTCGAGATTGCCTAGAAAGCTCTCTATTGGTTGGAACAAACTCACAAACGTCGAGTCTTTGCTATCAAACTCTCCAACGCTCGAGAGTCTAAGTATCATGTTTTGTTGGGGTGTTGATATCAACAAGATAGCTGGAAATATGTGTGTGTGTGCATAGGCGGAGCCAATGACCAAGCATAGGGGTCAAATGACCCTGCTGAATTTTAAAAAAATCAATGAGTTTCTATCAAAAATATTAGATTGATCAATGTCAAATACGAGAATTGACCCTTGTAAATATTTTAGGGTACACTATATACAAAACCTAATATATTTGACTCTGATGAATAGATTTTCTGGCTCCGCCATTGTGTGTGTGTTTTTTTTCTTGAAAGGTTATCCAAGAATGTGAAAATCCATTTTCTTTGGATCGTCTTATGGAAACTCAACATTTGGTACTGAGAACGAAGTTGAACGTTGTGGAATTTAAAGGGATTAGGCTCTTTCTCAATAATTGCCCGAAGTTAGAAACGGTAACTTTTGATTACCTAGGTCGAAACATTTTCTTGGTAAGATTACTATATATAGTAACGAATAGAGATTAATAGTCATATATATCACTATGTATGATTTTTGTTTTCTTAAACCTTATAGTCAGATTTCATTTGATATATTGCAGCACTGCGTGACATATTGTGGCATCCATCGACGAACCTATTGGCAGCAAAAGCGTGCCTATAAGTATCTTCCTAAGACACTTAAGGTTGTAGTGTTTAGGAACTTTACTGGTGGAAAAATGAGCTATATATATTGAATTTCTTGATTGGGTCTGGACGTGGACGTCGTCCTGGGCCTGTACTAGAAAGAGTTGAGCTTTACCTAAAGATTGATAGCCATGAAAAGATGGTTGCACTTTCTCAAGCCAAGTTCTTGTTCACAACACTTGAGAAGGTGACCTTTTCAAGACTTTGCATGGTGGGTTTTGATTTTTGTTTTGTTTTTTTTTATGTTGAATAATTAGAGCCTCGAAAAAATGAGGACTTGGTCATCAATGTGAACCAATGATAGTAATAAATGTATCGGGTAGTATAAAAATGATATTATCTACTATTATACAATCTCGTTTCATTTAAATCAAAGTATTAGGTTGTTTTTGCTTATTGCTTCATCTCATTTTTAAAGCGTAATTGTTTTTGGTTTCATGAACACAAAGAATGTGTACAATGACATTTTCAATTTAATTAATTTCTGGTTAACTCCACTCATTTCCTTTCTCTTGCTTTGGTTGATGTGGTGAGTTTTTGGGTTAGTTAAATTGATACCTCTACAGCTTCAATAAATGAAAATTAATTTTACATTGAAAAAAAGAGTCATTGAAAATTAATGTTTACTAGGTTTAGAAAAAAGCCATTGCAAATAAAAAAATTTCAGCACCTTTCAAAAGAATCTATAGAAGAGAAACACAATCTATTGCGTTCAAGCCATTGAATCATATCATATATTCCCATCTCTTTTAAAAAAAAAAATCACCACATTTCTCTTACAATGGATTCAACTAGACATGTTCTTGATTTTACCGGATGTCCTTGTTCTGATCATCTCTTTCTTACCGTTCAAGGAATGTGTAAGTAGTACTAGTGCTCTCTCCAGCCGATGGAGCTATCTCTGTCGTGAGACCAGAAACATTGCTTTTAAGGAATCTGATTTCTTGAATCGTTCTTCCTCTAATAAACATTCCAGAATGGATCCTAGGGCTTCCTTTTTCCGTTATATGCTTCAGTGGATATCTAGAATTCAAGATCAACTCAGTTTCAAGATTTGTTTCTATAGTCCATTGGATTACGTGGATATAAGATCGAGGCTATGATCAATTTTACCATCTCCAAAAAAGGGAATTAAGAAGTATCAAACATTGTTGGGGCCTTGAACTCACGATGATAGCCGGAGATTTTAAGAGAATTAGTCCTCAAGAACTCAGAATTCAGTTACATATGAATGGTTCCTTTGAACCTAATGTAGACATCTTCAAGTACTCCAGCCAAGTTCTTTCCTTTTATTTCGACATAATTAATATGATCATAAAATAAGTATACTTTGATTTTAGGTTAGAGAGCAAATATGATGAACCAAGTCAAGTAGATGGTGAAGTTCTTTTTGGCTTCCTTAATAGTCTTCGAGATGCGAGGACCTTAACAACTGTGAAGGGAACACAATAAAACTAAAGGCAAGATTTAAGCTTAAGTGTCAAAGACCAAAAAATAAAATGCCACAAAAGAGAAAGAGAGGCTGCTAAGTTTTCTACCAAACTATTCTACCCAATGAAGAAGGGAAAAAAAAAAAGCTGTTCAGTTCTCAATAATACGAATAGCTTCTTTGATGTTGCAATCCACTTCTCAAGAATCATTGTCATCTACTTGTGCTGTTGCCTCTGGGAAGCCAATCTTTGAAGCTGCATTAGGTCCTTCTGGTTCTTTCGCTGTTTCTTCTCTTCCTTCAAGCAAATTTGTCAAGAACCCACTCTTTGATGAAGCAGAGTGATCAGGATTTGCTTCAGGGGCAATGGCTGAAGCACTCAATTTTTTGTTGCCAAGCTCTAGCTGAAGCTCCTCTGGTACATCATCAACAGGAGAAGCCAGTTTTTCCTCCACTCCAGCATCAGCAGGAAATTTCACCTCCTCAGTTCCCGATCGCTTTGTCTCATTCTGAAAGAGTTCAAACCTCAGCGTAGAGCTGGATCCCACAGCAAGCTTTCGAGACGCTTCAGGTGCTGGAAAGAAATCAACCAAAGTAGTAGAACCTTTAGCAATTGAATCTGTAGGTAAAGCAGTAGTGATTGTAACAGCTAACTTACTTGCTGCACAAGCTTCAGATCTCAGGACAGTATGAACCTCTTTGAGTGTAGCATCACTAGCAAACTGTGGCATTAGAGAGAGGGTTTGGCCTTCAGGTTCAGTGAGTTTCTCCACTGCAGAAGAGCCACCAACATCTTGCATTATTGTATCAATAGGAAGATTCCTCTCATTAATAGCCTCAGAACCAACACCTGCATGACTCATTGGATGATTATTGGGCAGCGTAGCAGATAGGTTCTTGTCAGCGTTCAAGTTATCGGTTTGAGGCAGAGTTTGTTGGTTTAAAGAGGGGATTGGGATATGTTCTCTTGCATACATCCTAGCTTGGGGAAACAAATCAGTTGCTGGAGTAACTGGAGTTACTTTCTCTGGAAAGAAAACAACGCCTCTCAATTGCTTATCGGTGTCAGCAACCTTTACATTGAGAAAATAGCCTGCCTCGAAAGAACCTTCAACAACACCAGAAACAACTTGACCAATCATATTCTCATCAGTAGAAGTAACAAGAGGTGGGTTCATTTGCTGCTGTGTCTGGCTTTCATCTCTGCGAGGACGACCCCTTTTTCGCTTATTTGTAAGAGATGAACTCAAGCCTTGGTTTGGTTGTTCCATCTTCTCTTTTTCTGGCAAAAAAAAAAAAAAAACAGAATCAAAGTTTAATATTATACAGGAAACTACACATAGCCAAACGTCATTATCTTATCAAGCACCTGTTGATGAATTTTCAGAAAAATCTAACAGATCACATTAGCCTAACAAATAGAGATGAAAAAAGAAAAGAAAAGCCTCCACTTCAACTATTAGCTTAACACTTTAATAAAATAATGCTCAAGATAGATGAGAATACAACGCAGTAAATAACTTTTAATGCAACAAAGCAACAGTTTTGTTACCCACATTACAAGACTACAACTTTCACTAAAGGAACCAAGTTGCCATTTATTATTCAATCATTCAGTAAATGCCAAAATAGTAACCGTTAGATAAATGCACCCCTTCAAGTGCTTTAAGAGAAGTGCACTGATCTCAAACAAATAACGACTGAGCAATCTTTAAACCGTTAAAGCAAGAAAACGACTGAAATCATTCTAAAATCATCTACAAAGCAAGAAAACGACTGAAAATTACAGTTTAAACCGCTTGAACATTATAAAAGAATCAATCTTTCGGTTCCCCATGAAATCAAAGATTGATACATCAAATAGTTTTTGATCAGATGTATTATGTATAAGCCATGTAAACTTAAAAATGAACCAAGAATCAACGATTGCAAAGATAACCTCAAAATATATATATATATATATATATTCTCAGAGAATAAAAAAGAAACAGAACAACGAAGGTATAAACCCTAGATTCCAAATGACCTAAAAAATTACTCAATTAACCAAGAATCAGAAACTTTCCCGGGAAAATCAACAGAGAAAAAGAAACACTCACCGCTTAGGTTCGCGACGCGGAAATGTGATTTGATTTGCCGAAATCGGAGAGGATTTTTTGGAGGAAAATAAATTTCTCTAAGGTTATATTCTCCGAGAATACGTATTCGTTAGACTCTCCGTTCTTTGATTCTTCTTTCCCCGTCGCTTCGGCTTCGCCTTCCTCTGTTCTTCTTTCTCGGCGTTTTTTCGTTTTTAGGGGAATATGGAAGAAAATAGTTTGACCAATAAAAAGGAAAATAATTAATTATATTTTGACTTAAATGGGCCAATTATGGGTTCCTTATTAAGCCCAATAACCTCTTATCCATTTAAGTCAAGCCTTCTATCATCGTATTTTTATAAATCATATTCGTTGTTCAAAGTTTATTTTTTTATACAGCTAATGAAATAATATCTTTGACAATTGACATATAAATGTATAATCTTGTATTTTTTCTTTAAATGCGTATATTGACAAAAGAAAAAACACAATAACAAACTGTATGTATATACAAGCAGACGATTATTTTGTCTCATTCTCTAGCTCTTACAATTTTTATTTCAATAATATATTGGTGTCACATCCTTATCTATGTTTCGTTGGAAGAATTGGTGTAGATGATGCTCGGATTACAAGAAAAAGTAGGGGAAAATGAGGGAAATTATATAATTTTTTCATGGAGAATATATGCCAAAACTAATTAATGTCTTATCCACATCTCCTTTCAAACGATTCCTTGGTCTACATATTTTTGCACATTAAATAATAAACTTATATATATATGTATACATTTTCACATTAATAAAACTATATATATACATGTTGCTTAATCGAACATTATGACAAGTTATTCGAATTGATTCTACCCCGACAAAAGGCATGAATTCATAAATCACGAAAATTGTAAGAACAGATATAAATATATGTATATATAGTAATATACAGTTGTTTAATTAATATTATTACAAGTTAACGAATTGATTCTAGCCCGACATAAGGCATGAATTAAGATACCTTGGCTTAATACTTTGAATCTATCAATCTTTTCGGCTAAAAATTTAGATAGTTAATCGTGACTTGACCAAGAAGCAACATATATAACCCTCACATCATTTTTTCTTGAAAGATTCATGTTTACAAAATAAAATAAAATCTTTTTTTTTTTTGGCTAGAAATTAATTAATTTTTCAAGTACAGTGACGCGATTAATCATGATCTAGCTAGTTCTAGTGTTTTCTGGTCGGGAATTATCGGCATAATTATAACAACACATACATTTGGTTCCTTCTCAGATTGAGATTTTTGTTGTTGTTCTGTCCAAAGATTTGTTTATATTAAGTGATTGCAGTCTAGAGTTCAACGTCGGCCAAATTTTATCGGACAGTAATCTTAGCGACTGTAGTATTCATTTATTGGTTACAAAATTTCTATATCAGTGTTATACATAAGATCCAAAAGATCCGACTTAAAAAAATTGTTGTGACTGTTTATCAAATTTTTTTTGAACGGCAAATAATATCACTGATATTAATTCAATATACATACTATTTAAAAACAAATTATTATTATTGTATTGATTTACTATTTTTTTAAAGTGCTTTCTGTATTTATTTACTGTATGAAAAGTTATTTGCTTAATGATTCGAACGACGTGTGGCTAGTGTTATAGTCTTATAGATGTTACTTTTTGTCTGATTTAATTTTACAAGAAAAAATGATGGTCCGAGACAATGTTATAAATTGGTGTATTCTGGGACTTGATTAGCTGTGATGTTCCTTCTCATACCGTACCTTTCCACGACCATTAACGTCTGCTTCGAATATGGTTCCATTCTCTATTATGTATCATCGAAGATAACCATCTTACAAAATAGGTGCATTTGTTTTGTTGTTGCATGTCTTCTAAAACTTATACATAACGAACGGAACTTATCGGATTTGAATCTGAATTATGACATGGTGGCAACATTAATGCAAACAAGTTTCCGTCTACTCTATTTATATCGATGCTTAAGTATTTTATATATTTGCTTTACTTTTCTTTGCAATAGATGATTTTCTTATATAAATGATCATATATCACTAATATTAAAACAGGAAATAGTAATATATTTTATCATTTTTAATGCATGTGTATTTAAATGAAAACATCATCGTATAATATAGTAAAAATAAAATGAATAATATTTGTGTGTTTTGAACTTATGGATAACCAAAAACGTAACTCTTCAAGTAACCAAAAACAAAATTAAAATAACAGCGGTGTGTGCGAAACATGCAACTTGGGATGAGAAGTGCAAGTGTGCACAAATAGGTTACGTGCAAAATATAAATATTTCAGATCGGATAGACTAAGGAAGAGTTCGAAGTTTTTCCGGTCTTTTCTTATGTCCTAAATCCTAATTATAAAAATATAGTAGTGGATAATAATTAAAAAAAAAACGAATCACTAGCTAATATGATCTATCATCTACCAACCAAAGTTTTAGCTTTCCATCTAACGACCGGTCAGAGATATGGTCTAACGATCTGGTATCTGTCGAGTGATTGACCCGAGTCCAATGTATGCTAAAAATACTAAACTCGCTCGTTAATTGAACTAATTGTTCTTTCACATTCATTAACAACGAATTATCTTTCTAGATCACAATTTCATCGTTTATGAAATTATTTTTTTGTAATTATATTATGACTTAGACTTGATCTGAAAAAAACCTAGATCATCTAAAATTATTTTGAATTGTCTATTTCCCAATGTTTGATAAACCCATAAAAACTCCAAAGTATATGATTTCATGGTCACTATCTCATTTAAGATTCATAAAATCCGTAAAAATAAATACTACACTGATCTTCCACTAGATATTTCGATTGCATGATATATATATCTACTGCAAAATGAAACGGTTGGAATATATTAAAGCATTAAAGATAAGATAATCAAATCAACAAACCCATACAGACGTAAAGAAAATTAAAGCTACTACATATAGTTTCCATATGAACATATAGAGTATTAACATTGACGTCAGATACCGAAAACATAGCTAGATACAATCAATCTAGTATTATATACATCTCTCTCAATACATTATGACAAAAGAAAAATGACCTTACATATGTTTAAGTGTTGTTGGTCCCCCCTGAAGAAGAAGATGAAATTTGAAGAAGGTGAAAGAGAAATGAAGGTAGGAGATAGGAACAGTGTCACGAGGAATGCTTTGGATCTTCTCGGAACATATCTAGTCTATATGTCTCCTTGTTTTTGTCTCACCAGCACGTGAGATTAGAGTTTCTTCGTCTTAGTTTAACCAATTGTATATATTTCTCTCGTTTTTTCGTGTCACTATTCAAGCGGCTAATCCTCACGAAGCTTCGGTTTTGTTGCCTAATTTCTCTATATGAGTTTTTTTGTCGGATATAATTCGGTATAGGGATAAGAGACCCTAGGTGATGTTAAGGACATCTTGAGTTTGAATTTGTCTCCACTGTGGTGTGTGGTTTAAATTTGACGAGAAAGATATTTTTGTTGTCCCTTGTTCATATAGTCTTAAAATGTCACTTGTAGTACAAATATATGTAAACAGAATGAAAAATAAATCGAATCTCCGGTTGGTTGTCGCTAGTCCTTTAAACCTTGATACAAAATATGATTGTAACTTTGTAAGTAAATTATTTCAAATCACACTTGGAGTTTATCAAATAATTAATACTTGGAATTTTTCTCTAAAGCTAAAAAGTAAAATACAATACACACACTTGCATTTAAATTTATAACTCTTTACCATCCCTCCATGGATCCTCAAATCTTTTGGACTTTTTATTTTGCTGCGAACAAACTTATATTGGAATTAATTTGGGATTACAATCTAAGCCGAGATCTCTTTGCCAAAGAGTCCAATGCTTGAAAATTCTTCTATAATACATAATTGAGAGCAAAATCAATATAAAGCTAAAATAAAGATGCCAATTTGAGATCGTAGAGGTTACCTAGAAATTCCTTCGAAATACCTTCGGATTTGGTTGCCTCAAGATCGATCTTCAACATTTGAAGTTACAAGAGTTCCGAAAAAAATATTAAACATTGGGTAACTCCAATCATTTTGGGTAACCATTCCGGAGACTATGTGCTTCAAATAGAAAGTAATTAATGAAAACTCTTTCTTTTTGTTCGTTTAAAGTTTAAACATTCGGTAACTCCAATCCAAGTGGTAATTACTATTTACTAGGTTAGGAATAGGGTCATAACCCCTAAGAGCAGGTAAATATGTTTTTTTTTCTAGCGTTCCAAAACCATTATATCGCTTTACAGCCAAATCATATTTAAATGTTTTGAGATTTTCATTATAATTTTTGTTGTTGTAAGAGTTGGCTCTAGATGCAATGTAACCAATGGAATCCCTCTTTCTATGTGATTGTACCCCAAATCTTCTTGGACCTATAAATTTGCAGAATAAGAAAGGAAGAAAAATGATGCCTAGGCAAATCTTTTTGCCTGTCTTTTTGGGTGAATATGTCCTTTGCCACAATAATATCAAACATTAAAATATCTTTATTTGAAAACATTTATTTTAGTTTGGAATCTATCTTGTCTCTAAATGTTATAGGGTCTATTAATATTTTAATCCCTTTATATGTGGATGGGCAAATCTTCTGCTACAAAGTTGCTGCAAAAATATGGGCAATTTTGTTTTTATAAAAGTGAATTACTTTAACTCGGTCTTTAGTATACAATATTTGAACTTAATGCAGTTTCTTATAGCGCTTAAAATGAAAACCATAGGTTTGTCCCCCTTCCGGATTATAGACTACATTTATGCAGCTTTAATTTTAATGCGATAGAGCTGTCAGAAAGAAAACAAATGGAATGTGATAGATATATAGCATCATATATGATCTTATAAGAAAAATGAGAATCCAATGCGATTGATATATCGAATCAACCAATGAAAATCCAGTTTTACATGTAATCTTTTATCTATATGAATGTAATCACCGGGAAAAAAAAATATAACATTATGGTGATTATATATATATCACGATGACAATGCGTTAACAAAAAAAAAATGATACATATCTCTTTTGTTATCTATTTTTGCGTAAGACCAACCTTAATTAGATGTAAGCGTCAAGTTTCTTTCATTTTTGGACATGAGCAATTGTAAATGATGATTTCCTAAAATTTTAAAAGAAAATAGGAGGGTTAAAAATCGTATGTATTTTTTTTTCTGGTTTTTTTTTTCTCTTTTTCATCATCGTATTTATTCTGATTTAGATTTTCAAAGATTCTGACTTTATGATTGCAATTTTTGTTATATGTATGTATATATCATATGGAATATAACTATATATCAACATGTGAGATTGTAGATTGTCCGGTATTTTAACTAATCCCACAGAAAATGCTAAAGCTTCATATAAATGACAAGCACAATCATACAAAACGAAAGAATATGTAGATTACGAAATCCACCTACTTATAATATCTTGTACCAAAAATGCTATAAAAGTATGAATGTATACATATCTGGTGAAACAGAATAAAAAAATGTTATTTTAAACGGTTAAACAATCCCAAAACTGGCCCAACCACAACGTCTGTAATTACCAAAAATATAACAATTGTTACTTTGTGAATGTATTCTCTATGATTTTTTTATTTTTTTGGTTGGAGATCTCTATGATTCTTTTGTCAACGCTAATCCTTTTTACTCAATTTATTTTGAAGTATCAAACTTCTATGCTCAAGACAGAAGTGTTCACTATGATGACTTTTAATATAATCGGCTTCTATGTAAACTTCGAGAAGGATCAAACAGAAGAAACTATATAAGGGACATATTTTTTTTGGAAATTGGTCAAGGTTTTGGTTCACTTGCTAATAAGAAACAATATATTTTATATAATAAAGCACATGTCATTTGGCCAATCAAAATTTGCCACATAGATTTTGTTTTACAATTTAAATTTAAATAATTTTTTAAAAAAAAAACTGAAAGTAAGGGGAAAATGCAAAATTTTAATTCAAATTAAAAATTCTTTCCTATTTTTTCTCGGTAACTTCTTTACTCTTTCCCTAATACAAATTCAGTTAAACAATTTACGTACTTATCAGTTTTTTTCTTTTATATATCATTTAAAACAAATATATTCTAGAAATCCCTAAATTTTCTCACACTAAACCACGATTTCACAAATCACAATTTAAAACTGAACTCATTCATCTTCCTCAAAATTTAACTCACATGAACTTATATTCATTTCTATTTTCTCTCAAAGAATATAAAATTTTAAATTATCTGTAAAGCTTTTTTTTTCATTTGCTCAAAAACTATGATGGTATCTGAATCTCTAACACAAGAGTTTGAAGATTTCTTTCAATGAAAATATCTACACTATCGATTCTGTAGTTCTAAACTCTAGATTTGGATTGATATATCTCATAGAGCCATAGCCAACACTAAAAATAAGGTTAGTGAGATTAAAAGTGTTTATCTTTTTAAATTCTAATTAGAGGTTGTGTAAATTTCTTTTTCTTGAACCTTATTTTATTTGGTGTAAAGGGATTAAAAAGAATTACGTCAATTTCATTTTTAGATAAATTTCTTCTAATAAGTGGCAAATCATCATTTTACATGCTGTTTATACAATTATCATTTTTTTGGTTTTGAAATTTAATTTTAAAGTGATTAAGTGTAAGTTAATTTTACTGTATTTTCAATTTCACTGATATCAATAATTTAAGGTTTAGATTTTAGTGAGATATGTTAAAACATTAATGTCAAATTATCTCAAAAAGTATTTAAATAATTATTGTTCTTATACGAGATATTTATTTCACTTTTGTTTTTTTTATATATTTATTGGTTTTTATTTGTTATTCTGGGTCCATACTGAACTTTATAAAATGAAACAAATTACCAATATCAACCATTAAGCTAATTGTTTAACATAATAAAAATATATTGTAATTATATTATTTAATTTAAGAAAATTTTCCTTTAATATTTTTTCAAAATCATTAATACATGTGTGTAGCACGGTAGATATACTAGTTGTTTTATAATGTTTATGGTGATTTTCTTCTTCTTCTCATGTTTGTGTAAATAATTAAATTTTAAAATAATATTATTTATATTTGCTTTAAACACGTTATTTGAATCACATACTGACATAAGTTATTTGTAACAACGATCATTTAGCAACAAATTATTGTGGTGTCCGAAACCAACGGTTCGATCTATAATGAATTCTGTCCCTACACCTTTTCAGAAGTCACAAAATCACCACTATATTTTAGTTTTTTTTTTCTTTTTATATAAAGGGTTTTTTTTAGTTTTTTTTTTTTTTTGTGTAAGAAATTTTTCATTTACTTATTTCAATTTGTTATATTACTTGTTTATATCATACAAGCGTTGTGGTAAATCTATTTTTAGCAGTCGAATTGATTCAAAATCTAAAGTAATATTTAGGACATGCATACGTCATGTACGCATATTTTGCAGTAATTATAAAATATAAGATTCGTCTACCAAATACATTATATAGTTTGGATATTTTCTTGGAACATACATAATACATATTGACCTCAACCTATAGAAGAAGCATATAGGACTATTTCCATTGGTAATGAAATATATTGATATAGTTTGGATACTATCTTATTTTTGTAATTAGAATTTCCTCTTTTAGTAGCTCGATTTAATTATTTGAGTTACAATTATGATAAGAAAAGAGTTCAATCATGCATGATGACATCCTCCGTATGATCTCTAAGACAAGAAAAGACAAAATTTGCACAAAAAGTAATAATATTCAAACATAACTGGACCAGAAAAAAAGTAAACATGGGTAGGCACACTTACAGTTAAAAAGAAACTATTTAACTCACACTGCAATGTACTTATATATGGAGAAAAATAGCCAAGAAAATCTGAAAATATTTTCTTGATTCTGCTTGCAGCATATCTGAAAATATATGTGCCCACTCATGTAAAAAAAAAAAAAAGAGAAAAAAACATTCTTGATCCACATCAGATGACACATTCACATGGATCATTCATATCAATCTCTTTTATTCAAGAGAGAGAAATAACAAAAAGACACATCACAAGTTGCTCTATCTCTCCCACTCCATGTGTAACGTGTTAATGCAATTTGCTTCTTCTCTCAAACCTTATTATTCTTCTTCATCTCTACTCCTACCAGCTCCTCTTTCCATGGATTCTTCTCATCTCTCTGTTAAATAAATTAACAAAAAAAAACTTATTAAGATCTAATAAAATTATATTAATTAAACCAAAAAGAATGTTAAATATATATCTTTGACGTACCAAATGATTTCTTGCAATGAAGAACAGCTTCGTAAATTGAGCTCTCAGAGTCACAAGATCTTCTCCAATAATAATCATCAGCAACACTTATTCTTGGAGACGACGACGTTTCATCAGAATAAACTCTGCTTCTTGAAGCCGTCGTTACACGGATTCTTGAATCCATACTACCGATACTTCCGTTTGTTCCAACGGATCTACATCTCTTTAATCTTCTACACAATGGCGTCAAGAAATCAAGATACTTCAACAAAACCCATTTAGATACTCTCCTTAGCTTTCTACAAGAAGATGGAGAGGACATGTTCTTAACGCCACGTGTTTCAATCTTCCCCGTCGTCACTTTATCCAATGGCTCAGATTCTTCCTCTTCATGATCTTTAGTTGCTGACGTGGCTTTTATTTGATAAGGTACGACGTAGCCGTCACGGAAAAGCTCATCGGCGTGAACTAAAGAGTGATCTTCGTCGGAGAAAGAGACAAAGTTATCGAACTTGAAGCTACTTTCATGGGATGTTTTGATGAAGAATCTTCTAGAAGGAGGTAATCTTGGATCCATCTCGATGAAGGAAGAAGAAGAAGAAGAATAATAATCTTCGTAGGTTTGATGATGATCATCACTGGAAGTTTCTAAAGAAGGAAAGTTAACTAACCAACTGTAAGAGAAGCTATCTATGGGAACTAATGGCATTGAAGCTTCTTGTTGATCTAATTCTTCCATGACAGAATTTTTATTTTTATTTTAGCTTTTGGGATATTTTGTTGAGTGTGTTAAGAGAAATTTTGTTTGAGACAAAACAATGTTTGAATTGGGAACATATGTTTCAGTGTATATATATAGAGAGGGACATAAACACATAATTTTATTTTAATTTTATAACGGTAATATACAAATATATATGTGGTTAGTTTGGTAAGAAACAATAGATATTAATAATTGGAAAGGGAGAATAAAATAAAAAAGAAACATAAGAGTTTGTGAGCCCATACTAACCTCTCATTATGTGCTGTTGCCTTCACTTCTTTTCCCCCTTTTGTTTAATTATTATTTTAGTTCTCTCTTTTTTTGTATATACATAAGGTTATTTTTAATTTTATTCCCGGTGGCATCATATTTATATTTTTTAATTAGGAAGATCAAGACTTGACGCCAAAAAGAAAATTAGGAAGATCAAGACACCACTCAACAAAAGACGATGAAAATTACTTTATCCCCTCTCATAAACCATGCTTATTTTAATTTGTTTGAAATTATCCATAAATCATTACAAAAAACTCATGGATGTATTGTTTTGGAAGACGAAACAAATATAAATAGGAACACATAAAAAAACAAATAAGATGAAATTTCCAGAGTAGCATTATACGAATGAAGAAGGACCACGAGTTACGAATGGTAGAAAAGAAAACTAACAAAAAAAAAGAGTCATTTTCATAAATAAGAAAAAGCTAAATAGAGAAATGGGAGAGGAGAGGAGAGGAGAGGAGAAAGAAAGGGGGGGGGGGGAGAGAGACAGAGGTCCCGGGAAGGGTCGGGGTGCGAGACGAATGTTGTCGAAAGTTTAGGGGACAAAAGCCGAAAACAAAAAGTGACGTGGAGACTCATCAAAGTCTTATCCCGGGGCCATTTTTGCATGGTCTTATTATGGTTACGTTTGATCGACTCGAAATCAAGGTTTTTAATTAGTAATATTTCGAGATGTGCATTTAATGATATGAATCTCTCAAATCTCGAAGAGAATGTTTGTTGTTGGTCGTCTTTTCATATCACAAGGTATAATATTTAATGACCATTTGAGACATAAATATCTTCTACTTTTAGAGTCGTTTATTAATTATGGTTTTGCAACAAGTTTTGATCACTTGATTGACTTCTTACATGTTTGCAAGTTTTAAACCTAATTACCCACACCCAGTTTAGTGAAGAAAGTATTATTAATACGGAAATTTTCTTTAAATAGAAAATTATACTATATATATTGTGATGTAATTTTTATATACACGTTAAATGCAAACAAAAGACACAGAAAAAATATGGTCTTGCCTACCGATCGACAAGTTTTATAAATTTTCTGAAAGACTAACTGACAAAACTAAGCATGTGAAAGCATATAAACATATAACCGCTGCATAATATTGTAGAAGTATTTTATACACATTGAGATTTTCTTATTCCGAAAGGAGTAATTCTAGACGACTAAGATATTCTATACGTATTTTCTATTGTCACAATCCGTAATAGTAACCATCAATCTTGACTTTTATACCAAGAAACAAATATTGCTGAAAATTTTATTGTATGAACAAGAAAAATAAAACGATTGGATAAACCAATAATGATTTCGAGTAATGTATTGGAGATTTCGAGTAAAGACGAATTGATTTTTCTCTCTTTTATGTAAATTTCTTGATTTGTTAAAATAGTGAAAAAAATATTTCACATTTTTAATAATAAAAATTATATTCGCATATATTTCATATGATTTTCAAAGTAACTTCATACTTAAAAACTAAACTTTATATCTTTTATTAAAATACTCTAATAAATTAGAAATTATGTAACTATTCCATTTAAATGACGATTTTTATAAACATTAATCGATCAAATGGCTACATACTTATTCATGTTGCAAACGGATCCAATAAGTAAATTTTAATAAATTTACAGTCAAATATAGACATAGGATAAATCCAATACCATGAACCTATCTGCCTATGGACCAAGTTTGAATTGCCGTCAAAATAAAGACTGATAGTGAAAAAAAGAGAGACTGAAGTTTTGAATCATTACAGTCAAAGATGGAATATTTAGTCTTTTTTGTAGGATAAATGATTTAGATTGCAATAAAGACTTGCATTTGTATGCAGTAAATTTAATCTTTTCCTTTTTAGTTTTTCTTCACGCGCCATATGAAAAAAACACCAATAGAAAGCACTTAATATATACAGCTTTTTATAACTATGACCAGAAAACAAAAACAGCTTTATAAAAAATTCACCAAAAAGGTGATTATTAGCTTGACCAGAATCAAATACTATGATTGTACTCGTTGCATATTCTACTTCGTTTAGTGTTACTGTCACTGAACACTGGACCGTAAGTATATATTTCTAACCAATCTATTTATACACAATTAAATTTGTAAAATGTCACGATGAGAGAGACTCAAACCGAAGTAACGTTTGATACGCTTCTACACAATTTAAACCGACACAGCAAAAAGTATTTAAAATAAAAGAAAAATCGGATTTTGCCCATGAGAAGAAATAACTTGGTGACCACAAAATCGTGAAGCCCTAGGAAAGAAATTGCGAGCGAGTTTACAAAAGTCAAACATGAGCAAGAAGAAGAAGTCAAACTAAAATTGAACATATGTATAGACTTTCTCGCAACGAATCAGAGTGTTTTGAATGTTCTGTCCTAATCTATAAATTAGATTTTCAGAAAGGTTGAATTTTTCGAATTATTATTTTTTTTACTGTGGGATGATATATACGGGAAATAAAAATAAAAATGTCAATGATCGATTTGCTCGGCAAGAGTAGCAAGACAATTATCTTGTCGGATGTGTCCTTAAGCTTTGACGAAAAATTGTTTTGATTTTTGGTCTTCGTATCTACGTGATCGAAAGAAAAATAATGCTTTGGTTGGATTTAGTATTGATAACTTGTTTGCTTCTTATTTATTATGTAATATGTTAGTTAAGATAGCACCTATATATATATATATAATTAAAAAGCTGCGAGTAAACTTTTCTAAAAGAATCGATTTACCGATTTAAAAATAATGAAGAAGAAAAAAAAAAAGAATGCGGAGACGAGAATCAATTTATCCGACGCTGCAAGTCGATAATAAAAAATTTTGAATCTCAGTATACAATTATATATAGAGATTATAGTGGTTATACAATATACAATGTACTCTCAAATAGAAGAAAATAAGAAATAATATAAGATGTTGCCATAAAGATGAAAAAAAAAACCAGGTAACTCATATATATGCAAAAGATTTTAACAATGCAAGTCTTGTAATTTGTGTTCAAAGCTTTATTCAAGTACTTCAAGTGCTTTGGACCAAATTCAACAAATCACTCACACTCGGATAAATTGATTTTTACAATATCAACTTTTTTATTGTTGCGAAAACATCTCGGCTTTTTATGAATTTGGCTTCCTTTTTATCACATATGTTTACTCAATATTTGGGGTCGGTCTCACACTGACCATTTTTTTTTCTATATATTTACAATATAAAATAAAACCATGTTTTAAATTAGTTGGATTTTATATCCTATTATTTTTGTTGACAAAAAATCAATTATTTCAAAAGTATAGCAGAATGAAACTGAGGTTTGACTATAAATAAAAACCCCACATTTAAAAAAGATTTTATATATCGTTCCAAATAGTTGTTTCTAAGGTAGGTTTCAAGTTTGGGATGAGCTCAAGTAACAAAGAAATACCTTATATATTCCAAGTAACGGATACCTTAATATCTTGGCCAAACAAGTCTTATTGTTAGTCTCCAAAGCTTCACTCAAATACTGGAAGTATTGTGGACTGAATCCTGCAAAAGAGTCAAACTCGATTTTGCTGATTTCTTTAACAATCAGCCTCTTATTTCCCACCTTTGGCGTCCCAGCTGTAACACTCGCTCAAAGAACATATGTACTGCTGTTCAGAGAAGTTACACTTTTTCTCAAGTGATAGAAATAGTGTTCATATTGAATGAGGATTAGGATATCCGGGGTTAGGCTCGGGAGATTGTTTTTGAAGTTGTTGAATTGAATAAGCAATAAAATTTGAGACTTGATCTTCTCGAACTAGTACTTCATCTTATGTGCTATGCATATTCAATGGTTGGAGCTTCAATGGCGGCAAGAGAAACCAAGTAAATTCCTGATGAAAGAAGGTTATTTCGGAGTAAATTATACCCTGATTTCACCATTGCTTTTATCACCTTTAGTTCAGAGGTGGAAAAACCACTAAGCAAAACCTGAAACAAAACGAAGCAAGTTGATAAAGAAGCACAATTATATCGTAATGAACTTAGAGATTAGAGATTTTTCAGGTCTTACTGTCAAGCTTCTGCAGCCCCCAAAATACATAAGACTTTTAAGGGACTTTTCATCACAGAGATCTTCGGTAATTTCCTCACAATTAAATGATGTGCATGTAGTCAACCACCTTGGAACTCTTCGAAGGCGGTGCTTCATGTTTGTGACGATAAATGTGACTTTCTCCTGTTCCTCTTCACTAGTGAGAAAAGATTGTCCATTCTCCACTAATATTAGACTGGCGCGCGAATATTCGTAGGCTAGAACCTCTATAAATTAATAATATTGGGACCAAAATTTTTTATGAATTTAGAAAGGGTATTAATTTATCGATAAATTAATAATTTATAGAGAGATTTGTATAGTTTTAAAATATAATTCCTAACAGTTGCATGTTAGGAAACAATTATCGTATATGTAAATTTTAATAATTTTTTATTGTAATTTAAAAAGATAATATATACCATATGTTTTTGATGTAGTATGATAAAATTATAGATGAGTTACACAAAAATATAAATTTATGAATAAACAAATAATACTAGAGTCATATTTCACTAAATTATCTTAGTTATATTTTATAATTTTATATAATTATTAATTTATGATATTGATGAGACCATATAATTATTACATAAAATTTTCAAAAAAGTTATTATCTTATTATTTTATCGAATTCTGTTAAATATTACATTGGTCCAATTCGGAACCCAATTTTTTTTAGTAATTGAAAGAAATTATTAATTTATAGAGGTTGTACTGTACTTAGCTAAATTCTTGCCGTCTAAAGAGTCCTCCCACAACAAAACCTTAGGTTCTTCAATACTCTTCGGCATGTCGAGATGAGCATGGGCTTTGGTGAAAATCAAACCCCGAAAAGTACCACTGCATCAAATAAAAAACGAAGGCATGAGGTCCACAACTAGATTTATCTAATATTCTAGTAAAAAATGACGATTCGGTTCAATAAAATACCAATGGATTCGGTAAAACTATCCTCTTTCATTCTTTTCATTTTTGGTTTTTTTCATTCTCTTCTCATTTCCTTTTTACTTGCTTTGGGCCAAAATATATGTTTCATTTAGCTTTAAGGCCCACTTTTCAAAATATTTAAAAATTCCATCAAAGCCCAAAAAAAGAAAAGAAAAGATAAGAAAAGATAGTAAATTGTTATCATACCTTTGACGGGAAGATGCAGCAATACACTTGAATTTAACATACTTGTGTATATCATCCCATCCTCAGTCATGTTCTAAATCAGCTGCACTCTATATCTTATTATTTTTTGTTGATGAGAAATAGATTATTTCAAAAGTATAGCAGAATGAAAAAAGGTTTGAAAACAAAAAAACCCCACATTATTAAAATTTGTATCCTTCCAAATAGTTGTTTCCAAATTAAGTTTCAAGTTTGGGATGAGCACAAGTCCCAAAGTATTTTTTTTAATGAAGATTTGATCAAGATTAATCATTTTAGCTGAGATTGAGTGTGGAATTTAACTATCTTGTACGTGGAATTTGTGATCATATTGGAATGACCATTTTTACTTATATTTTATTTTAGGAAATGCGTTTTGTATAATAATTTTAATTTGAAAACACGATGGAAATATCTATTTTTGTTTAAAGGAATGAAGATTTACTCTTTTTTTTTTGCAAACTTAATAAGTAATACTTAAAAACATGAGATATCTATATTATTTAATATTTTTAATTGAAAATAAACCTAATTAATTTGAAAAATATAAAATATCTCATATTTTCTAGAGGAAAAAAAAAAGAAAAAAAAAGAAAGAAAAGAAGGAGAGACTCAAATTAATCAAAAGAATAGAACATCTTTAGCAAATTTGGAAAACTCAGAGCAGATAATTAACGACTATGCGACATGCGTGTATATGATTGATTTGTTAATGAAAGCCTGTGGGATTTTGACCCACCACAACAAGTCAACAACCCTAAACTCTCAACATAGCTTCCTTTGGATCTCTTTCTCTCTTGATCCTAGCGATCTCTCTTGTCCTACAAACTTCGTACTCCTCAGCTTCATTGAGTTCATTATCAGTTTCAACATCTCCAACATCTTCAAATTCCATCTTCTTCCAAATCTCTTCATCTTTCTTAACTTCCTCAACTACTATTTGCTTTGTCTCTAATTTTCTCATCTCAAGTTTCCTTTTTGCTAATTCCTTAAGAGCTTTTTCTTTAGCCTCAAGCTCCTTACGCTCTGCTATTGTATCTCTCTTAGCTTTGAGTACAAAGAAAGGCTTGATCATGGTTATAACATGAATCTCATCTTCTTCTGAATCATCAGTCTCGTACTCGTCTTCATCTTGTTCTTCTATAGCTTCCTCGTGAGGTCTTTTAAGATTCTTTTCTCTAATTCTTTTTCTTCGTTCTTCATCTTGTTCCTCATCTTTACTTTCTTGATTCCTCAATTCTTTTTCTTGATCTGTATATATATCCTCAGCCTGTCTTATTCGCCGATGATCGGCTCTAACTTCTTCACGGTTTTCAGTTCTGGCCTGAGCTAAACGTCGCTGCCTTGGATCATCTATACAATCCAAAACAACAACCTTGTGGATCACACGGGAGCTTTTCCAGGCCAATATCTTTTCACTTTTGTTTGTCCAATCTTACCTCGTAGCTTTTCCCTTAGAGCAATTATGGTATCGCTCACTCCTGCCGTGGCCCGTGACTGACATGTTTGTTACGAGAGAGGATTATAAGATTCGACGAAACCCTAGAAATCGTTGGCGTGATAGAGGAGAAGAAGACGATCTATAAATCAGGATTGAGTTGAATAGTTTGTTTCTGTTTTCTTTGAGACTCTTTTTTTCTTTCTTTTATAGGATAGGATACAGATTTTAGAATCCAAAGGATTTAGTATTTGTATTTGGTAAATCTTTTCCTTTTATTTTTCACACGCCAATTAATAAACAGCTTTTTATGAAAGGAAAATCCACCAAAAAAATTGTATTAAATATGAATATATTGTGAACGTCTTTATAGTCTCTAATACATATCTACAAAATTTGAATCCAATTAACACAACTCTATAAAAATGAAACCTGGCAACCACGTAATCCACACGACCGTTGTTTTAACGTACAAGTTATTTTCAGAGTTGTGTGAATTGAGAGCCTTGAGAGCTTTCCAAAGGCTTATTTATAGAACTGACTTGTGGGTAAGAAAAAGTCAAAACATGATCAAGAAGAAGTCAAACCAGATTGGACACAATCTATTTCCCAACAAATTACAGTGGCTGTTATGTTCTTTTCTATTTTTATATACATTAGATTTAACAGTCCTGATAATCTTCAATCATCCTCATCAAGTACCATCTTCATCTTCCTTCTACTAAGCGGGCTTTGAGTGAGTGAGGCACCAACAGTTGCAGAGTCATCATCACCTGAATCTGCTAACTCATCATCCTCCAGTTCATGATCTGATACAAGATTTGGATCCTCTTCTGGAGATGAGGTAGAAGGAGCATTAGGAGCATTGTCGCTGATGTGAACATCTGTTTCGGATTCTCTACTTTGCTGGGTGACGTAGTTTTGATCATTGTCCTCTCCTTCTCCAGTGGTTGGCACATGTGGACTAGTTTCATTCCTAATTGAAAAAAGTGACTTTTATGAGACTTACTCAGCGAGATCAATCTCAGAAGTTCATTTTGATTCTGAGTTAATCTTGTCTATAAACCAGATAAGACAAAATGAGTGAAGAGTGTTACCTTTCTGTGTTGTCTTCAGAACCTCCTGGATTAATCTCATTGCTTGATCTCGCTTTATTCTTGCTCTTCTGATTTTTTCTGCTCTTCCTGAAAAGTTCTCAAGTTTCAGTTTGCATCGACACGAAGTTTGGTTTTAGTGGGAGTTACTAGAAAATTTAGTTACCTGTTCTTGAATGCTAGTAATGTTTCTTCATCGGATTCATCTGCTGAAGAATCGTCATGGTCATCTTTCAGCATCATGCCAGCTTTAGACTTCTTACCACGAGGGAGAAGGAGACCAAGTTGCTTTAATTTACGTGAAACTTGGGCAGTAGTATATGTATTTTCAGAGCCCAATTCATTGGCTATCAAATAACAACAGCGCTTTTGGTCCTTGAACCTGCACATAGACACAACAGTAGCAAAACAAGGAGTCAATAAAATTGTTACACATAAAGATTTTATGCAGAGGAGACAAAATTTGACACTCACTTCTCGTATAGTTCCTTAATCAGTGTTTCTTGTTCTTTGCTAAAGGAACTCACTCTCTTCCTGGTGTTTCTGTTTCAAAGACAGTAGAGGAGAGTCATTAGAATCCAAAACTAAATCTGTTATGAAAATTTCGTAAACTGTACGAGGCTTACGAAGGTTGCGCAATTGATGTTCCATCCAGGTTATCTGGATCATCATTTCCTTTCTTGCCTTCACTTGCTTTGATAGAGCTATCACCACGCCGGAGCCTTTTCCTTGTCTCTAGACCTAGTTGTTTAAGCTTGTTGGTTACTTGTGCTGCAGAAATTCCACCATCTGAATCCAAACTTTCGGCAATAAGCCGGCTGCAATTTTTATCATCTTTGTACCTGCAACAAATTCATTATAAGCAACCATTTGGACCAAACTGTAGCATACCATGGCTCATATGTAGCAACCTTAGTTTTACAATTTCCAATGCTCATAAAACCTAAACAATGGAGCAATGCTTCTATTACTAAAATAATTATGATTTGTGGTATTTCCTTCAGCAACTACTCTGCGCATCAAACGAAACATACCTGTCATATAGATCTTTAATTTTGATCTCCATGTCACCATCAAGAACAAGTCTTTGCTTTCTTTTAGATGGTCCTGTAGATTCATCTTCCACCATATGATCATCCTCACTGCAGGATGCATAAAAAACCAAGCCTTAGGGAATAAAACTGAATAGTATCTCGAGCTAAGAAGAAACATACAGTATTAACACAAACTATAAATGGGAATTTTTTTTCTACAAACGGAAAGCCTTTCTTACTTTTGAAATCCTTGATTATAAGAAATCACGACATCAGCTTCATCATCACCTAGAGCATCTGCTATGCTTCTGCGACCCCATCCTTTGTCTGCTGGTGTAACATTTTCCTCAGTTCCCGAGACTTGATTTCCCATTTGTTTTCTTAGATGGCCAAGCTCATGTAACATATACTCAGCATTAATGTAATGGCATTCTTTGCGACTCTTCGAGAAGAGAATTTCTACAAAGAGAAGAGGCTGTGACTTCATTTTCTTCAACATATTTCCAACAAGATCTGTCAGGAAGGTGACTATGTTTTCATATTCTTTGCAGGGACAAGCTTTCTGCTCATCAAGGATCTTATGGAATGTTATTACCAGTGACAGCTGCAAAATGAACCCAATAAAGTAGTAAGGAGAGGCAAAAAAAAAAAATGTATCAGTCTAGAAGATTATTGAAAACACTAACCTGATACAGCATGGGAGAGAGCTCCAAGTCTTCTGTAATTCTCCGTAAAATGCTTATTACGTGGTGATTCGTCTGTTTTGGGTTGCTTTTGTAAAACTTAAGCAACCAGCATAGGTTTTGAATGATGCTGTTGCTTGCAAAAGCAGAAATAAATGTGGAAACCTTAAAATCAACTTCATCTGTCGCATTATGCTCTTCTTCATCAGAAGATTCATCAGTGCCACAAGACAGATCATCGACCACATGATTTGACTTAGGGCTGTGCGTTTGTTGAGTTTCATCAGCTTCAATTCCAATGTTGGATGCTCCTAGATTGTTGGGAGGTACATCCATTGGTTCATCTTCAGTTGAATTAACCAGCGGTATGCTTTTTGCGGTGCTAGCTTCATTTGAAGGATCTGGATTATTCTCAGACAGCTCATGCACTGTGGCCTCCTTATTTCGCATGGTTTTTTTCTTTCTTGCCTTCCTTGATTTTTTTGAAACCTGAGGCATGAAACGGACATTTGATTGAAACATTGCACTAATAACCCTTAGCACATCTTAATAAGCTTTCTATGTCATCTAACCAGAGTTTCATATCCAAGCAGTTACATACCCTCAAAGTTCCACGACCTTGAAGGTTTTCCATAAGGCCTACTATTACATGGATGCTTTCCACCAGATCTCCAAGCTCACTGGAAAGAAGCAAAATGACCACGAGCAATTTAAATTTGTAAGTTAGATAATTGACAAGCACAAATCATACAAGAAAAAACATTAAAAAGAGCTTTTCAATCAAATATTCAACACGTCAAAGAAGAACATAGGCATCCTATCATGATGAAGAATTTGTTCAAGGATTCACAAATCATATATATCACAGTACAAGAACTGACAAATCAAATCAATTCTTGCAAGATACTGCATGCCCTCAAGATTCTAGAATAAAGAAACAAAAGCAGAGGCCAACCTTTTAGGTTGCTTGTGCGTGTCAAAACTTCTCACCAGATTCAGGATGAACTGACACATCCCTTGATCAGTTTGGTCATAAAACAACTTATAAAGCAAGACGCGGACAGTACATGCTTCTCTAGACTCTTCAGGTAGCAATCTGATTACCAGATCTAACAAGCAAAGCTGCATTCAATAAAAGTTATTAATTTGCTAAATAAAATGCAGAAGCAATTGGCAATAAATAGGCAGCAAGAGAATAAAGCATACCATGGTTTTCATAAGAGAGCCTGCTACAGATAGAAACTTAAAATCTTTAGTTTCCTTCAGACCATCAAATGCACAGCGCCATTTTGAATTGACAAGCGAAAACATTCTGTCATTAATTGTTGCTGCAATCGGCGCACAAATGTCACTCTTAGAAAAGTTTAATTCAGCATTCTGGTAGGTAGAGAGTTCAGAAGTATCTTCCATTCCTTTTGCTGGCTGTAAAGAAAAAAAAAGCCAGTCAACCATAACATAACGGAGATTCAGCCTTGTAGAAGGAAAAATAAATGCATAGCAACTTAGACAATGAAAGGGGGATAAAAATAAAGTAGCACAATTACTCACATTAGAAGCCCAAGACTTGTGAAACTGAAAAGAGATGATGGACTGAGCAACTTGGAAGAAAGTAACAATGTCACTATTTTGAATGGAGGGATGCTCCTTTTCAATATCTTCACATACTGACTGCATCAGAACTAAGAGATATGGTACACTGGCATCAGCATCAGCATCAGTCTATTTAAAACCAAGTATAACCAACAGTGGCTGTTCTATTGTGTCACATACCATTATATCCTCCTGACAGAAACTGATTGATGAAATCATACAGCAACTTTAAAACCTTGTCATTTGTCACGGACACTGGTCCATTTTCCCAGACAATCTTTTCTGCTGCTCCACGACCTTGGTGAGGCTTTATTATTGTGCTCTCTGTAGTAGAAGGCCCCTTTACTACAGCTTTAGTGCCATCCTATCAAAAATGTCATTCAAATTACAAACTTTTTAACGGACAAAAACTTTTAAGAACCATTGCAAGAAACAATACCATGGTAACCCGGGTGAACGTGCCACCAAACTGTGAATGACGCTGATTCATATTGTTGAGTCTTGCAAGCTTTCTTTTGACTTCCTCCTCCTTCATCAATGTCTTCAAACTGTCTACGGAAGCCTTTTTTCCTTGTTCCAACTGCCAAAACAAAATTTGATGACCAACATCAGCATCAATACCAAAAGAAAAACATATTTCAATCTCAGAAACCGTATTGATCCAGTTGAAACATTGACCTTCTCAGGAGCCTTTGCAACGTGCTCCATGTCTTGACCCAAAAGAATATAGTGATAAATTTCAAGCAGAAGTAAGTTGTCATGTCTCAACAAACTATTAAAAGTCTGAGTAATAACAAGCAATATGTCCATGACGTTTTCACGAGAGAGAAGTTCAAGAAACTGATCCCTTAGTGACAAAAAGTAACAAGTTGATTCTCCAGCCTTTTGAATCGGAGAAATATCATGAATAGCCAATAAATTCCTGAATAAAGTGAGCACAAGCTGAACCAATTTCCAATCTTCCTCATTGAATACATCTCTGGAAACCATAAAGATCACAATAATAAGAAACTGAATCAAAATCCCCAAATCATATGGTTTTGAGTTTTTGAAACTTACAATTCTAAGTTCTCGAGTGGAGATTCAAGCAAAGACACAATCACTCCAACAATGTTACTGAAAGTAATTGCAGATTTCAATCCCCATAAATACTCAATCTGCTGAGGAATATCATCTGAAGATGGCTCTATAGGCATTGTAAGAAACACCAATACCTTAACTGAAAACAAAGCAGACCACAAAAATCAACACAAAATTAAAAAAAAATTGAAATGAGAAAGAAGAAAATAAAATAAAATAATACCTGCATTTAAAACTAAGTTATGTTCATCTTGGTAATGTTCGATGATCGGAATCAAATCTTTTGAGACTATATTCCACGCACAGACTTGTTTGAAAACTTCTCTGCTTTCGGGATCGTCGCGTCTCAGAAATCTCAATAAGTCTTTCAGATTATCGAGACAGTAATCACTTTTGGAATACCCAATTCTTCTTCCATCGTCGTCTTCCTCGGGAACACCGAGATCGCTGCAGATTACTGATAATCCTTCCAAATTAATATTTTTTTTCGTTGAGATTCTCTCCTCGGTATCCATTTTCTTCCGCAGATTACAATACAGAAATCAAACGCTCTATGAAATTAATCAGAGATTATAGCGAAATGATAAACTTCGAATCGGAATAGATTACAGAAAAAAACTCAGCTTCTGTATAGTGATTAGGGCTCTTGTGGCGCGTATAGTTTCAGACATTTTCCCGCCATTTCGCTATCCTCAAAAGTCAAAACGGAAAACACCGAGATTTGGCCCAAATGATTAATGGGCTTACAAATGGGTCGAAATCTCAGAGTTTGGATATAATGGGCTTTCAAATGAGTCCAAAAATGAATTTATACGCCGTCGTTTTCAGTGATCATGTGTCCATTTTTTGTTGTCTGAAAATTAATTAAAATTCCAACTACTTATGATTTGTCACATTTCGATACGAACTAAGCAAATTCTTTTCGTCTTCGTAAGTTCCGCCGAAAACAAAACCAAATCTTCACTACTCTCTCAGCTCTCTAATTCCTCTGCCATTTCCCACCTCTCGAATTCGTCGAATCTTCGGAAACAGAAATGGCTCAGGTGGTTGCTACAAGGTCGATTCAAGGCTCGATGTTATGTCCCAACGGTGGATCTGTGGCTACAAGAACCGAGAAGCTTTTGAAGCCGGCGAGTTTTGCAGTGAAGGTTCTTGGAAACGAAGCAAAGAGGAATGGAAGAGTCTCTGTTAGAAGTAGAAGAGTGGTTGATACTACCGTGAGATCCGCTCGTGTTGAGACTGAAGTGATTCCGGTTTCTCCTGAGGATTTGCCTAACGTATGAGTGAGCTAATATTTTATATTGAGCTGCATTTTATTTCTGGATTTTTACTTTATTAGTAGTTGAGAAAGCATTTCAATTTGATTTATTTCCCAGAAGTTATTCATTTTTATTTGATGTTGAATGACGCAGCTTATGGTTTAGGGTTTAGTGACCTAGTATTGATACGCTCAATCTGTAAAGTTGATCTTTTTATTAATGAGATTTCTTATGTGCATTGAATTTTGTGTCATTTCAGAGTAGTTCCATCTGAATTGATTATATTTTCCTTTTGTTTTTGTCTTCAATGTGGATTAGAGAGAGGAGCAACTTGAGAGGTTATTGGAAATGCAGCAGTTTGGTGACACATCTGTAGGGGTGTGGTCGAAGCCAACAGTGAGAAGGAAGACGAAGATTGTTTGCACTGTTGGTCCTTCTACCAACACAAGAGAAATGATATGGAAATTGGCTGAAGCTGGGATGAATGTTGCTCGGATGAACATGTCTCATGGTGATCATGCTTCACATAAGAAAGTTATTGATTTGGTTAAAGAATACAATGCACAATCTAAAGACAACACCATTGCTATTATGCTTGACACCAAGGTTTGTTTCTTGTTTCCCATTTTTTCTTTCTTTCTTTTACTTCCCTGTATTGTCTTTGATGATTTGTTTTCATTGTTCATAGGGTCCAGAAGTTAGGAGTGGAGATTTACCTCAACCAATAATGTTAGACCCTGGTCAAGAGTTTACTTTTACTATCGAGAGAGGAGTCAGCACACCAAGTTGTGTCAGTGTTAACTATGATGACTTTGTTAATGATGTGGAAGCGGGTGATATGCTCCTTGTTGATGGTATGTACATCTCCATTGAAAATGCCTTTGCAAAGGATCCCATTGGTGTATTTGCTTCAATCTTCTCCAAGATACTAATGGCTCTATTCCTATGTTTTAGGTGGTATGATGTCGTTTATGGTGAAGTCCAAGACTAAAGACTCTGTGAAATGTGAAGTTGTTGATGGTGGAGAACTTAAGTCAAGGAGACACTTGAATGTCCGAGGAAAAAGTGCAACATTACCTTCAATCACTGGTTCGACTTAACATTCACTTCTTCTTGTTGTATATTTTAAGTCTGAATTTTTTTTCTTTGATGCTTATTTGTTGTTATTCTCTTTCTTTTTCGCAGAGAAGGATTGGGAGGATATTAAGTTTGGAGTGGAGAACAAAGTTGACTTTTATGCAGTTTCCTTTGTCAAAGATGCACAAGTGGTTCATGAATTGAAGAAATACCTTCAAGGTAAATACGTGGAAACGATCCTATCCTAAGTGAATGATTTACCTTTGGTTAACTTCATTATTGTTCTGTTCATGATATCTTCGTTACAATTATTTGGCAGGTTGTGGTGCTGATATACATGTGATAGTAAAAATTGAGAGTGCAGACTCCATACCTAACTTGCACTCCATTATCACAGCATCAGATGGGGTGATCTTTTCTTTCAACCTTCTCTAATTTGTATATGCCTTACAGTCTGATATCTCCTATTGTGAGAGCAACTGATTGGAGATTATTTAGTAAAAAACAAAACATTTTGAAATATATATTATGGTTGAAATGGGCCCTGTGCATGTAACTGTCTAATTAAATTTTTGTATGTCTTCCAGGCAATGGTTGCAAGAGGTGATCTTGGTGCAGAGCTTCCTATTGAAGAAGTCCCCATTCTTCAGGTTAGTGCTTGCTTCTCAGTTTAAGATAAACCAAAATATGAGTTTTTCAACTTGCAAAGCAATAGAGCATGTGAAATAACTATGTGATTTTATTTTGATATGCAGGAGAGGATCATTAACCTATGCCGTAGCATGGGAAAAGCTGTTATTGTAGCGACTAACATGCTCGAGAGTATGATAGTTCATCCAACTCCAACCCGGGCAGAAGTCTCAGACATTGCTATCGCTGTTAGAGAAGGTGCTGATGCAGTGATGCTTTCTGGAGAAACTGCTCATGGAAAGTAAGTGGCAGATTCTGTTCATGTAATCTATTGATTCTTTTCACTGAAGGTATAATATATGCACGAATCTAAACTTAATTTGGTATCAGGTTCCCATTGAAAGCTGCTGGGGTGATGCACACAGTTGCATTGAGAACAGAAGCAACCATTACTAGCGGTGAAATGCCACCTAATCTTGGTCAAGCCTTCAAGGTAAGCTGCGTCTGAACCACTTAGTATTGATGTAGAGTTAGTCTAACTTTGCATACTAACAAGAAGAATGTTTTGTCTCTACAGAACCATATGAGTGAGATGTTTGCATACCATGCAACTATGATGTCAAACACACTTGGAACTTCAACTGTTGTCTTCACAAGAACTGGTTTCATGGCCATACTGCTAAGTCACTATCGTCCTTCTGGCACAATCTATGCCTTCACAAATGAGTGAGTGATTCCATGTTTATTCTCTAAGTACAATGACCTTGATTTGTTTTAGGACACTTACAGTAGAGATTTGGCTTTTGCAGGAAAAGAATACAGCAAAGATTAGCCTTGTATCAAGGTGTATGTCCCATATATATGCAGTTCACAGATGATGCAGAAGAAACTTTTGCTAATGCTTTGGCTACACTACTGGTAAATTCACTTCCGTGTTGAAAAATAGACGTAGCTTTCGTTTGTGTGTTTATTGGACTAAAGAGTTGAGTTGGTAACTTTGGATGAAACAGAAGCAAGGAATGGTGAAGAAGGGAGAGGAAATAGCGATTGTACAGAGTGGAACACAACCAATCTGGCGATCTCAATCGACCCATAACATCCAAGTCCGCAAGGTTTAAAACCTCCCGATATCTTACTCCATCAGTGTCTTTTTATTTATATGTAGAACGGGGTATCCAGTAGTTTTTCGTTGCACGTCTCTTGTACTCTAAAACTTGCTTGGTTTGCTGTATCCTCAGTTTGCTTTACTACCATTTTGTGTTTCCGCAGACATTATTAGTTTTTTGTGAGACGGATGTTAACTTAGATAGTAATAAATGTGTTAGAAATCTCTAATACACACCTATATATTCTTATACTAGAGTAAAATGTTACTGTAAAAACTGAAGATGCAACCAAATTCTCAGAATAAAGTCTGAAACTTGGTGAGAACACACTCACAAATGTGACTGCACATCAGATCTCTTTTTATATATATTCTCTGTGAGGTTGATATGCATATGCTCTCGCAAATACCACCTTCACATTTGAGTCATATTCATGATCAGATGCATTACATGACTATGATGCTCTTTGTAAAAAGGTTATTTTCCTACCTTTGCAATGGAGAACAAAGTTGACTTTTATTCAGTTTCCTTTGTCAAAGATACACAAGTGGTTCATGAATTGAAGAAATACCTTCAAAGCGAGTGAATGTTTTTCCTTAATTCTCTGTGTCCTGATAAGAGCAGCTTCAACGGTTAGATACTTTCTAGAGATTCTATAAATTAAAATATTCATATTTTAAATAAAAGAAATAAAAGTTTTAAATAAAGAAAATAGTTAGCCATTAAGTGACATGTGTGTTTAGAGTATCTTGCACTGTTTTGAAAGGTTCTTATTAAACAAGAGTTAGTAGATACCGTTACTTACTTCTCTCATATTTTTTCCTTTTATTTTTTATTTTTTAGTTTTTTAATCAAAAAATGTTAAGATATTTTGTTAAGAACCTCCCGATAGAGATGCTCAATTAAAGGAATAGTGATCGCTAGGAAAATTGCATGAGGTATATACAAAATCATCTAGAAATAAGTATAATTAAAGGAATAGTGATCTGCATATATATATATTTCTTCATGCTTGTACGAGAAAGATATAAATTTATATCAGAAAAAGTTGTAAGACTTGAACCTTCGTTTATCGAAATCATTTTTGCGCTGTTTTTTTCTTTTTCACTTTGCTTTTTAGTCAAACAAAAGCAATGCCGGATGGATGGTATATGCTTCTGAACAAGTTAACTATTTCAATATTAATGGCGTTGCTTAGTAAACTCTTACTAATTTGTTGTTGGTGCAATGTAATTTCCTCGTTACTCTTTACGAAAAGAACAGAGCAGAGCCAAGTTGTTATCTACTCAATTTCAGCTCAACTCCAACAAACAACAGAAACATACTATGGGCTTGTGCGCGTGTTAGTTTCACCTAGACGTTTTTTTCAATCCTCTGAGATTGGATCATCTAGTTGATTTTTATAGGAAGCCAGCAATAAGATAACTAAAACATAGAATAGAGCAACATAACAATAATATTGATTTATTATGACTGGTAAAGTGATAATGCCTCATCACTTACCATCAATATAAACAACAGTGGGGCTTCTCACGTTATGTAGTCCATCAGACCATATTAAATTTGCAGACAAAGGCAAATTTGGGTCGAGATTGCTACCCGTAACAGTCACTGTGAAAGACTGCTTCTCGTTAACAGACTTCATAGATAGAACACTAGGGAAGACCTCAACGCTGAATTTAGTTCCGTGACCTGCGAGTACCTTTGATTTGTATATAAAGTTGGGAGCACCAACGTTAGTGACGGTTCTTTTGAAAGTGATGGTGAAAGAGCTATTAGATTCCGATTTTTAGCCGACATGGAAGGATAGTTAAGGTTTCTTTGTAAGTTTTTTTCAGTGCAATTAGTGATGGCTTCACCGGTGATGAGTTTCAGGACAGTGGCATTGTAGTTCATGCCGCAAAGAAAGGCTATGTGGTCTGCTTTTTCCAGTTCATAGACGAGTCCAGGATTAAGAGCGGCTACTGGGTCGACATGTCCAGCTCCATAAGCAAACTCGGTCAACGCAACACCAGTTCCAGTAGCATTCATCAGCCAAGCTGTGAAGAAGATTAATTAAAAGACCGAATAAGAAGAATAAGGTTACTTGTGGGACAAGAAAGTAGTCTTTTGAATAAGAAGAATAAGGTTACTTGTGGGACAAGAAAGTAGTCGTTTCTTACCGGTTGTCATGATGGCAGATTGAATCATGGAAGGAGACCATTCAGGGTAAAAAGTCTTGACGTAGGCGGCCACACCTGCAACGTGCGGACAAGATATGGAAGTTCCGGCAAGTACAGAATAGTTTACACGTCTGGTGTCGTTCTCTTTTTTATAAGGTGGTATAATTGAAGCCACAGGTGAATAGGCAGCGAGGATCTCCACTCCTGGTGCTGTTATTTCCGGCTGCAACGTCCATTTTCTCGGGTTAGAAACCAAGAGAGTAATAATAGCAAGACCTAGATCATAAATGTTATAGGTATATATACTTTGAGAATATCAGCAGCAATAGTGTTTGGACCGCAGGAAGAAAAAGAAGCGATTTTAGGAGCTGCTTGATTAAATATTGCCTCACTTTTCAGAACTGTCGCTTCTGGAGACCTAAGAAAACAAACGCGACGTAGGAGCAATAACTATATAAAACGTATAAAACAGATGAGTGAAGATTGTTCCTTACTTTGTGGAGTTAATGTAAGAGACGAGAGAGTGTCAAAGTCATCTTGTGATAGAGCAGAGAAGGGCAAAGCGTGGATGACCGCATAGTCTAGTTCAGGGTCTTTAACAATGGATGCAACAGCTCCCATCGATATAGCTCTTTTCAGACCATCAGAATTACGGCATACCAAGATCTTCCCCTTCACCAGGGACTTATCTAGACACTTTGCCAAGCATTGCCTGCAAAAGAGATCATATTCGCAGTTAGAAATATCTTTATCGTCCCAAGTAAGATTGTGTTTCTTGGGGAGAAAGTTACTCGGCAGATTCCTTGTCACAAGTAGATGACAAGGCAGCAGATTTTCCGTACACAAGAGGGTACTTGTTTCCTTTCATATCAAAAGCATCCACTGACTTACCCTGTTGATGAGAAAGAACAGAAGAGTCATTGGTAGCTAAAGATACAAAGATTACTATGAACGTAGAAATAAGAACGTTTCTTGATACTTACGACAAGTGTCTTGCCGTTGCCAAGAACAACTTTGTTGACAAACCCACGGTTCGTGTTGCTGACTGCAACGGTTAAGATCCATGGTGCTACTGCTGGGATTGTTCTCGGCGTCGGACCACCATTACCAGCTGCTTCCACGGTGAGGATTCCCTTGGCCATAGCGTGGAAAGCTCCGATAGCGGTTGGATCATGTTCGAAGGAGGTTATATATCCCACGATAGAGATGGTGATGAGGTCAACACCATCAGCGATGGCATCATCGGATGCAGCCAGTATAGCTTCTGAAGTACACCCGTTTATGAGACAGACTTTGTAAGCAGCGATTCTAGAGACTGGAACGGCTCCTCTCACTGTTCCATTTCCGATTCCAAAGAAGCTTGTGTCTGCAACAGCATTTTCACCTGCCGTGGACGCTGTATGTGTACCGTGGCCAATAGTGTCCCTAGCACCTACACCTGTGTAGTCTCTAGTCCCTATCAATTTACTGAAAAACTAAAAATAACTAATTCATCTCTGATCACACTTGAATAATATAATCTTAAAAGAGAGAATTACTTGTTGCAAGTGAAGTTTTTGCCACCGGAACAAACACCTTTCCATTTCTTAGGAGGAGGACCAAAGCCTTTATCAGAGAAGCTCTCGGATTCCGGCCAAATCCTAATGTCGATGACGCCGATGATAGTATCACTTTCTATGGCCAAGTTTTGCTTTGTAGTCTTTCCTTCCTTTAACCCCATGAAGTCCCAAGATGCTGTCGTTTGGATTTGTAACTTCTTGCTTGGAAACACAGACGCAACTCCTTCCATTTCTAAGAAAAAAAAAACATATATAAATTGTTTTTTTTTAATTATCTGACCTTTAAAATCATGTCAACGTAATCAAGGAACACTCACGGGCTACTCTTTCTCGTTCTGACTCACTGAGTCGGGCAGCAAACCCATTGAAACTCCTCTTGTAACTTCTCACCAAACGACCTTCGATCGAACTAGAGTATACATATGTATGTATCACTTGTTAGGATCCTCATAAAGTACGTAAATTTATTCTAACTACGTGACGATTAAAAAATTAATTAAGTCGCACCCTTCTCCGATGACCTCTTGAAGAATACTCATATGATGCGACATTGGTGTGTACTCCCGTCGAGACGGAAGTGAGCCCATGTAGACAACATAAACCTGCATGGATTGTCATTATATATGTATGATGGATCATATAATAATAGGGAGAAACAAAAATCTCGATAATCTTAAATTATAGGAACTCACTTGTTCATCATCTGTGACGGCTGAGACTGAACTCAAGAACAAGACAAGGACACATGATAGGAGTCCAAAGGAAGTCGCTCGTCTGCCCATCTTTTTTTTTAATATAAATTGAGTTAAAGGTTATTCTAATTTCTCTGGTTCTATGGAGATCAGCATGATAGGATGTATATATATATATAGTAGAAATCATGCCTACACCTTGTGAAGAAACAAATCTTAATTTGATTTTTATGATTCTATTTCCAATTATAATAACTAGTATTACCATGATTTTTGTATCAAATGATATCATTATATGTTGACCAAAACTTTTATTTCTGGTAACATTGTATTTACATTTTTAGGAAACATATCCAAGGTGAACTCATTTTCTTTTTATTTTTCAACCTCTTGCTAAAACCCAAAACATATATATTTTTTTTGGGGTACAAAAACTATTGACATAATAAGAAGAAATATAATATGTGAGCTGATACGGATTCAAACAAAAACACTAAACAGAGACACTGCAAGAACAATGTTTTATCTCTACTGACCCATATGAGTGAGATGTTTGCATACCATGTAACAATGATGTCAAACACACTTGGAACTTCAACTGTTGTCTTCACCAGAACTGGTTTCATGGCCATACTGCTAAGTCACTATCGTCCTTCTGGCACAATCTATGCCTTCGCAAATGAGTGAGTGATTCCATGTTTATTCTCTAAGAACAATAACCCTGATTTGTTTTATTAGGACACTTACAGTAGAGGTTTTGCTTTGCAGGAAAAGAATACAGTAAAGATTAGCCTTGTATCAAGGTGTATGTCCCATATATATGCAGTTCACAGATGATGCAGAAGAAACTTTTGCTAATGCTTTGGCTACACTACTGGTAAATTCAAGACTTAGTGTTGAAAAATAGACGTAGCTTTCGTTTGTGTTTTATTGGGGACTACAGAGTTGAGTTGGTGACTTTGGATGAAACAGAAGCAAGGAATGGTGAAGAAGGGAGAGGAAATAGCGATTGTACAGAGTGGAACACAACCAATCTGGCGATCTCAATCGACCCATAACAAGGTTTAAAGCCTCCCGATATCTTACTCCATCAGTGTCTTTTTATTTCTATGTAGAACCAGGTTTCCCGTTAGTTTTCGTTGCATGTCTCTTGTATTCTAAAACTTGCTTGTTTGCTGTATCTTGTTCAGTTTGCTTTACTACGATTATGAGTTTTTGCAGACGTTATTATTAGCTCACTAGTTGTTTGTGAGACAGATGTTAACTTAGATGAGTAATAAACTAATAAATGTGTTAGAACTCTCTATTTAATTCTTTTACTTGAGAGTAAAAATGGAAAATACAACTAACTGTGTAAGGATTAAGAATCAGTACATGAGGACCAAATTCTCAGTATATGAGGGAGGCTAGAACACACCCTCACAACGCTTTATTATCTTTGTTATGAGTTTCTAATAGCTTTTTATAATTGAAATTAATTTCCTCTTTATAATTGAAATTAACTTCGGAAATTGTTTATTTCTTGTATCTTAAATTGGTTTGGCATAATTACTCGTTATTCGTCTTATACCCGCTATTGGTTTTGTATCTGGCTTAAAAAAGCAAGTATTTGATTTAGACAACTCGGATAACAAGTTAGCAAATTAGATTACTTTCAAGTTCAAATCAAGTAACAAGTAAAAAAATAATAATTATATATTGTATCGTTATTCGTTAAAAAATATTTGATATTTGTTTATAGTTATTTGTTACTAAAGTATTAATGCTTATATTTTCCAATCTAATCCACTACATGTTTTACATTTTGACTTACCCACAAACATACTAGTTTTCTTTGAAATAAGTGAGCCTTGTAAGTTGTAACTAACAAGTATTTTCAGATTCTTTTATCAAAAAGGAAAAACAAGTATCTTCAGTTAGGACTTGGGGACCAAAATATGACTAACTTAAAAAAAAAAAAAAATTAAATAGGACAACTTTGGCCATTGGCAAACTTTGTATTTTCCACATTTGTAGTAATTCCTTGTTATAAATTTAAGCTATAAATTAATAATTTGAGCTTCTACTGGTCATGGCTCATTTTGTTTTTTTTGGTATTGTTCATTCATTTCCATGTCAAAATGCGATCAAAATGAAGCTATTTTTAGGTACGCATTTGGTGCAATTTAGTTTGTTTTTAAAATTATGGTACTTATTATCATTTTACCTTTTTAGATGTTTCATTATAAAAGTTTTATGATGTTAATGATTTTCGTTAAAATAAAAAAAGATGATAGTTCCAAAAAGAATCTAGAAAATCTTGGTGTTCATACGAAGTTGTTTAACTAAATCAAAACATTTGGTGATAACTCATCATTTAATTTTGTGATATAACAAGATGCTGAAAAATCACTTTTCAAATGATGGTAATGAAATATAACTAATAGCGACAAAGACAACATAGAAACGAGCTTCAGTTACTTCACAATACCAGTTTCAAACAGGTATATTCGTGTACCACAAATCAGTGATGAGGTGGTTTAGGGATGAACATAAATATATTTGGTGCCACTTGTACAACCATGGATTGCTACTAATACTTGATCAAATTTTCAGATTTTTATTTTGTAATAAGAGATTCGTCGATCAAACGGATGCCGCATAGATACTTTTGTCAGAGACGTGAAAAACAGATATGAAGAGTATGTTTATGTTATAAGTAGTTAATTAATTAATGAAAAAATGTATTGATGTTTATCTCTTTCTTATTTGTTTTTGTAACACCCAAACCCAACCAATTTAAAAATTTGTAAGAATGTGAGTTGTTGATGAACAAATATTATAGAATGATACATGTTAGATTGAATGAACTCGTTAGGTTATTCTATTATATTTTTCTTAGGCTTTGAGATTGTAAACATCCCAGACATAATAATTCCAAATGAATCATAATTTTTTTTCTCAATATTAGTAGAATAAATAAATAAAATAAAACTCTACAATGCATGAAGTTCGAAATCTCATAAAACTCCAGACCCGAGAAACTTAAGCAAATACAATATATGAAAAAGTATAAGTCTTTCACTATGAGCGAATCAAAGGTTTTTAAACTTCAGATACGTTTTGCTTATTCTCAAAGACGTTTGTACTAAGCTAAAAGTTTATGTGAGCAAAAAGTTGCTCAGTGATACTACAAACCTCAACAGATACATACAACCATGGTTTGGTCTCACAAATAAAAATGTTCACGTGTTGATACCACCAATAAAATATTAAGATTCGATTAAGCATTGTTAAAATCAACATAATAAAATAAATTTCATCACAACAGATAATATAAACAAGAAACATAATTATATTAGCATAAGATAGTAATAAAACAGAACTCCATGTATCTACCAATACAAGATCGAAATGGTATGATTCCGAAATTAGTCGATCCAAACAAAATACTAACAGAATCTCAAAATATAGAAATACATTTGTTGGTGGTGCCGACCATCAAACATTGCTCAATAAAACCAATATCAGCCTTAACACACCATTAAACATTTCATCAACAGAATCATAATCATAATCCAAAGCAAATTATAACCACAAAAATATAGAGTTTACAAAATTTATGCTTTTGTATAGTTGATTTCATCCTCAATATTTGTTTACATTTAAATTAATTTAATTAATTCAGATAAAATAACTAACCTATATAATTCATCTAGAAAACTATAAAATAACATACCATTTTATAATAGGTTAGAGCTCACTTATAGAGTCATAGTTATTATTTTAGAAGTATCTTACACTCAAGACATTAAAATCTTGATCAAAAATAACAAAATCTTTAATGGGTGTTTCAGAAAGATTATTGGTTTTTTCTTTTCTTTTTTGTTCATTTTCAAACCAAAAAAAAAAGAAGCTAATAGTTATTATTCCAAAGACCACCAAGATCATCAAGGATAATGTTGAAATGAAAACAAAAGGTTTAATGGTGTTGAAGCTAGATGAAGAAGGAAACACTGTTATACTCAAGGCATTAGAGATTTCTGCATTCTCACCTTTTGTGTCCCCTACTAGCTCATTTCCTAGCATGTGCTCTAACCAAGTCAAGATATTCATGCAGTCACATTTGATTGTATTTGAAATGATTCATCTTCATGATGAACTAGAAGAGCTTTTCTTCTTTGGAAGCAAAATTGACTTTTATGCCTAATTAGAATACTCTAAATGTTTTAATTTTCAAATCTCGATTTAGCCAGATATAGTATTACTCTAAAATATTGGAAAGCATTCATTTGTTAATAATTAAATATTCCCAAATAAAATCTTATTAATCAACATAATATTTGAAAATTTTAAACTGAAATTGAAATTTGGACTTCATCCATACACCGTGACTTCCCTATAAAATGAAGGGTTTCCATCTTCAACATCTTATTTTCTCTAGCACACATTCTTATGGTTTTTGTTTTTGTTTTTTTTGTTAGGTGATTATGATATTGGAATTGAGAAGAAGCTCGATGCATAGGAGAACATGATACGGAAGAAACAAGGACAATTAAAACAGAACTGTCCTGGTGTTGATGATTATCACATATGAGATAAGTTTCTAATCTTTCTTTTATTGTGTATTGTAAAAGTTTTTTCTTTTTATTTATTGGTAGTTTATTATCTAACGATATCTTGACTTTTAATTATATTTTCTATTTGCATATTTATTTGTTTTTTAATAATGTGCTTGATCGTGGAACATATCATGACTGGTAAAAATAAAATCACCAAATCTTAATCATTTCTACTTTCAAACACTTTGACTACACATACATAATATACTATGTTGTTACATAGGTGTGAAGCTTTTCCGACGTATCCAAGGTGAGCCTTTGTTCATATATATATTACAAATAGCTATTCATATATTATGATATTATATCATCTTATAGATTTTTACTAATCTGTGTATTGGCTACAATGATTTAATTTTTCGTGACCTTGGTCAAAGATACACAAGTGGTTCATGAATTAAAGAAATACCTACAAAGTAAACACGTGAAACCGATACTGTCCTACGTGAATACTTTGCCTATGATTCTTGTGTCCTGATAAGTCGATTTGGTTTGAAATAGGGAACACAAATTCTTGTATTAATATATGATTTTGTAATAAATACAATGATATTCCATCTACATATTGAGATTAATTAACTAATTATAAAAAAGAACATCTCTGTTCTATCCAACTCTGCTCATTCCCATTTCCATTTTTCCCATTACCAGCTTCATTTCCTTGTCCGTGGATTTCAGTGTAGTTTTTATTTCCAGCTCCGTGGAAAGATACACTGGGATCTAAGATGAATCATCCTGAAACAAAGCCTTTGGTACTGAACTACGAGGCAGAGTCTCACACTCGTAGTCATCTTTGTTACCAGTTCGTGTTCGTTTGGTCTCTATTGTTGACATTGGTGTCTCACATACTCTGTCATATTCAACTGATCTTTGCTCCTTCTTCCTTTTAGCAATTCTACTTTGCTTGTCCGCCTTGCCTTTAGGGTTCTTCGCTTGTTTTGGTGCCCAAACTCTACAAAGATCAGGCATCCAACTTGTGAAACTCGAGAATCTTCTTGCCCTTTCCCTCCTTTCTTGTGCTTCAACTTCTTTCTTAGCTTCTCTGCACTCCTCACTCATTTCCTGCTTACTTGTACCAGGAACATTTTTATTTCTTTGACTATGATGATGACTCTTGACATTACTATTGATATTTTCTCTTCCTGATTGACTACTGTCTTCATTGTCCATGAAACTATCTTCAAGATCCTCGTCAGAGAATATAAGCAGATCCATCTCTGTGTAGATTATATTGACAGCTTCTCCAAGAATATGATGATACCTGAGAAGGGGCAAGAGTCAAAGCATTAGCATGATTACACATAGAACCAAAACTACAATATACTTTCTGAGAATGGCATTATATACCTTGCTTTAATAGTTTTGTCCACATACTTATCAAGGCTCCATTCACCAAAGAATCCACCATCTAACTTGCATTGAATGCCCTCAAGAAACATGCAAATCTCTTTTGCAAACTTCTGTGTCACAGATTCCTCACTTCCCAAACTTATCTTAGATCTTAGAATTTCCATTCGGAAAAGAATCTGCAGTTCGTATCTTATAGCTAATTAAAGAAAACAGATCAATAATGCCAAACAATTCAGCTAAGATTAATGAAAAGAAAGCATCAGTAAGTAATACCAGATCAAAGCATAAGATTAAGTTGGCTACTGTAATCCAAAAAATAAAAATTGAAAAGAAAGGATACTCTCTAACGATGTTACTGGGTGCAGCTTCATCAGACTTCTGCTCACTTACTGTGGATGATGAATCTTTCTTTTTGAACTTGGCAACTAAATCTTTCGGTTCTTTCAGTAACATCTTGGATAGCTCCTCAGTGACCAACAAAAGGGTTCCACTCTCACAACTATAGTCCTTCTCAGCTCTTTGAGAGGAGTAGGAGACACATGACTTGACAAGCCGCTCGGCCAGAGCTGACAAGTCTATTTCCTCAGACTCAATCCCTTGCTTGATTTTACTAGGAAGACTAGCAAAGAAATTCTCTGATGACTCTGACACATGAACAGATGCATCATTGTCCTGCACTCCAGATATACGATTTCCACTAAAAGCAATGTCCTCCTCAGCTACAGGCAAAGAAGAGCTAGCCTTTTCTGTATCTTCAGAAGAGTTGTTCTTTGTCTCAGTTGGATCTGCTTTCATATCTTCCGATGCATTGCAATTACTAGCAGCAGACAAAATGCAACCTCTGGGTTTACTAATCTGCTTCATCCAGCATTTCAGAAACTTAAATTTCTTCGATTTGCTAAACTTGGAAAAATAAACATCTTCTAGATTGATTTGACCATAATCTTTCACTGATCTGCAGAACTCCTCCCAGCTAATGTCATTAAGCGACTTCAGAATATTTTTTCTTGATTTTATTTTATGTTTGCTACAACTGACTTTCTTCCTGCTATCTTCATGATCCACAGTTTGAGGAGAGACACCATCGTCAAAAACACAGATTAAAGCTGAGGAAAATGTGAAGGGCTTGAGAATACCTGTCCGTAAACTACCATTGCTATTTGAAAGAGATATCAAAGCTGAGTAACCTTCCCTATAGAGATAACTTAACAAGATCTGCCAAATGGGTGATGATCTTTTCGATACTTTCTCACCTGTCTCTTGTACTAATATCTGAAGAACCCGATCAGCCCAAAACCCACTCTCCTGCTCCTGATCTTGGTCAGATACCTGAGAGACTTCATGAACAACAAAAGTATCACAAGTATACTTCTCAAGTTCAATAAGATCATCACACATCCTCAAGGCTTTAATAGTAAGTTTGGTGATTCCATCACAAAATTGTTGAATGAGAGAGTCCTGATTGAGTTGCTCACACCTCTTCCCACTAGAAATTTCAGAAGAAGAAAACTCAAGCTCACCACACTTGCATTCCAAAGGCTTACCATTAATATCCGCAATCTCAAGACTGGCCTGAACAATAAACTTTTGACTAATAGATAGCTTTGGGAAAATACCGACCGTTGGATATATTAATCCAAAGGGAACAATTGAAGAACCAAAAACAATTGAATCCGTAGAACAATGTCCCCAACCCAATTCTCTAATTCCACTATCGAAAAACCCAGACTTTAATCCCAATTCACTTCTTTCACCAAAGCTATCTTCAGATTTCACATCAATCCAGCTTAGTTGAATGTCTCTACCATCAAATAACTCATTCACACAGTCAAAAATCTCCCCTAGCTTTGACTTGAACAAATCCAAGTCACTGAGACACTCATCACCAGTCTTAACATCAAGAAACTCAGAAATCCATTCCAAATCCCTAGAAATTGGAGAAAACATCACGACCAAATTCGACCTAACAACATCGAAACCACCATCCGTAAATCCAGGAATCATACCGATCTCCGGATCTCGAACCACAGGCTCCCAAGCGTAATCATAAACGATCTGTCGCAAATTCGCAGAGACATTAACCCCATGAGGCGCCGCCATGGCAGTAGTTCGAAGCTCGCATCGTTTAACCGCATCGAGAGCACGTCTGAGAGAGACGAGTGTAGGGCTAGGGAGGTCAAATGAGAGTGAAGAAGATGAAATTGAGGGTTCAGAGAGCTTTGAGGAAGACAAGAGAGAAGATAAAGACGAAAAGAAGAATTTGAAAGAGAAGAGAGACGCAGATAGAGGAGGAAATGTGAGAAGCTTCTCGGCGGCGGAGATCACGACGGTTAAGTATTGCTCCGAACTGGATTTGACTAGAAGAGGATTGAGATCTATGAGAAGCACGAAACGCTGCGTTTTGGAGTATAACAAATTTCCAGCCATTGAAATGAAGCAGAGAGAGAGAGAAAAAGAGAGATTCGATTTTAGATTTGGGTTGAAGAAGAGAGGAGAAGCGGATCTTTTTGGCGGGAATATATATATTGCTACGTCACAGAAGATTTATTGGGCCTTATAAATCAAGAATATAAGCCCATTTATAATTAAAAATTAAAGGCTCAACAACAAAAATTCAATCTGGTGACGTGGCAAAACTTGAAGAAGATAGAACGAGATTACGAAAATTTCCTCTGCTTCAAAATCCATTTTTGTTTCAGATTCTTCTCGATCGATTCTGGCTGAATTTTCCTGGGAAAATCAGGAATTTTCTCGGAGAAATTTTTTGGATATCATGAACTGTATTTATACATTTAAATTTATTCCTTCAAATGCTCTATCTCCCTATCCACAATCATCGATCCCTGCAAAATTTCTTCACATTTTGAGCTCGAAAGCCTCAATTTCTCCGAGATGTCATAGTTTCGTTTCTTCTTCTTCCTTTTCTTCAATTCGAAGGAAATCCCTAATCCGAGCTTCGTCGAAATCGTCAGACGCAGAGGAAGCGTCGGAAACGGAGGACGAGTGGCTAAAGAAGCTACCGGAGAAGAGCAAGCCACTGTATTCGCACAGCTTACCTTGTATCGAGACATGGCTAAGAAAGTTAGGGTTTTACCAAAGCAAAGACGATAGAGCTGTTTGGTTGATTCAGAAACCTGATTGGCACGCTCAATTATCACTTGACGTCACAGATCTCTGCATTAGGTATTGCAATTTTAGTCTCATTGAGTTCTGCAAGTTCGATTCTTTTATCGAGTTTTGTGTTGTGTTCATCCTTCAATAGTATGAGTTCTGAGATGCTGTTGTTAACTTCAAAGCTAGTTGTTTTAACAATGACGATATTGATTCTGGATAAGTATATTTAGAGACATAGTGTTACGATTTAACCAATCTTGAAGATGGTAGTGAATCCCATATTCATTATATGTAAAATGTGGGATTATATTGAGGATTAGAAGCTAATTTATATGTCTTTGTATCTTAATTCAACAGACTAAATAAGTAGATGCATTGTCTTGATGTCTTTATCATTACTTTTGGAGTTTCTGTGTGTAATAATCTGCCAATATTGGACTAAGTAGATTTGCTTGTAACGCAGGTACTTGAAAAGCGGACCGGGGAATCTAGAGAGAGACATGGAGAGAAGGTTTAGCTATGCATTGAGCAGAGAAGACACTGAGAATGCCATACTTGGAGGACCTTGAAGAAGAAAGAGTTTTGTTGAATATCTTTGTTCTTAACCTATACTTGAGCTATTTCAGTAGTTTTCCATTATATGACGCATTTGCTTCTTTGATTTATGTTTCTGAAAAATTGATGATTCTTTGGCAGGTACACCCTCATAACCTTGACCTTTCCAAAACTTGAAATGTGAATGTGAAAAATTTCTGTGCATTTGGAAACCAATGGTTAGATAAGCTAACCGCTACCACCTTAAGAACTTATACATTATACAAAAGAAAACTATAACTTTCACATATACTGTTTCAAAACCTTGAACAATGACACATCATATTTACATTAGTCAACTAAACTCAATGTAAGAAATTTAACTCATTAGTCCTAAACATGAGTTACATTTTGAGACAAAATTTAGGATTGATATGTTACTTTTTGATTTATCAAACAAACCCCTCTTTCCTGATCCTATAAATTCAAAGTTTCTTGATATGTCTAAAACCATCCAAGCATCTAAAGCCTAAACCAAAACCAGAAAAAAAAGGATTAACAAGAAAGATGGGAAGCAAATCTTTCGTCTCAATCTTCTTAATGGTTTCTCTTTGTGGTGCCATTTTTGTCATTCAAGGTGTAGCTCAAATGCAAATGCAGCCAACGTTTCCAGGACTTTTCCCACCTGGCTTACCTGTTGATCTTATAAAATGTTGGTCGTCTCTCTTCAACGTTGAAGGATGTGTGCTTGAGATTTCCAAATCAATTTTCTCAGGTAAATTCGAAAATGTTGAAGCCGCATGTTGCAAGGCGTTTTCGGCTTTAGATGCAAACTGTTGGCCTCATATGTTTCCGTTGAATCCGTTCTTCCCTCCTCTCCTCAAGGATAACTGCGCACGCATTGTCCCCAAATCCCCTACACACAACTAAAAAGCAAGAATGATAGTTGTTGATCTACACGTTTAATTAGACTAGTTTGTTAGCTTTAAAGTCTAATAAGTTTTAATGTTAGTTTTTGTTGGCAAAACGTGAACTAATATCTAATATAAGTTGATTTTAGCAAATTCCATTCAAATATTTCCTTATTTATAAGTTGGTTACTTGACTATATAACTCTTAAACACATGTCTTGATCACAAATATAAAATGAAAATGAATAATTTTGGTTATTCATCTTATCTGAAAATCCAATAACCACATAAACCATACCAATATTTTGAATTTGGTTATTTCCGGTCTAATCGGTTCGTTCTTTACCGAAATAGTAAAGGAGCGTTTTAACGTTATCCAGAAGGAAGCAGAGTAAACAAAGAAGGCAGCTTAAGGATCATTCATGGCGATGCTTTTCCGACCACCTCCTACACAATGTAGAAGCTTTTCTCCTCTTGTCTTTAACCACATCTCCGGAAAAACTTCATCATCGTCCCGTATCTCCTTGAAAACCTCCGGCGTTGAAAACTGGGTTTTACGTTTCCGGTCGAAATCTCTAAGTTTAGTGTTCTCTGGAGCTCTCGCGCTCAGTTTAACTCTATCAGGTACTCTTCCTCTCCCAGAATTATTGATTTTGACACAGGATTGAACAAACTGTCCTTTGAATTTTGATTCATCCGTCATTTACAATAATTGTGCTGCTGAAACAATCTTTAGAATCACAAAGTTAGAAGCTTTATTTGGTTTACTCTGTAATCTCTTGTGACTGTAATTACTGATTCCATGGCATGTCAAAGTTCAGAATTGTGAAATTTTGGGTTCATAAAGAATGACACAACCTAGTCTCTTGTTCCAACTGTGTGGAACTATAAAGAATGCAGATGAATAACTTTGAATGTTATTGCAGGTGCGGGATTTGCAGAGGCAAAAGTTGGGGTTAACAAACCAGAATTGCTTCCTAAAGAGTTCACATCTGTCATAGATGTTGCTGGTTTCCTCTCTAATGGTCAGGTATGCCTCTCTATCACCATCCATTTTTTGGAGTTTGATTACAGCACTTTGTTCTTGTTTATGTCATATATGAATCCGTTGGCTTATTCTGTGGATGTTATTGTATTCCTGAACTGAATTTTTTCGCCGCTTTGGTTGTTGCTCTTTACAGGAGAAAAGGATTGCTCAAGAAATCGCTGATCTTGAAAAAGATACAGGATTCAAGTTAAGAGTCTTGGCTCAAAACTATCCCGTTACACCCGGTATTGATCGCCAATCTTCGAAAGCACCATACTTTATCTCTTTATAGGTTCTTTATTTGATGACATTTATGGGAAACAGGACTAGCAATCAAAGATTTCTGGGAGGTGGATGATAGCACAATTGTGTTTGTTGCTGATCCGACTTTTGGTAACATCCTAAACCTCATTGTTAACTAGTTATTGAAGTTATCCATTGGGGAATATTGTGATAACCGGATTTGAAACAGGGAATATATTGAATTTCAATGTTGGAGCTACGGTTGATTTAGATATACCTCGTAGTTTCTGGAGTCGATTGGCTGGGAAATACGGAAACATGTTTTACTGGAAAGAGAAGGTAAGCAAAAGAAGAAGAAGAACACTCTTCTACCTCAGTTGCTATTTTTTCTTTGACTTATGCTTCTAACTGTTAACCAAAATGTGTTGAAATTAGGGAGAAGATGCATCCATTGAAGCTGCAGTGATGGCGATTTCAAGTTGCTTACGAGAACCTGTTGGTCGAAATAACTGTGCAGAGATCAATTGAAAGTATATGCCCTGTAAAATACGTCTGTTTAAAACACTGTATAGATTGGTATCAAGAAGAATACATAATTGTAAGAAAGAATCCAAGCCTGGTTGTACTACAACTTAAGTTGATACTTAAGTGAGAGTAAGAAAAATTAAGTTGATAATTCTGTGTGTGTTTATAATAGTTTACAACTTAACATAAGCCATCGAGTTTGAATTTTCAAGTGGAGCAACAAAAACTTTGTTTTTTTTTTAATTGAAATTGGATCGAATGTGACAGAAGTGAATTTAAGACTTTTATCTCTATAACTAGACAGTTTCAATTGGTACTTATATCTCTTAAAACATACATATATAAACTGGAATAAGTTTTTATAGTTTGTAATCATAAAAAAATCAAACTGAAGTGCAAAAATATGTGGTCAAAAGAAGATTATAACTTTAACATCTTCTGTTTCAAAACTTGAAACAATTATAACACCCAACATTTACATTAGTCAGCTCAAGTGAATGTAAAGACTACTTAATACATCAAACCTACACATGAGTTACATTTTGAAACAAATTTAAAAACTAATCTGTTACTTTCCGATCAAACAATTAAAATCTTGTTACCTGACCCTATAAATTATAAAGTTTCTTGCTATATCCAAAACCATCCTAAGCATCTAAGTCTAAACCAAAACCAAAAAAAAAGGCTAACAAGAAAGATGGAAAACAAAGTTTTTGCCTCAATCTTCTTAATGGCTTCCCTATGTGGTGCCATTTTTGTAACTCAAGGTGTTGCTGCTCAAATGCAAATGCAACCAACGTTTCCAGGACTTTTCCCACCTGGCTTACCTGTTGATCTTATAAAATGTTGGACGTCTCTCTTCAGTGTTGAAGGATGTGTCCTCGAAATCTCCAAATCAATTTTCTCTGGAAAATTCCAAAACGTTGAAGCCGCATGTTGCAAGGCGTTTTCAGCTTTAGATGCAAACTGTTGGCCCCATATGTTTCCGTTGAATCCGTTCTTCCCTCCTCTTCTCAAAGATAACTGCGCGCGAATTGTCCCTAACTCCCCTACACCCAACTAAAAAGCAAGAATGATAGTTCATCTACACTTTTTTTTAATTAGACTAGTTGTTAGCTTCAAAGTTGAAGTTTTAATGTTAAATTTTTGTTGGCAAAATGTGAACTCATCATCTCTTTCCAGAGTTATTTTCTCAAGTTTTCCAAAAAATAAATTTTAACAAAATCCATTCAAAATTTTCCTTATGTATAAGTTGATTATATAAACTCTTATCAATGTGTGTCTTGGTCACAAATATATGAGCAGTATAACCACAAGTATATAATGAAAATGAGTTTAATATCTCTGAAGTGAGCTAACATCAGAAAATCTTATCTCAAAATTCATTAACCACAAACCCTCTCCTGTGTTATTTGAGTTATTTCAGGTTTAATCGATAAGATAGAGAATGTTTCGTACTCTGTTTTCGACGGAGTGATCAAATGGTAAGATACTAAACTAAGAATGTGGAGATATTTGAGGGGTTTGGTATCTAAGTTCCCTCCTGATTTGAGTGTGAAAAACTTATTTGTGCTAGATCTATAGATTTGTGTGATGAGAATGCATGAGAGTTAGCATGAGCATAAAATAAAAAGACACAAGGGATTTGTTAACGGGGTTCGGTTCTCCAACCTACATACCCGGGACCAAGTCCATAAACCATTCACTAAAAAAGAAAGCAACCTACAATTGCTATATGGAAACAACACCATTCTTTCTAGAATTACAATGGAAAAACACTACCACTCATTATCTTTTCCGATAAGTGTAGTTTCTTAACAAAACCACCAACAGATCTCTCTATCTTGTTTGGTGGGACGACGCCACACACAACTGTGTGCCTCTCTCAATAGAACCCTAGGCGCGTAAGTCTTCATGTCACTGCCTCAGTCTATTTATTCGCTCCACGAGCAAACCCTAAAACCCACTTAATCTTCAAGTCTTCATATGAAATTGGACTTCTTCTTTCATGGACTCAAAGTCCATATGTCTTCTCAATAAGACATCAAAGGCACGTCATCAACTCTAGACGTGACATCCTTATTTTGCTTCCAAAATTACGTTTCTCTTTATGATAACTCTTCAGCAGACAGACTCACCTCTGTTCCAACAACTCTTCATCAATGCCACTTGTATCACATACACGGTTCTTGTATCACATACACTCACCTCCATTCAAGCGCAGTCTTGATCTTTATCATTAGCTTGGTCTAACAACCAGTTACAAATACACTTTCAAAGTGGTTTGATCATGTGCTTACAATCCCTATAATATGTGTTTTACAGATGGTTCTTGCTGTTACTGTTTGCTGAACGCGTCACAAGGCTTGAACGTGTGTTCTTTTGGTAACATCCTTCTTATTTGGAATGTATTTGATCTTTTGGTAGTATGCAACTGTGATGGATGACTTTGTCTCTTATTTCACTTATAATCATTTTTTATGTCACTTGTTGATTGATAAGTTTATTTTGTGAACCAAAATGTCTTCCAAGCACGTTTTATGTTTAATAGTCTGAGTTCTCTTTACATTCTTGAAAATTCTTCTCGATGTGTCTTAGTCACACAATACAATACGTGTGAGTAGTATAACCACAAATATATGTGTCCTTAAAACAGAGAAAAGATAGGAAACGAAAAGATAAAAAAGATTCATTTTTTAAAAACAAAACTTAGGTTTCTGTGTTTCTGGTACAAAAATTTCCAAATCGGGTTAGATAGATTCTTTCAATCATATCACATACGTCTCCAAGCTATATATATATATATATATCCCTACATTTAATATCTTTCTTTTCTCAGTAGAATAGGAAGGAGAAAGTCAAACCAAGTTCTATTGATTCTTCTTAGTAGTGGGCGTGAATGACTTAGAGCTCTGCATCTGATCATCTTTAGATGTTTTGATTATAAACAGAAGCGTTTCCACAAGCATAGCCAAAACTAGTCCAAGAATCCCACCAGCAGCACTCTGAAAGTAGAAAACAAAACAAATTCATGATTCAAAAATCCCCTTAACGGTCGCGGTTTTCTGAAAAAACTTGACAAAATGCTTACCAAAGCGGGGTTGCGGTTGAATAAAGCTCTGAAAGAAGCGTATCCAACCAAATATCCAGTGAACATAGTAAGACCAACGTGTAAACCTATAAAAATGAGTTTGCAAGAAAAACAAAATCTTCAGTGATCGATGTGTAATACTTTCCCAAAAGTAATCCGGGAACAGAGCGAAATGTTTACCAAAACCGAGCTGATCTTTGTAAGATGAAAAAGGCTCTTCAACTTGTTTCTTAGGTGTTATATCTTTAACAAGCTCAGCGTATTCTTTCCTCTCTGCTATTTCTCTGAGCTTTACTAATCTCAATTTCAGTTCTTCACTCTACCAAAAGCAAAAATCAGATCAAAATTAAACATAAACTCATAAAGAAACCAAATGGCCACACATCAAGAGGCTTAAACATAGTGGGGAAAACTTTAGAAAATGTAAACAAGGAGCATCCTTTTTGCATATTTGGATTCTAATATGAATCAAACAAAAATACAAAACACAAATTTTGCTCATTTTGACTAAAGGATAACTACAAATCTTCCATAAATTCCTCTAAATTCACCTAAAGATAAGCTCTTTTGTTGCTGGATTGTTCGAGCACGATCAATATCATCTATATAAGCCCTTTCAATGGAAAATATTTACAGCCAACTAAAGAGTAGAAACATAATCTAATAGATCAAATTTCGCTAATATAGAGAAGAACAATCCCCAGAAAGATAATAAATTGAAAGCGGAATCGAAATTCACATACCTTTTCTCTGGGTTTGGGACTGGTGAAGACGAAATCGGTGCCGGAGTAAAGTCCCAACAAACCGGGTCTGGTTAAGGGATCGGATCCGGTCCATATAGCGCGGAGCAATTCATAGGGAACGGTGTTCTTCGAGCGCAGATCGGAAGCAATTCCTCTGAGTTCCTCCGAGAGACGATGATCACCGGAAGCCGATGCGAGAAACGACCGCACCGGTTCTGTGGCGGAGAGAATCAGACCAGAGCCATTTTTCGGGTCGGGTTGATCCATCTTTGATCGGGTCCAATAACTGACGTTGTTCAGAGACGGGTCAGTTCTCGGCGATGTTTTAATTGATTAGCTCCCTGTGCTTTATAAATATCAATAACATTTCCTATACTTATTTTGTTACATAACACTCCAAAATCATTCCTGATGTCTGTAGATTACGATTATTTCTTATCACTAAAATCCGAACTCTTTTGGCTGTGTATTATGTTATAATGTGCAATTAATATGAAATTGTTTTAGCCTTTAAGCTTTTACTTTAGGTCAATTGGTAAAACCTGAAAGTTCAAAATTTTTAAAAATACAGTAAACAAAAACAAGGCGTCTTTATCCGACGTGGCAATATTTCATACGTGGCGTTAGGCTAGTAGTAGCACGTGTGTATTACTCGAATCACGGCTATAAAAGCTTGTTGTGGGGTATAATTGTAAAATATATGAAAAGTGAGTCAGTAATATATTCTATTGGCTGTATCAATCTTTTTGAGTTTCGTTTTCTCCAATAATGGATCTCCTCTTCCATTTCTGTTATTTCCCCTAGAAAATTCCGCAAACCCTAGAGAGCGAGAGAAAGAGAAAGAGAAAGATCTCATTGAAACAGACTACGCAAAGGAAACAGATTACACAAAGGAAACAGATTAGGGATTTCTAGAGACACAGAGGAAAAAAAAAACAAAAAAAACTCTGATCTCATCTCTGATTCGATCAATATCCCAGCATTTTCCTTTGTTGCGATACAAGAATCCGAATGAAAACCTAACGATCTGTGCTTTTTTTTTTTCTATATCCCTTAATTTAATTTTGCTTCGATCCCCATTGAATCCATATTCAGAAAAGGATGATTTCAAATCCAAGTTTATTGGCTTACACTTGCATTGCGAAAGGAACCATAGTTCTCGCCGAGTTCGTTTCCAAGGCAGAGCCAGGAATCGAAGCTGTAGCTTTACGATGTATCGAGAAGACGCCACCTCATCATTCAATGTTCTCTCATACAGTTCGTAAGAAGACTTACACATTCGCAATCGACGATGATTCGTTTGTGTATTTCGCGATTGTAGACGAAGGTATGGAGAAGCCTGAGTCGTTCTGGTTATTGAATCGGTTGAGATCAGTTATGGAAGATCTGATTAGAACCGGATCGGATGCGGAGACGTTGATTAATCCGGTTTCGCATTGTCTTCAATCGAAGCTTGATCCAATTTTCGCGGATATTGTTTGTGGTGGTGTTGATGTTGATTTGGAATTGGATACGGATTTGGTTGGATCTCCAAGGAGTGTAGCGAGAGAGAGTCGAAATCCGAGTATTGATTCATCAAAAGGAAGAAGAGTTTCGTTGATGCCACTTTTGGGGAGGCCATTAAATGCGTTGAAGAAGAAGAAGAGATTGCATAATGAAGCAAAAGAGGGAGATTCTAGTGATGTTGATTCGATTAAGGAGATATCAGAGAAGAAACTTGATTTAAATGGGAATGGGAATAATGGAGTCTTACACAAGGAACTGAGAAATGGTTTGTTAAGTGATCATCATCATAGACAAAAGGCTAAACAGATATGGAAGAAACATGTTTGGGTGGTTTTGATGTTTGATTTCTGCATTTGTGCTATTTTATTTGGAATCTGGCTTTGGATTTGTGAAGGGTTTCAATGCATTGATGGGTAAAACTAATCATTCATCAATTTCTGTGTACATCTTCAATTTTTTTTCTGGGTTTTCTTTTATTAAGCAAAATTCATATTGGTATTCGTTTTCTGGATCGAATCTGATTCCTTTTTTTCTGTGTTCTTGTCAATTTTTTTTTTTTTATCTTGTTGATTTTTAAAAGTCACGAAAAGTGTTGTTTCCAGGAGGAAACTAGGGTAGGTTGAATCCTGGTTTACATGTTAGTGATGTTCATTGTATTGTACTTTTGAAGTTTAATCATTCACAAGCTAAATGTGTCTCTCTTTATTTTTTTAACTATATTTTCTCTTGTGATTCTTTCGTTGTTTATTCCATAAATTGTGCTGTGATGGAACGTGGGTCACACAATAATGGAGGACAAAGAAAGATGGTTTTCAGATCCAGTCATACGTTAATATTTTACTAAATATATATATTGCATCTATGGTCGGCGAATTTAAATATAATATTCCAAATAAAATTACAAAAATGAAAGTCATTCCACTAGTTAAATTTTAGATGCTGTAAAATCTGTAAAAGTCTAAGGCTTACAGTAGAAAGATGACTACATTACAGGCAACATAAGTGAAAGACGAAGAGAAATAAAGGGGGAAATGTAAAATGCGTCTCAGTCTCAATCTTAGCCACAAGGTGTGAGTTTCTTGTTACCTGCACCACGAGGATTATCGTCCTTCCAATCATCGAAAGCTCTAGCTTTCATTACAGCTTCCTCGTCTTCATCATCATCTTCATCGTCCTCTTCCTTTCTTCTCAGAGGTTTATCATTGTACCATGAGGTGGTTGCTTCTTCAATGGCTTTTTTCGTCTGCTCTTGCCAATCATTCATTATTGTCATCTCTGTTAACCCAGCATCCTCGATGCTCATTGTCGGCATCCTACAAACCCAAGTTTAATCAGTTTTTTCAAATCTCAAAAGGGTTATAAGATTTTGTGATGAACATATGATATTGTGTTTACCTGTGACTTGGTTGGAAAACTTGAGCTATCATCCTCTCTCTTTCTGTAGAAAACGGTCCACCCACGATGCTTGCTGGACCAAATATAAGAGGTTGGTTCTTGTGTTCGTGACCTTGTGCTACTGAAGCTCTTCCTTCTAACACATCTTGTGCAAATGTGGCACAATTGATTGGCTGTGCCGGTTTAGAGTATTGTATCCTCGCAGCAGCATCTCTGTGCCAGGTTTCAGCTTTCTTTGTGCGATCATCAAGAGCATCTCGAGAAAACTCATCTTCTCCATTCTGATCAAAGATCATAGCACATTTTCTTAGTTTATATATATATCGAAAAGTTCTTTAGCATGTAAAAAAACCCAACACGAGGTAACCTACCTTCAACTGTCTTTCCTTTATTGCAGCGAGCATTTCCTCTTCTCTTTTTAGCATTTCCAACAGATCAATAGCCTGTAACCAAGTTCAATCATCAGTTAAGCCACATCTCGTGACAAACCATAGCATTCCAATAAATGATTTTTAGACAGACCTTACAAATAGCCAAGCTTATCGTGGAGAGCCAGGCCTGCATAGAAAAGCCATAACGTATGGTTTAGAAGCAAATCGATTTAGAAAAAAGCAGTAAAACAAAAAGTGGGACAAACCTCTCTCTCTTCTTCGCTGTCATCATCTGGAATATCTTCTTCTCCAGATTCAACTGGAGTCGACAAGGCAGCTGCTTTAGTTGAGCGTCCACATCGCTCCTTCCTCTCTTTAATTTCAAGAAGCTTAGACTCCGCAGCCTTTTGACGTTTGAACCGAGCTATCTACAAAGTATCGTAATCATAACAATAAAGTCTTAATTCAATCTAGAATATAAACAAAAGAAACAGGGCTGAATCTACCTTGAGAGCCCTTCGATCTGCAGGTGCACCAGAAGTTCCACGTGAAGAAGCCTCCAACTCCTCATCAGGAACAAGTTCCATTGCCTCACAGAACGAAAAAAACTCCTAAACACAACAAGACTATACATTAATCCAAAAACATCCAACCAAATACTTTATTCCTACTCAGCAGAAGAATCACCTTCAACTTTGTATAAGAGGCCTTCACAATCTGAATCCGGTCGTCCTGTATAATTTTCTCCATCAACTCCGCAAGATAGTAAGGCACCTATAATCACACGAATATATATATATCCCACGTCACTTTACAGAAATACCAACTCAAATACACATAGAAGCTTATGATATCCACACAGAGTAACTGGTAAGTCCAATTGAACAGTGCACAATCCAAATTTCGAAGTTCAGTAGCTATGACTAAAAGCAATAGGACCATCCAAAGTTTTCACTTTCAGAGATTCACATCTTTCCTAACCTAATAACAAAACTAGAATACAAACATACCACTAACAAAAGGCCAAACAAAAAAACTCGACTGCAGAGAAATTTACCAAAAGATACTTGAGATTGTTCGTGCTAATATCTTCTTTAGTCTCATTAGATGAGAACAAACCCAGCTTCCCAATCATATCTTCACACTTCTGTAACATCTCACATCCTTTCTTCACAAGATCCTAAAAAAACACAAAAAAAAATTAGAACAAAGCATCCCCGGAAATGTCCAATTCAGTAAACTTCACGATTCGAAATATCCACTTCAGATAAACCCTAATCGAATTCGCTATACACAAAGTTAGAAGCTTCCACCTGATCAACACCAGACTCTGAAGCCTTGAGATGAATTTTCCTTGCTTGTTCGAACAGCGCCGATAAAGGCATTTCCTCCATAGCCAGACCACCCATGAGGAATAAACTATAAAATCACAAATCTTCAACGAATAATGTTCCCTGGATTCGAGTTTCTTCGAGAAATGGATCGGTGAAATCTTTTGAATATTTTTAGGGTTCTAAATCGAAATCTGACGAATTTACCGAGTAGAGAAGAAAATGTTAAACTGCGAAGAGCTATATAATATACGGACGAGATCTTGCCGCGTCAAAGTTAAGAATATAATTGGAAAAAATATAAGCCGTTAGATCTGTGGATAAACCTCTAAGACCATGGTAAGTACCATTTGTTTTAATATAAATTTTTCAAAATTTAAAGTTAAGATCTTAAATTTGTCTTCTTCTAATGGTAGAGTCCCACTTAGGATTCTTAAAAAAAAGATTTTAAAAAATTGTTTTAAATAACAAAAATATAATACAAAGTCCTAAATATTAAACTCAACTAAAAATAAAAACCTATCAAAGTAAAAGATTTAGACAATTGTTTCATCCTTATTAACATCAGCTCCATCAAAAATAACTCTCTCTAAATCTCTCATTAAGAAAAAAATCATCAAACTCAAGTTTTCATATATTAATCTCATCCAATGATCTCAACATAAACTATGAAAAAGCCAATTATAGTTTACGAAAAGTTGTGATAATGAAAAAAAAACAATTTATGTCATTTTCTAATTCAGCCAAAAATTCTTTTTTTTTAAACAGTTTTTATAAAACTTGGGCCTCATTTGAAATTGGACCTCTATTTTGTTTTTATGATTCAAACCAATACATACATATATGTATATCGTCTTTTTCGATATGATTCCAGATCATGAACAAAAATCAAAACGGCGGATCGACGACGGTGATGGATTAACGACGGTGAAAGATCAATGAAGGTGATGGATCGACGACGGGACCCCTTTTTTCTCTCATACCAAAATTTTCAACCAACCACAAACTTCTACTGCTCCTTAGTTTTAGTTTCCCTTTAATTGTTTTGCCTGTTTGAACCTAAGGTGAAATACACACCCATTGGTGATATGTGTGGATCAAAACTTGGAGGCTTTGCCTTAGTTTATCTTGTTAAATAGAATACTTTGCGGAAAAAAAACCATTCGATTGAAGAGAGAAAAAAAAACATCCGACCAACCCGCTTGCGACACATCACGGGTTCTTAAGGGTTCTTCAAACTCTCAAATAAAAGCAGATTTTTATGTTATTAACCAATTTTGATTTAATATTAATCTAATTAATATTAAGAACTCCACTTAATTAGGGGTGGGCACGGATCGGATATGCAGAAATTTCAAAGGATCCGGATCCGGATCCGTCGGATCCGTCTTTTTATTATCCGAATCCGGATCCGTTCATCACGGATATCCGAAATTCGGGTATCCGAGAAAAATGCGGATATTCGCGAATATCCGGATCCGATCCGAAATATAATTATTGATTACATATGTAATTAAAAAAATAAATAATTCAATAACAAAAACATCTAGAAATACTTAATTTATCAGTATTAAAAATACCATGAAATGATCAAATAAAAATATCATAGAAAAGAAAATTAAATAAGTCTTTAAAATTGATGTTAAAACATCATAGCAAATAAAAAAACAAGTCTTTGTCCATTTTTTTTACTTTTCTTGTTCTTGAAAAAGAATATAATTTTTTAGTAAACTGAAAATAAACATCTAACACACAATAACACAAAATCCCTAAAAAAATATATATAGATCATTTAAAGAAACTATAAAAACAGTTATCTAATTTTATAAGACGGATCGGATCGGATATCCGTGTAAGAACAAACTTATTATCCGGCTCCGGATCCGTGGATCCGAAAATATTATTATCCGGATCCGGATCCGTCTGTGCCGGATATCCGAATTTTCAGGACGGATCAGAGCGGATATCGGATCGGATCTCGGATCCCGGATATTTTGCCCCACCCCTACACTTAATAACCCCCTTTGGAGCTGCTCTAACTGATTAAGTTTAACAGAGACGGTCACATGTGCGGGCGGGTGTAGCGAATAATGATAACAAGCAAATGAAAATTTTATTATTTTTAATCAAATATTATCAAATCATGCTTTTATATCTTTCATATCTATATTAATTAAACTAAAATATATGTGTCATATATAAACCAATGTTTTTAAACCTTAAAAAATAATTTTTAGTTAGTTATTTATGACTCAATTTAAATAAAATTATATAAACTGTCATAGTGAGAACAACCGCATAGATTAAACAGAAAACTAATCCAAAGGTTTAGGAACATCCAACAACTAAACGAAAATGAAGAAACAGAAAAGAAAACGAAGTTGGAGCTTAAATCACGAAGAAAACAGGCAGAAGAATGAAGATAAAGATAGAAATGAACTTAGTTTATATATATAAGGATTTGACTCACACAAATCTCACTCTACTTGAGGAGGAGATGAATTGATTAAATTAACTCTAATTAACTGAATGAATTAATTGAATTAACTGTTTTATATACGCTACACTACAATAATTCCCCGTACTTGATCCCTCACGAACACTCTTAAGACAAAAACTCTCAGTTGCGGTAGTATTGATGTGCTTGCAAAGGGAAGCGAGTGGCGACTAGGCTGAAAAAAAGTTTAAATCATTTACAGATATTATAAAAATTGAAAAGTAAAAATTATATAATGTTGACGATCTTTATAAGCAGAACCTGAGCAATCCCAGAAGACTGGACACCAGCAATTTTTTCAAGTCAAGCTTAAAGGCAGAAATGAAAAGGCCCAGGAACTGTAATTCAATTATCTGATATACAAGGAACACAAATAGAGTATATAAAGTTAATGGATATATATATATATATATATATATATATATATATATGAAAAGAAAAGGAAGATAAAATGTAATGTTCACTTGTACAAAGGACTTTACCTGAAACATAATAGTTGAGGTTACTGTAACGAGAAACATATTGTCTCCAAGGAGTTCTTTGAAGTTTTGTTCTACACTTTGGATTTCAAACTCATTTAAAACCTGCAGTTTTAGGGATAAGAAAAAGAGAAGACAGAGATGATCAACTAATTCTCAGATGCACATTAATTAAAAGAGTGGAAGAACCCGGATATTACCAGGCAGAAGACAAAGGAATTGAACATAAATGTGTTCTTCACTTTTTCAGCATTACCAGTATGACCATGCTTCAGCTTCAGTAGCCTATCAGACTTTATGAACACTAGCGATAGCACTATGAAAAACACCTGGAGGAGGGTATTTCATGACAAAAGCATATTATTCTCTAATCTAAATATGTATGACAAAGGAATTTTGTAAGGAGAAAAAATGATTTTCTGGACACTAGTCTTCACACATGACAAATCAAGTATTTTAGGCGACATACCTGCATTATCAACTTGGAGAACATCGTCTTCGTTATAAAAGGGTCACTGAAAAAAATAATGGAAGGGTATACATAACATATTCACATAGAACAGATAGAGATGGTGTGTTTTGACTAGAAGAACAAAACCAACAGTTTCTTTCTAAGACAACTATATAGTGACTTATTTATCAAATATGATCTTTGATCCTGTTTAGATTTTGTACCTTTCACCAACCGGTCGCTTTCCCATTAGACGGTGAGCTGGTGGTCTGTATGCCAACGCTAATGCTCCAAAGATGTCGATAATAAGAATAGGCAACAGAAGCTACATCAGGGAAAAGCAAAAAATGGGTGTTAGAAAAAAGGTTTCAAGTCTGTGGAAAAACTGGATTACAAGACGATGAAGTAACAAAGGGATAACATTTTCGAACCTGCACGACATTAAGTGGAAATGCATCATAACATACAACCTCAACCACACAGATAATCATGGCTGATAGACTGACAGTTAGCCGGAATAGGACATATCTCTGGCTATTGGTGTATAAATATCGACACCATTGGATAACCTGCATCATCCAAACAAGTCTCTAATATCTTCCTAGGCACAATTAAAATGATTTAAACGAAATCTCACTGCCAAAGGTCAAGTTTTGCTCATCATTATTGTCTGCATTCTATAAGCTGCTACCTGTCCAAGTTCTTCATTTCAACCATGCATATAATAATAATACGCTAACCTTGACAATCGTATCAAAATTATCATTCAATATAATGAAATCGGAATTCTCTTTTGCTGCTGCTGTTCCTCCAATTCCCATTGCTAAGCTAACATCCGCCTGTGCATGGAAAACATGAATTGTGGGTTGTGGTGATGATGGATATGTCTTTCAGTGTTTAAAATTCATATTCTCTATGAAATAATGTGCTGAATTTTCGAGTTTTAATATGATAATCACATACCGCCTTTAGTATCTTTGTATCATGTATTCCCATCCCAGTGGCTGCAACTACATGCCCTCTTTTCTTCAGTGCTTTGACCAGCAAAACGATGTCGCTGGGAGAAGATTGAGCAAACACCTTCACATAGAATAGTGTGTTAATTTTTGGCTCAATCTAGTTCTTGACCCATACGGCTAATACAGAACTATAAAAATTTAGGTCAAAATAGCACTCTGACCAACATAGTTAGTTCTTATCGGTGTACAACAAGTTCACTCAGCAAGGTCTGACAGTGTCACAACTGCTACTGAATTCAATTTATCTTTTACCATGATTCCACTCGTCAATGTATCATGATGTGCACAGATGAATTTATATGTAAAACCATAAATATAAAAGAATGGATTCATACTAAGATGTGTCCAGCGATCTCCTCTCTTTGTGCATCAGAAAGATTACGAAATTGAGCTCCTGTCCTTATATTAAGGCCAGATGCATCCCCCAGTATCCCACATTCCATTGCTATTGCTTGTGCAGTCAAAACTTCATCGTCTGTCACCATGCAAACCTGAAAGATGACCAATAAAAGGGGTTGACCCATCCCATATTAAAAGGTGTCACCTCGTATGATAAAATACCTAATGACAAATTGGTGCTGCCATACAATTTATAGCAACTCATAAGATATGATTACACCAAACTCAGTTTGAGATTACAAAATTCAGAACGAGAAGAAAATTTCTCCCTACCAATAAAAGTTCACAATCACATACTTGAAGTGTCATGTAAGAGGAAGAATAGTAAAACAGGTAGTAGCATAACCAAAAAAATGAAGATGGCACCTTAACACCTCCGGAATTGCACCGTTGGATCGCATCCCTTGTGTCTGGCCGACAAGGATCCTGTCACGTTAATCAAAACATTGGATAAGTCTTGATAATAAAAAGGAGTTTATAGGCTTTGAAGAAAGTGGAATAAGGTACCAATTCTCATTGATACAAATTTAAGTTTTAGAAGGGTTGCAGGAAACGTTACCTTTATACCAATAATAGCCAACAAAACGAGGTTTCGAGGTAGTGTAGAAAGCTCCTCAATGGTTGGAAGACTTCCCAGTTCATAGGGTCGATAAGCAAGTGCAGCACAACGCATTCCTCTCATACACATGTTTTCAATTATTTCTTCAAAAAACTTAAAGAGAGAATAGACTTTTATATTAAAAAACTGAACAAGTAATAATAGTGTGTGTTTTGAATTAGTTATCTACGCTCATAAACAAACCTTTCGTTGCTGTTCATCAATAGCAATGGGATTGCTGGCCCCATCCATATACTCTTCGCATGAACTCAGAATAATCTTTGCAGATCCTTTCCAATGAACATGGGCTCGTGTACCAAGCTAGAAATGAATAATATGAAGGGAAAAAACTGTATAAGAATCAAACAAAACATAAAATACGCAGACAGATTTACAGTTACAAAAAAATTCTAGAGTTAAAAAACTGGCCTGGAATATCTGTGTCAAGTGAAAACAGGGAGATATAGATGTGTGTGTGTGTATAGACAAGATTATTACCTGTAATGCCACGCCTCCATATTTCTTGTTTGGATTGAATGGTATAGTATGATTGACTAATGATGCTGACCTCACATCATCAAATTTCATTCCCAACTACAACATACGAGTAACTAACAGTCATTAGTTATAAACTTAATAGCTATAGTAAGTAGTAACGTAAGATTAGAAAGAAACAAAACCTTATTCCCCAAGCTAAGAATGGCTTGTTCTGTTGGCGATCCATAAACCTCTGGTTCAATGACTCCCTACAAATAATTATGAACTTATTGGATGACTAATTCATGTAAAAATAATCATACTCCAGGAATCTAATCAAATAGTTTCTGTCCAACTCAACAATGAGCCAGGACATAAATACCGTTTCAAGAACAACACTGCCATTTGTGTTTTGGGCAATGCCTTCTATGATTAGTTCCTTAAGAAACGTGGGCAATTGTGAAACATTATCCATATCTTGCATTCTTTTTCCTCCAGCCCAGACATCAACCACCGACATCTGCTTAGCAGAAAATGAATAATTAAATGGTACTCGGGAAGAAAAATAAGATGATTTCATATAGAAGAAAACATTTGCCTTATTCAAAGTTAAAATTCCTGTTTTATGACACAATATAGTTGTAACAAATCCCATTCTATCACATGCAGAAGGTGTCTGCACCTGAAAGACATTTACGGAAGTTTATTACATGTTGATGTTGTAACGATATTGGAGAATTTGGAATATAAAAGTAGAGTACCAAAGCTTTTTCTGTCATCATTTTTCTCGTTGTATTTGCACGGCTGATGTAATGAGGGAAATTATAATATGAGAAACAACAAGAAGTAAGTGTCATGATAAAAAAATTATATTAAACTGCGATGAAAGAACTAGAAGTATGCATACTTAAGGTTATGCCACTCTTTGAATAGCAATAGAAAAATTAAACCGCAATGATAAAGAACTAAGTATGCATACTGTATCACCAATAGTGTGCAACCGTATAACCAGACTACTTTGCCACACTTATTCTGATATATATTTTATTTAAACAAGATTTCCAGAAGGAAAAGAGACTTACTTCAAGAGATCAGCTATAGAAAGTCCAAAAGGCAGTGCCACTATTATTGTCGCAATCTGCAAAATCCATGTTTTGGCGACAATGTTACAAAAATTCAGGGACAGTAAAGTTCAGCATTCATGTACTATTTACTGATAGTAAAGTTCGGCATTCATGTACCCCAAAACGCAGGGATTTGATCACAAACTCTGTTGCTTCACCTGCAGTGGTACGTCCAAGAATAAACATTGGATTTCCGTCCAATGTTTTGGTCTGACCATAAAAGTATCTGGAATTAAAAGGGTTGTTAGGTCCTTATAGCCAGGATGAAGCTGGAGATCTGAATGCAAAACATAAGAATGATGGGTACATCGTAAAAAAGACAGACTTACCGGCACAAATGAACAATACAGGCAACTGAAGCGAACACGACGGCTAACCAGCTGGCAGAATTTCCAATGCATTTTAAGCATACCTAGTAAACGAATTACAAGTGATAAATGCACAAACTATCATCGATAGCAAGGAATTAGTGTTCAAGAAAAAAGACCTGAAAGGGCTTTTCTTCATCAGTCTCATGTTGAATCTCCATCTTCAGCCCCCATTTAGTATTCATTCCAACACTTGTAACCTTACACGGGTAAAATATAAAGTGAATTAGAAGCTCAAGAACCATGTATAGAGAAAGCAAGCACGGAAGCCAATCTTCTATTATAGTTACAGTCTCATCCATCTCAACATGACTTATCACTCTCAGTATAGGCCTCATCTTTACTAAAAGTAGCTATCATATCTATGAGGTGGATGTGTCAAGCATAACACGGAATTAAGAATGGCTCGAGAGCTTACCAGCATTGTACCTATGCGTTCTATCAGCTTCGAACCAGATAATAGGAATGGATCCATTTGAAGATCTTTTTGAACCTGCTAATTGAAAAGAGAGATTAGAAATACAGGGGAGGTAATAATACTTCTCAGCAACAGGGATACATAAAACAATTGCGTGAGAGCCAGTTATTTCTTGCTCGTCAATCTTCAAAGAGTTTTCATCAAGCAGAACACCATCTGCAGGTACCTGCAGCATTAATCAAACTTCAGACCAATTGTGAAGCTCAAGATAAACAAGCAAAATAATGACTACAGTTAAAAGTGTGATGCTTACCTGACCACCGTTCTTCAGTGGTATGATATCGCCCACAACAATATCATAAATAGAAACCCTGACTCTTCTGCCACCTCTAATAACCTGCAACCAAAAAATATCAGCACAAACTGTGGGCAAATTACGAAGAAAACCATCTGCAGGAACACACCTCTAGGTGTATATTTCTCTTCTCTTTAGTCAACTTTTCAAATTGACAAGAGTGCCAGTACTCTGTGGTAGCTGCAAAATGGGAGACGAAAAAAAATATCAGCAGATTGTTTACATATTCTCTCGTCTAATAACTGAAGTATGAAGAAAAGTTTTAAGTTGGGTAAGCAACTCAAGAGCATCAACGATTATTAAGATACCTATCCCAATGATGACAATGACAGTGAGCAAACTGAAGCAAGCTTCTTCATACCATCCATCGTGGATAGCCTGCAAGTGTCATGAGACGGAAGATTTAGAAGAGACAAATGTAATAGACTTTCCTCTAAAGAGAGCCACGATGATACATGGCTAGAAAAAACGATGAATCTACACTTATGCCAGCTATTTTGAGAGACAAGAAACAAAATGAGACAGAACTACATGAACTGCAGTCAGAGTGGGCAAGTTATCTTAATTTCAAACACAATTACAACTCACCTTTCTGAGCAGCGAATAAATTACAGCAGCAAGCATCATAACCAGAGAAAGAGGAGACTGGCAAGCTCTCCATAGAATGCTCTACAACAACCAACCAACGGAAAATTGAAAAGCTTTGCCACTAATAAAGATGTAAAAAAACAAACTTTCTTGTCTAATCAAATGTTCATACCCAGAAAGTCTTTCCCTTTTTGCAAGGGTATGTGTTAGACCCAAATGTCTTCTTCCGTTGCTTTATCTCATCGTCACACCGAGCTATGCCCTTTTTCAGGTCAGTCTTCAGCAGAGTTGATAATCCTTCAACCTTTGTATCATCAAATGGTATAAATTAGGGAAATCATAAGCAACGAAGTATATAATTCACTGATACATAGACAAGTTATCAGAAGTGCTTGCCCCATCATATTGATTCAAAGCTTCAAGGCTACGATCTCTGACTATTGGAACGAGTTCGTCCAATCCAATCGCAAACCCGCCAGAAGTTCCTGAAATTTAATCCGTCGTGAATCGGGAAATTTAAGTATAATCAATTCAAATCTAGAATTAGAGTTTTCGGTTTATTCCGGTTTTGGATTGGAGTTTTTCGGTTTTGAAATTTTGGTTTGGTCAGGTTCGAATTCGAGTTTGGTTTGAATTCATTTTGGTATAATCAAATCCGGTTAAGAGAACTGAGAAAATACCGTTTGGTTGTTCTGCTTGTTGGTGATGATCACGTACAGACTTATCACAGGAAAATCAAAATTAGAGAAAAAAAAATTTGTAAGCCAAAAAAAAAAAAAAACATATTACTAAAGTGAGAGAATTTAAGCTAACTGTTTGGTCATGTGCTTGGCTTCTCATCGAGATCTCGTCTTTGTCGCTCCGGCAAAGTTTGCTACTAACAAGACCAAGCTCCAAATCGTCTGGTGCATTCTCAATTGCAGCTTCAGAGACAGAATTGAGACTGACCCCAAAATCTTCCGGAAGGTTTGGAACTGCGGAAGCATTATAGCCGCCGAGACCAACTTCCAGATCTTCCGGGGCCCCTTTGCACATTGATAAATCAGTTGCTTACAGGTGACTAGACAACTGATCAGCTGATAAGAATAAGCCAAAACAAAATGAGAGGCAAATTTTAAGAAACGTTTTAGGCTTTGAGAGGAAATAAAAGGAGAAAAAGAAAAGGAGGATGGGTTTACAAATTTGGAAATCTATTGGGTATTTATATTTTTTTTCTGAAAGCGACGGGTAAATGTAAGGGGGATTCCAAGAAGGGGGATTCCAAAAAAACATGTGCAATGAAAATATTGGTTCCTCCATCTTGCATACATCAATCCATTTTCCAATTTTGATTTTTTTTTTTTTTTTTGTTGGGCTGCTCACGGTTAAACTTCTTTTTTACTTAGTAAATATTTTATTTTCTTTTTCTTTTTGTTGACTTTCATTTAATTTTATTATATGATAAAAATTAAGAATATAAAATAGAAGTTAGAAATGTCTCAAATAAATATAAAACTTATGTAAGAAATTTTGTTAAAAGTGTGTAAGTTTATTTTAATTTATTTGCATAGTATGTAGTTTTAATATGAAGCAAAAGTATTTTAAAATACATATATAACTATTTTTCATATTATAATTATAACTCCGGTCAAATAAGTTACAAGTACCCGCCAATGGTCATATCAGTGATATATCCCAGTAAGGTTCTCCACAAGAGTCTAACTTAAAAAAAAAAAATCACAACATAGAATTGAAGTTTTTGCAAAATTATATAGTTGACAGGTTTTCTAAACGTCTAGACCGCAGGCAACCATCGCATAGCGTTCTGATATCACCTAATATGGCTGAGGCTGAATTTGATACTACTATGAAAGTCATGTAAGAAGACATTTTTTTTTTTGTTATGTAAGAGGACATTCGCCATGGGAAAAAGATGTACCCTCTACAAGCTACGGCGATAGAGAGAATTATTTGATAAATAACAAGTTAAGGGTTAGTTCGTATCGTGTTATACCGACGTACAAATTTACGATGCTTTCAGATTACAAGAAGTCAAAGAGGGTACATTATTAGATTTTCTTTAATTTTCTCGTCCAGTCCGTGGCAAGAAAATTAACGGGTCCCACTTTACACGGTGATGAAATTGACGGCCTTTGTATATGGGATACGTGCCACGCCCTTATACTATTGGATATGATAAATTAATTTTATATTTAATACCCCACTGTCTAGCGATAAAGGCCACAATTGAAAAAGCAAATTCTTCCTTTGTAATATTAATGTGGCGTTGAAAAATCAAATTCTTCCTTTGTAAATATTATGTAAATGCTTTTATATATTGCGTCATTGTGTGTTTTCGACATGTACTTTGTTTTCTTTTTGTTAAAGAAAACAAAAATATATATATACAGTAGGTGTATCACCTACCTTGATTTGAAGAGATTTGAAGAGAGCATAATTCCGCCTTGAGAGATTTGAACGGAAGTTGGCTGAAAGCGCTCGCAGTCTAGCTGTGGATACACTGAAGGTTTACGCAAATAAGGAAAAGCTTAGATTGAGCATCAATGGAGCCTCTGAAAAGCTAGTACCAGAAAAGGAAGGTTTTTACATCGCACGTTTGGTGAAATCATCTTTGACTCCTTGAGAACAGAACCGTAGTTGCAGTAGTTGTCTCCCCAGAGAACAATATACCTTTAGAGCAACTGGTTTCCGAGAAGGTGATTGACATTGAGTGTGTATTGGTGATGAGTATTTGAGGTTCATTTTTCAGATCTTTATAGAGCAACGCCACTACTGTGTTGAAGTTATCTATAAAACTGATTGAAATATGAATCGTTTTTCTCGGAAAAGAGATGAAGAGATGCTACGACAGTTAAAAGCTAAGGAAAGGGTGGATATGGAAGATATTGTTGATATCCCAGATTATGATACTCAAGACCTCAATGAGGAAAACTCATGCAGTATCATAGTGAGAATCCTAAATACTGAAGTCCTTAAGCCATCTGGGGCAATCGAAGCTCTACCAAAAATCTGGGAGTTGGAAGGAAGAATCTCGGGTAGAAGTATTGGAAACAACAGAGTTCAGTTTATATTTACCAATGAGGAGGACTTGGCAAAAGTACTGAAGAATGCTCCTTGGTTTGTAAACGGCTGGATGTTAACAGGAGAGAGATGGACTCCAACCCCGTCACAAGACTTCCTATCCTCAATTCCCTTCTGGGTTCGCATTAAGGGAATCCCGTTGCATCAACTTAAGGAAGAAGCAGTAAAGAGTATAGGAAGTAAGCTTGGTAGAATTGAAAATGTTGAGTTACACGCAAAGAACTCCACTTCTCTGGAGTATGTCCGAGCGCGTATTTGGATACCTACAGGATCCGCTAGTTTTCAAGAAGGCATCACGGTTCAGATCAGGGGAAATGGTTGTGTTGGATTTGGATTATGAAAAGTTGACTAAGATCTGTTTTCAATGTAAGCGACTTACACATGATCAATATCACTGTAGAGACAAGATTGCTGCAACCCCTCATCCTGCCCAATTGAATCAGAAAGGAACCTCCTCCTCCAAAAATACCAGAGTTGGCAGCAATGAAGTTAATCAACATGATAATCAAGAGGAAGTAAGACGTACCTCTTCTCGCGATGAAAGTACGTCATTAGTAGAGGGAGGGACAAACGTAATGGAAGAGGTAGAGGTAAATCACTGATTAATCAAGCTGAAGATCTGGTTGTAGGTTTAGAAGATTTGGCTAGTGACTCGGTCTTCCAAAGACGTGGTTCCTATCAGGAAAAAGGGAAGAATAAAGGTAAATGTATCAGATTGGAACCAAAATAGACAAAAAAAGAGGTAGGTTGTGCTCCTCCAGATTACTCTGAGCATGATGATAAGATTGGGAAGATGATTAGTTCAATCAGGAAGGATGACTCTGGGAGTAAGGCTGAACCAAAGAAGCAAACTTCCATACCTGAGGGGCCCATTTTCAGGTTTAATTCTCTCCCATCATCACCCGTAAAAAAAGAAAAAAATGTCTAGTGCAGAACGGAATAAAGCAAGGAAGAAGGCCAAATTAGCAGCATCTGAAGGATCTCCTAAGTACCTCAGACTCAAATCTCTCTCGGAAGGCAGCAGTAGCACAGCTCATGCAATGTCATCCTTTCAGTCAACTCTTATATCAGCTCCTTTTACATTGAGCTCAGGTGTCCAAGTTACAATAAGCCCAAAAACTCCAAAAATCCCAAGGTTTGTGGTCAACCTTAAACCACCAAAATCAATACGAGGACAACCAGTTGGAATTGTCAGGGTGTGGGGAACACATTGACAGTTCGAAACCTAAGGGACATATATGATCAATATGTTCCAGATGTTATATTCCTCGGTGAGACCAGAAATGGGAGTGTTTATATGGAGAATGTATGCAAGAATTTGGGATTTTATGACCTATGGACAGTAGATCTAGAAGGCGTCGAAGGAGGATTAGCTGTGTGTGGAAAAAAGAAGTTAAAATTTCTATCCTCTCATCCAACTCTAGATTTATTTATACTATTGACGACAAAAACTCAAAGTTCTTCCATGCAACAGCAAGACAAAGGAAGTGCAATAACAAGATTCAATTCTTGCAGATCGAAAAAACTAATGAGGAAAAATTTACAGAGGAAGAAATGGGAGAGGTCGCTATTAACTATTTTACCAATCTCTTCACTTCAAAAATTAATCCTTCAGATCACTGTGAGGAAAGTTTCATCTACAAAGGGTTGTAGAAAAAAGTTACAACAGCCCAGAACGAAGAACTGATATAACCTATGACCGAAGGTGAGGTGAAGAATGTTGTTTTTGAGATTGGAGCAGATAGAAGTCTTGGGCCAGATGGCTTTTCAGGTGCATTCTATCAGTCATTTTGGGGGATTATTGGTTCAGATATTGTTGAAATGATCACACATTTTATGGAAGAAGGTCATCTAGATGGCATATTGAATGAAACCAATATATGCCTAATCCCCAAGAAACAACATCCACATAAGTTAAATGAGTTCAGACCCATTAGCTTATGTAATTATGTGTACAAAGTGGCGTCCAAGATTCTGTCTACAAGACTTAAGAAAATACTGCCACTGATAATTTCTGAGACCCAGGCTGCTTTTGTTAAAGGTAGACTAATATCTGATAACATTTTAGCAGCGCATGAAGTCATACATGCCTTAAGAACTAGAGAGCAGGTCTCCTCAGAATACCTAGCTATCAAGACTGATATAATGAAGGCTTTTGATAGACTAGAATGGCCCTTTGTGGAAAAAACAATGAGATACCTAGGGTTCAGTGAAGAGTGGATAAAAAAGATCATGCTATGCATTACTTCAGTATTCTATGAAGATCTCATTAACGGAAGACCTTATGGTAGAATTACTCCTTCTAGAGGTATAAGACAGGGAGACCGCTTATCCCCCTTTATCTTTTTTCCTTTGTGTTGAACTTCTAGCTAACAGTTGCAAGGTGGCTGAAGAAGAGGGCAAGTTATCAGGAGTTCAAGTAGCTCCAGAAGCTCTCAGTCTGTCCCACCTTCTGTTTGCAGATGACAGTCTGTTCTTCTGCAAGATTGATAAGACACAAATTGAATATATGAACCAACTGATCCAGGAGTATAGCAGAGTATCGGGCCAAAAGGTTAGTCTTCCAAAATCCAGTATTATTTTTGGGAAGCATGTTTGTACCGAATCAAAGCAGCCTGTTAAAAGCATCACCGGAATATCTAAAGAAGGTGGAGATGATATTTATCTGGGTCTTCCGGAAGCTTTTATCGGATCAAAAGTAGCTACCTTGAAGTATCTGGAAAATAAGGTGGCACAAAAAATCAATTCATGGAAGACTCGATATCTCTCCTTAGGAGGAAAAGAACTGATGATCAAAGCAGTAGCAATGGCTCTTCCAACATACACAATGTCCTACTTCCTACTTCTGAAAACCCTGTGTTTGTTGGCAAATTTCTGGTGGGAGAATCAAAAAACAGGTAAAGGAATTCATTGGAAAGCTTGGGAGAAGATAAGTGTACCAAAAGTTGATGGTGGTTTAGGCTTTAGTGATTTGGAAGGCTTCAATCTAGCGATGCTGGGTTAACAGCTCTGGAGAATGGCGGCGGAGCCGGACTCATTAATGGCAAGAATCTACAAAGCCAAATACTTCCTGAAACACCCCGTCCCGGAATCTACTAAACCAGAACGGTTCAACAACAGATAAACCGACTATTCTTAGAATTTTCTAACAACTTAACCGAATAAATTAAACTCCAATTAATTTATTCCAGACACCAGTCAACATCAAACAAACAACTTAGCGGAAACAAATAAAATTCAAACCAACCAATAAATAAAATAATAAATAAACCAACAAACTAGTCATGTCATCCACTCCACAGCCTTGGTCCCACGAGCTCCAGAGAAACTTCGCCTTACTCGCATCACATAATGAGATGCCTCAGTATAAAAGATACTGAATGAGGCAACAACTACACCAAAGCTAACATTCACCAATGTCAGCAATCAACAATCACAATCATATCAACAAGCAACACATAACACAAAACAACAACACACATTCATACTTCTAATGAACGAAACAAGCAACACCTACATGAGAACCACTCCAAGTCCTCATATACTACAACTAACACGGAAGCACTCACCTTTACTCACAACGGTTTCTTCCATGGTACTTTTTTTTTTAAGAAACTTTCCTTTTTAGGAAACTTTCCTTTTCAGGAAACTTTCCTTTTTAGGAAACTTTCCTTTTCAGGAAACTTTCCTTTTTAGGAAACCTTCCTTTCCAAAAAATTTTAGGGTTTCTGTCATAGTAACACGACCACAACCTCTCTTCCTCACCCTACAGCCAACCACAACAACAAAACAACCTTCAACCTAAACTGGGAAAATATCAGAAACAATCAGCCTCAAAGATGGGATCACAAATCAAAATCTAACCGTCCACATTCCAATCGCACCGTTGAAAATAAACTCCTAGATGTCCTGAAACTACCCCCAAAGTTTCGTGATGATCCGACCATAGATGAACTCGCGATCTCTCTTTGAATCCACATTGGTCCAGATCGCGTCTGAAAAATGACACCTCACGAAAATGCAAATAACTTTCAGAATAGTAATCCAAATCAACATCCGCAAAGTAGTAACTCTAGATAAAAGGGTTAACTACAACACCACAAAATTTCCTTACCATTGACAATGATTTGCTAGGTCTTACCTTCGTTCTACCACGATATGTCGGATATATCTGCATCTCCTTCATGTGCAAGCTTTCCTTCTTCTCTTTTAGCCACACTCAGCCTCTCTCTTTCTCTCCTTGAAGATGGCCACGAAAATTATGAGGAATAATTAGGGTTTCTGAAAATTTTAGGGTTTAAATAGGCTTAGGGTTTTATTCTCCAAAATTTCTCTTAACTCTCTAAACTTTTTAGTCTTCCCAATTCAAATTTCACAACTCTTTAAACTATCAATTAAACCCAGCAGGAAAAACTGATTTAATCAACGCAGCCTTTAACTTTTAAATACTCCAATTAAATCCCAATTAAAAGGAATACGGATGTTACAATTCTCCCCCACTAACATAGATTCGTCCTCGAATTTGATGTTACCGTTCATCTCCAATGAACCGTTCATCTCCAATGAACCCTAATCGTCGCAATGGTTTCACCAGCCTTGGCCCACCTGACCAACTCAACATACGCACGAGGTTTACTACTAACCTCCGAGGCTTTCCCACTACCTCCTGACATACACGGCCAACACACGAGATTAACACTAATCCACGAGGTTACCACATAACCTCCTGACCAACGTGGTCAGCACACGAGATTAAACACTAATATCCGAGGTCTCCACACAACCTCTTGACCAACACGGTTAACATACAAGATTAACCACTAATCTCCGGGGTCCATTTTCACTCCCTATGCTTAAGACTCAAGTCATATCACCTATTGCTCTTTACTCGAACTCATACAATTTCACCCTTAGGCACCAAGCCTTCGAGTCACGATACATAAACACACTACTCCACCCTCGGGACTACCGTCCTTTGAGCTATAGGCACCAAACCATGCCACTCACACTCTAAGGACCACCGTCCTTCGAGCTATGGCACCAGACGAACTATTCATCCTCTAACGAGTAAAAGCAATACCTGACCTCTACTAGTCTCTAAGCATTTCGACCGAACTACCCCCACACTCCGCTATCAATGCTATTACGGCTCACGCACTAGTGCTATAGTTCTCCACCTGGTTTGGCCAACCGCTCCAACACCTAGGAGCACAACGACTTCACGATCCAACACCAAGGATCGATCCGTCAACCGCATAGAGAACCATCTATCTCTTTAGTGACCTAAGTATCAATCAGGAATCACACAGAAACCCAACCGGCCAGGTACATTCGGTAGTGACTCACCAGTACACTCCGATGCATCTATATAGGACCATCCGTCCCTGTCTGCCAAACCAATCTGAAAAACTAACAGCCCTTATGCGCGTACCGCACACCTAGCATCTGCACCCCCGCTAACGAACTACCAAAACTAGTAGTCCGCCAACCTGTCTACTAATCCACTAGTAAACACACCATGCTATCTGCCAGTCTAACACCATATAGACCAGCCACAACGCAAAATATTCAACAAAAACACCTCTTTATTGAATACACCTAAACTTCAAGTACATCGATCAAATTATAACACCATAAAATAACGAGTACAACAACTACGAAAACAACAAATCCAACACCATGGATACATCGCTACGAAAACCCGGCGAAACCTCCAGTTTGCCGTACCACTTAGAAAACTTACACTTCAACATAGCTTCTGGGTCCCAAGTCACCTCCTCGGCTCCATCGCAGTCCCACATAACCTGCATCTCCGGAACCTTCTTCCTCCTGATCACTCTCATCCAGCGATCCAGGACCTTCAGATGCCTTGTCTCCACCACCATACTCGGTGTTAAAACTGGTGACACCTCCATCACCACCGGCTAACCCCGCTAGCACCTACTCAAGGCTAACCACTCACTCGCCCACTCTAGATTGCAAACACTAGAGAGCTTTAACTCTACGGAGTGAACACCTTAACACACCTACTAAGCCCTCCAGCTTACTAAACAACTCCTAATAGCTTATAGCTCATAAGTTCCTCCGCAACTCCATCGCAATCCCACAAGACCATCATCTCTGGGACCCACTCCATGCGATGATATTGAGTTATTAATCAACGTGAAACTCCCTATAGCCCGCACAGCTAACCATCACCGACCCTCAGCATCCACGAAATAGACTGTTCACCAGTAACCTCCTGGATCACACTCTAACACCCACCTGGTGGTATACACAGTGAAATGCTTCAAGGTCAAACAACCAACAACAAACATCAACACCTGATATCTCTCCCACCTCCACTTAGGGTAATCACAACGGAACATGCTAAGACTTTCGAATACAAACACAACACTATAATAAAACATTAACCCTTTCCAAACAAACAAGTACAGAAGAGGAAGATCCCATTAAACGATGGTCTGCATTCCTTCATCACATTTGTCTCGCCACTCTCTCATGTGACCCCTAAACCGTGATAATTTAAGACTCAGACGCCCTCTGTAGTCTCAGCACCCCAACCACACCCATAATGCTCATCTCCCCCACTTGAGTACAACATATGGTGCCTAACACAACCAACAGTCATCCCTATTTAACACACGACATGCGATCCATTGCAATCACAACAACGACATGTAATCCGATGAAATCACCTTGTATCGCCCAACTAGCGACACACCATGCACTCTCCGTATCGCCTAACCAGCGACACACAGTGCACTCACCGAATTGCCCAACAACAAAACCCAATACTACGAACCGTGTACGATAATGCCATCTACGGCTATGCACTCACTCTACCCGATAACTCAAAGCACTTCACTTGACTCAACTAGTCACCACTCATCACAGATGGATCATCCGAGTCTGTAACTTACATCACAATCCATCAATGCTCTAGAATAAACCCTTAGCACGGTTTTGTTAGCATTTCCTTTTTGGTTGATCGACTACTCTGATAACTCGGAGTTCAAACTTCTCGGTCCACACCAGGATACGATCCGCTCGTACGCATAGAGAGCCAACTATCTCTCTAGTGGTCTACCGGACCCTCTCAGGAAGCACAACGCGATCCAACGCGCAAGTTCTATACTATCAGGAATCCGACTGAAACCCGACCGGTAGAATCCACTCAGTAGTGTCTATCTGCAGAACATTCCGATGCATACACATTGGACAACTCTCAACACTCTCTATACAACCCGGAATGCTATAAACCTCATGGTCAACCCCACCTGGGAAAACCTACCGGACTAACAACGTACTCACATCGAGCAACAGAACTTTGGACTATGGGCCGCTAATCCACTAGCCATCTCTCTCGATCGCTCATCGCGACTAATGGGCATATCATGTACCGCCCATCCCACCGAATAGCTTGCCACGCGTAAGCACGCCGTTCATCCAAGTGAATAACCCACAACGCACCAATGTCTAACAGTCCCTCACGGATAATACTCAGCGCCGACTATCAGCACGTGATAACTCTACGATGTAACAATGTCTACTTACATCCGATAAACATACTCATCCGCCATCTATCCTTCTCTGATGGAAACCTTGAATCGCCCTACCTGTCTATAACCACCTAGACAACTTGTACTATGGTTCACTGTCTTCCGAGTAAACCATCTCCATCAATCCCTTCGATGGACACTCTGTGATATTGTTTACCCGTTACTGCGAAATTAATATCACTAACCCCGTCTATTACCACCAATAGACAAACAAGATAAAACTCCAACCACCACGGAGTACCATTTCTGAAATGCTGACAAAGCCCCAACTTGGAAAAATTGAAAGACTGCTCATTCCGCACTTGAAGAACCGCTATCTGCTTAACCAACGCTAGGCTATCACTAGAGCTCCTAGATGACACCTTGATGATAGGACTACGCTTGTACAACTTTGCGTGATTCTCCTCCATAACAGTCTAGATATTCTCATGATATCCATTCTTTTAGGCAATCTACCACTTTTGGAAACCTTCTATTCTTAGCAGTTTTTCATTTCTGAAAACTTACTATTTCAGAAAACTTTCCTCTTCAGAAAACTTTCTTTTTCGGAAAATTCTCCTAATCGAGAGACTCCCCGAACACTCCCGAAACTTCTCCAGAATTCCTCTAACATCTTAACAACTTTACCAGCTTTACCGGCTCACACCTTTTTGCCTCTCACGGCCCCTCATCTAAACCATCCTACCCGCATGCTTCCAGCTACAACCCACTCGGTCGCGTCAGAAACTACAGCTTCTTAGTCCAAGTCATACGACGAAACGTCAAACTCACTAACATAGTTCGGTCCTTGATCGCCTCATCGATAAGGATTCCTCATGCTGCCCTGGATCAACCCTAAATGATGTCTACCGTCAGATCAACACCTGACCACTAACAAGATCCCCACCTGGATCTCCCGTACTTATACAACATGATCAACCTCAAGGATTTACAATGCTATACTTCTAGATTGCACAACAAGGATTTATACAACTCTCGATTATACCTTTCGGCACCCCGGTACAACACCTCCCCACAAAGCAGACAACTCATGTGACACCACTGGAGCCAGAAACGGTACCACAACTGGTATCCACTCTCAAAAATTGGGCCAACGATCTCTAACACAGCTCTTTTCGGGATCTGGTCCATCCTGCCTGAGTCTCACCTTGCGCCGACATAACATCGTCCGACCACATGCTCTGGCTGACCATCACCCTCTGGAAACACAACCCCTGCATGCTCACCGCAATGCTCTGTCTCAAAACCTCAGCGGCTCCACCGCCCTTACCTGCTCTGCCACCTCGGCCAACTTTGCCGCCACAACCTCTGAGATCCCTCTTAGCTCTGCTTTCTCAACTAGCAAACCCCCCAGATGTCTAACTACGAACTTACCGTGGTTAACCACCTGCAACACAACTTTATACTAATTTACTTCAAAAATTAGCATAATAACAAAACGAGTCTTACCGTAGAACCCATTACCGGCTGAGAGATGACATGACCCTGAAACTCAAAACATAGCTACAACTAGCTAACAGTCCTAACAAGCCAGAGTGTCCTAGAAACAACTCCGCTCTGATACCAAATTGAAACACCCCGTCCCGGAATCTATTAAACTGGAACGGTTCAACAACAGATAAACTGACTATTTTTAGAATTTTCTAACAACTTAACCGAATAAATTAAACTCCAATTAATTTATTCCAAACACCAGTCAACATCAAACAAACAACTTAGCGGAAACAAATAAAATTCAAACCAACCAATAAATAAAATAATAAATAAACCAACAAACTAGTCATTTCATCCACTCCACAGCCTTGGTCCCACGAGCTCCAGCAAAACTCAGTCCTTACCTACATCACATAACGAGATGCTTCAGTATAAAAGATACTGAATGAGGCAACAACTACACCAAAGCTAACATTCGCCAATGTCAGCAATCAACAATCACAATCATATCAACAAGCAACACATAACACAAAACAACAACATACATTCATACTTCTAATGAACGAAACAAGCAACACCTACATGAGAACCACTCCAAGTCCTCATATACTACAACTAACACGGAAGCACTCACCTTTGCTCACAACGGTTTCTTCCATGGTACTTTCCTTTTTAAGAAATTTTCCTTTTTAGGAAACTTTCCTTTTCAGGAAACTTTTCTTTTTAGGAAACCTTCCTTTCCAAAAATTTTTAGGGTTTCTGTCATAGTAACACGACCACAACCTCTATTCCTCACCCTACAGCCAACCACAACAACAAAACAACCTTCATCCTAAACTGGGAAAATATCAGAAACAATCAGCCTCAAAGATGGGATCACAAATCAAAATCTAACTGTCCACATTCCAATCGCACCGTTGAAAATAAACTCCTAGATGTCCTGAAACTACCCCTAAAGTTTCGTGATGATCCGACCATAGATAAACTCGCGATCTCTCTTTGAATCCACGTTGGTCCAGATCGCGTCTGAAAAATAACACCTCACGAAAATGCAAATAACTTTCAGAATAGTAATCCAAATCAACATCCGCAAAGTGGTAACTTTAGATAAAAGGGTAACTACAACACCACAAATTTGCCTTACCATTGACAACGATTTGCTAGGTCTAACCTTCGTTCTACCACGACATGTCGGATATATCTGTATCTCCTTCATGTGCAAGCAAGTCAGGAATTAAGCGAAAGCGATCAAAGTGTTGGAAGAATTTTAAGATCATTGGAGATAGATATCCAGATGGTAAAAGTGAGGTCAGATGCAATCATTGCAATCACACATACAACATTGATCTACGTAGGAATGGCACAAATTCTATGCTGCGTCACATGAATGTGTGCTCAAAGATTCCTGGTGGATATACTCCTTCATCTGGAAATAGAAAACTAGATATGGCAGTTTTTAGAGAAATGATAGGATTAGCAATTATTGAGCATGGTTTGCCTTATGCATTTGTTGAATACAGAAGGATTAGAAAGGCTTTTTCGTATGCTAATTCTAATATAGAATTCTGGAGCAGAAACACAGCGGCATCTGATTGTTTCAAAATCTATGAGAAAGAGAAAGTGAAGCTTACAAGAGCCTTGAATGATGTTCCCGGTAGAATTTGCTTCACTACGGATATTTGGAGAGCTTTGACTATAGAAGGCTACTTGTGTTTGACTGCTCATTACATAGATAGTAGCTGGAATTTGAAGAGTAAGATATTGTCATTCTGCACTTTTCCTCCTCCGCATACTGGTGCCGCTATAGCCACAAAGATTTTGGCACTGTTAAAGGAATGGAGATTAGATTAGAGGGTGTTTACAATTACAGTAGGCAATGCTTCATCAAATGACAATATGCAAGGAATTCTCAAGAGACAACTTAGAAGAAACTTGGTGTGCAATGGTGAGTTCTTTCACGTAAGATGTGCAACGCATATATTGAATCTTATGGTGCAAAGTGGGTTGAATGTCATTGATGGAGCTTTGGAAAAACTCAGAGACAGTGTAAAGTATGTGAAGGCATCTGAAACTAGGTAATTACTGTTTGAAGGCTGTATTGAAACAGTGGGAATTGAAGCTAACGCTGGAGTGGTTTTAGATGTAGTAACTCATTGGAACTCAACTCATCTGATGCTAGAGAGAGCCCTCATGTATAAAAAAGCCTTCAGCCATCTGGCTAAGGTAGATTCGAATTTTCAAACATTCTCAACAGAATCTGAGTGGACAAGAGCAGCGTTGATTCATGAGTTTCTGACCCTGTTTGCGGAGATGACTAACTTAATCTCGGGCTCGACATATCCAACAGCTAACTTATACTTTATGCAAGTTTGGAAAATTCAAATATGGTTGAACGATCATGAGTTTTCTGTGGATAGTGTTATTTCTGAGATGGTGATATATATGAAGAAGAAGTTTGACAAATACTGGGAGGATTACAGTGATATTCTTGCTATTGCAGCAGTTTTCGATCCTAGGCTGAAGTTCACTTTCCTAGAGTATTGCTTCAATACTCTAGATGCATCAACTAGTCAAACAAAGTTAGATCATGTGCATAAGAAGCTGAAGAAGCTTTTTGAAGATTATAGGAAGAATCCAAAGAAAACTGCAGGAAGTTCTCAAGCAAACACATTGGATCAGAACATTCTTCCCGATTACGATGTAAGTTATTTTCATTGCTCTGAATTTTTTTTCATTTGTATTAGCTTGAGTATTGGAAATTGATAAACTGTGTTCTAGGTTTAGTTGTAATCGTAGTCTTTGGTTTATTTTTAGGATTTTAGAGCATTAACCTTTTGTGCCAATGAGCTTAAAAGTTTAGAAACTTATGGATTCTCCATGCTTTGTTCTGTGTTTTATACTTTTATTTTTCAGGGATTTTATGCTTTCATTTCCCAAAGGGTTTCTGCTAATGGAAAATCAGCTTTAGACAAGTATTTGGATGAGCCGGTTTTAGATATGATGACATTTAAAAGCTTGGATGTTTTGGCGTATTGGAGAGACAATGCAAATCGCTTTAATGGATTGTCTTCTATGGCTTGTGACATTCTCAGCATCCCCATTACAACAGTAGCTTCCGAATCTTCTTTTAGCATAGGAAGTCGTGTATTGAACAAGTATAGAAGCTCTCTTCTTCCTTCTAATGTGCAAGTATTGATATGCGCTAGGAGTTGGCTACGTGGCTTTGAAGAGATTCGTAAGTTCTTAGTTATTTTGTCATGTGAATCAGTTTTGTTTAGTTATTTTGTTATGTGAATCAGTTTTGCTTAATTCTTTTGTCATTTGAATCAGTTGATCCATTTGACTTCTCCGGAGAAAACAAGGAAGGAGAAGGAGAAGGAGAAGGAGAAAGAGAAAGAGATGTATGACAAGTTATAAAATTACTTTTGAAATTAAGACCCATCTAGTATAAGTTATGTTTGTGTTTGAAGAAATTTATTTTTGAAATTAAGACAATTTATGTTTGTGTTTGAAGAAATTTACTTTTGAAATTAAGACAAGTTATGTTTGTGTGAAAAAAAAAACTTGCATAAAGTATAAATTTGTGTAAATTTTTGCCCATGGACAGCCCATTTTTACATGGGCATTAATGGGTTTGGACGTTTATGCTCTTGCGCGTTTATGGACACAGACAAGATTTGTCCACAATAAAACTGGACAATAATGGATGAGCCGTTATGGACATGGACGGCCCATTTTGACACCTATACCCTCAAGCCTTAGATTCGATATATACAAATCTGGCAAAATGCTTACTTAAAGATGGGCAGGTGGTAGACTTACATAACAGGAAAAAAGGTATGGCCTTGGCTGCTCTGGAGGATCTGAAAATCGAGGAACGAACTGTGTTTCACAAACCAACATGAAGATGCTCAGCATGTGGTGAATAAAGCTCTTGAGGATCTAAAAGAATGGACAGAAGCTCACCCAGAACCTGTTAAGGTTCAAACTGTGGTGTTGAAACCAGATCCGAAATGGCAGCCTCCTCCCCCAGGTATCTTCAAATGTAATGTTGATGCAGCCTGGAAAAAAAATACAGATACGTGTGGAATTGGCTGGCTATTGAGGGATGAAAAATGGAAGGTTAAGTGGTATGGCTCTAAAACATACCCGGCTTTGATTTCCAGTCTTGAAGCTGAGGCTACAGCTTTATCATGGGCAATGAGATGTTTAGATTACCTCGGATTTCGAGAAGTGATTTTTGAGACAGATTCTCAAGTTCTGGTCAAGGCGATAAGCAATCCATCAATGTGGCCACGGTTAATGAATTACATAGCAGATATTTTGAGGCCACAACAAAGGTTCTTAAAAGCCTCATTTCGTTTTCAAGGGCGTGAAGCTAATGGATGTGCAGATCTAATCACATCAAAAGCTTCGTCCCAATCTATTTACAGTGCTAATTTAGATTGTAGTACTCCTATATGGCTTCAGTCAATTGTAGAGCGTGAGTTTGTTCTTTAAGTATTTGAAATAAAATTGAAGTATGTTTGGAGGGAAAAAAAATATACAGTAGGTGTACGTTTATGAAGTAAGACATGTATTAATCTTAAGAAGTTGTTTAAAAAAAAAGAAAAAAAAATAGTTTAGACATAAACTTACAACTCTGTGGTCCTAAGATAATACAAATATATACATTTACATACTATATCAACTAAATTTAATAGTACAAACATCTTGAAAATATCTTTAACAGCTTAAACATATATATATATATATAAGTTAATTTGATTAATATAATTTTAATACTATTATCTATGTTTTATGACATAACTAGAATATTATTATGGTTAGTTTTAAGTTTTAGGCTTTAAGTAATATAAAAAGCAAAATTTTATCGACGGTTGTCATTATGATTTTGCTTAGGATCTTAGAATGTTTGGAGCGGCCCTGTCCCTATACCAACTTTTATTTTATATGATAAAACTAGATAGAAACTGTATAGTGCGGAAAAATATATATTTCATACTTTGTTAGTTTATATTGTTTAGGGTTGGGCAAAATATCCGCATCCGATACCCGAACACGAATTCGATCCGAAGTAAGCAATTCAGCTCGGGTAAAGGTGTATCAAAATACCCGATCGGATGGAGTTTTTTTCGAAATTGGATACTTATATCCGATCGGGTATATACCCAAAATATCTTAACTTATCCAAAATACCCAATTATATATAATGAGACATAACATACCCCTAACCTTAGTTCCCTATTTCTTCTTATTTCTTTCTTTTCTTTGTCCGAAAAAATCGATTGAGCCTCCCAAAATCTTTTTTCCAAAAGCCCACTCCTAATTAATCTCAATTATTCAAATTAGAAACCGTTAATCACTTATAAGCATTTATCTCCTAATGAACTTGGTGTTTTGGTTTTTGGAATTGTTGGGTTTTTATGATAACTTAGGTTTTTTATGAATGATTACATTCTGTTTGTTGGTTTTTACTAGTCTTGGGATGCGGGCTGCCCCCCCCCATAACCCACTAACCCGCGGATTTAGCTTAAATTTTTAATACCCGAACCCGTTCCCCCTAAAAAGTGGATTTTTTTTTTAGTCCCACGACCGCCCTGCCAAATACTCACGGTCCCCGCGGGTAATCCGCACACCAGAAAATGAGGTGCCTGCAAAAAATTGCAATTCACCAACCCGCTAACCCGTCAACAAAAACCAAAATAGCTCAAAAATGAAATTAAGGCTTCATTTTTAGAAGAAGTCCAAAAAAAGAAACAGAGACCCATGAAGATCAGGATTTAATTTAGTTTTATGCGGGTATCCGCGTAACCCGCGAGGCTCACCCGCATAACCCGCAAAAAATTTTGCCCCGTCCCGCTAGACCCGCAAATCAGTAGTCTTTCATATGCATACCCAAATCCGTCCCGCAGCGGGTCAAAACCCACAGGGCCCGCGGGTGTGGGTCATTAATCCCAGCACTAGTTTTTATGATAACTCTGTTTTTTATGAATGATTACTATCGGTTAGTTTAGTGAAATTCGGATTGATTTCAACTTTTTTTTATTGAATTCAGATTGATTTCTGTTTTTTTAGATTAAAGTACACATATCTGATCTGAAGATTTCGGGTTTTAGATATAACCCAAAAACACGCAAACCTGATGGATGTTTTATCCGAACCCGATCCAAAATATAAAAATACCCGATCGGGTCTATACCTCTATACCCGATTATCCGAAAATCTGAATTACCCGACCCGAATCTTATCGGATACCCGAACGCCCATCCTAAATTATTACTATAGATTATTATTAGTGTTTTAAATTAAATTTATTTTATGTTTTTAGTATCTTATTTATCTAATTTATTATTATTATATATGGTTTGTGCTGTATTAATTAAAATTATTAATATATATTTACGTGCGGTGTTATATTTGTTGACAAATTTATTTCATAAGTTATACTATAATATAATTTTGTTGTAAAAATTAAGTAGTATTATATATATATATATATATATTCACATTATTCAAAAAATATATAACTGTTTGATTTACTTCAATATATCAATTATTATCAATGATTAGAAATTCGATCTGAGATCCGTCTTGACCTATTGTAAAAATTAGAGTATTTGAAGATGTGAATGATTTAAAGTTGGATGGTAACAAAATTAATTGTAATTTTTGTCTATAAATAATAAGAGAAAAAAAGTAAGTTTAATTTTTTGTAGAAATTAATAATTTTTTAAAATATTGTTTACAATTTTTTATTTAATTATATATTAATTTTGTGATTATTATTGTATTCTTAATGACTTTATTTTAAAAAAATTAATACTATATCGTTTAAATACTCTAATTAAACAATTTTATGTTTATTTAGGAGAAGTAAATAAAAGTAAAAAGATTTAAATTCAAAATTTTAAGAATTAAAATTTAAAATATCTATTTACTAATTTTTATGCTATTTATTAAGGAATTAATTAACTAAATAGGAAATTATTTTGATTATCAGTAAGATTTAAAAAAATTAAAAAGATTGTTTTAAGTGGCAAATAGCGCACCGTGGCACCAAGTGTCCTTATGTGCGCCATGCGCCATGGTGCACATGGCACGTTGCCATTTGGACATAAAGCGTCAAAAAAATTAAATAAAATAAATAAAATATTTATACTTTTAAATTAATAACCTTTAAAAATTTTAAATAAATACTAAAAACAAAAAATAAAAAACATAGTTTAATCCAGAAAAAAATTGAAAGAAAAGCAAATATAGTAGTTTTTAAAATACTAATAAGGATAATCTAACGAATCGTACTCATAATCTTTATCCTCGCTTACATTATCCTTTTGAACTTCATCTCCACCAAATTCCTCTTCCATGTCATCATCTTCTTCATCAACCAATGCCATATGAGGTTGTTTGTACGAGATGCTTAGAGATTGGAGCTGCTAGCAATACTTTTTCCTTTTTCCAATCGACTCAAAGTTGCAGACCTTGCGGTTATTTTAGTTGCAGCTGATCTAGTTGCATAACTAGGTTTATCATCTTCAAACACAAAATCATCATTTTCATCATCTGAAGAGTCCCCATCCATTGTTCCAACTAGCCACTCATTACTGTCATCAATCTCATCCAATAGAATAGGATCAATGGTGTCTTTTCTCTTGTAGCGACATTGTAAAGCCCGATTATACTTTACAAAACTATGTCATTTAATCTACTTTGGGTTAATCGATTCTTCTTCTTTATATGAAGCTGTTATAATAAAAGATTATAAGTTGCATAATATTTTTTATATATCAAATAAATAATAAAATTAAGATTACTTACAAGCTGAAAATACCCCAATTCCTCTCACAACCGGTGGAACCACAAGTGAGACTATGAACCTTTATGGCAAAGTTTTTGAGGTTTGGAGCTGAAGCTCCATTACAAGACTACCAATCCGCTATTGAAATGAAATAATTGTTAGTTTCAAATCAACAAAATATTATTACATTAAAAACATTAGATTCGAGAATTGTTACCTGGAGATTTTGAAGTTCTTTGCCTAACAGTCATATAATGACCAAAGAGACCTGTAGCATTTTTAAATGCATCTAATCCAGATAGTATCTTGTCTTGAGTCTTAACATCCAGAACCAACTTTCCAATGCAGTCATACAAACCAGTCACCACTTCCTCACAATTTACATCATCAGAACGTCCATATTGGATTTCTAGATTTAAAAAGTAGCCAGCAGCATTCAAAGATCGACGAAATTGACATTCCCATCTTTTGTCAATGACCTCAAATGCCTGTTTTTAGAGTTCTTCTTCATATTGAAACTCCTAGCAATTGCCTCTTTAACCCGATCCATGGCTTCATAGATATATCCCATGGGTGGTTTTTTCTCTCCATCAACCATTCGAAGTACTTTAACAAGAGGACCTGTCAACTTCAGAGAATATAGATTATTCTTCCAAAAGCTTTCTTTCAAAATAAATGTTCTTACTTTCTTTCCTTCTGCTTCTTTTGACCACTTGGAATTATTCCATTCTTCAGAATGAACCATCTTTCTCAAATTGTTCTTCTGCTTGTGAAACTGTGACAGCGTGATGAACGATGTTGCAAATCTAGTAACCGCAGGCCTATGCAAATTCCTTTGATTTGTGAACTTCCTCATCATGTTCACAAGAGGAATATGGCCATAAATATAACCATTCATTGATATACACTTCTTTATTGTACTCTTCACATGTGCGATTTTTCCAATGTCTTCAAACATTAGATCAATGCAATGTGCCACACATGGAGTCCAATAAATATGTGGTTTTTTGCCTCTAGTAATTTTCCTGTAGTTTTTACAATAAAAATAGATTTAGTAAAACAGATTCATTAAAATATGAAAAAATTTAATAAGCAAATAAAATATTTCTTACCCACTTTGACATAGTTATAAGCATTATTTGTCACCACTTGAACAACATTATCCTCTCCAACTTCCTCAACCATATCATCAAGCTATTTAAATAACAAGGTGGCATCTTTCACAGCTTCTGAAACATCCAAAGATTTTATGAAAACAGAACCCTTGGGAAAGTTAACAAGGAAGTTAACTATATTCTTGTGGACAACTGAATCACGCCATCCATTAGACATGATGGAGCAGCCTCTAGATACCCACTCTTTTTTTTGCTCCACCATTTGACTATGAGTTTCATCTACTTCTTTCTTAAGGAGAGGAACTCTTAGCTCATGCATAGTTGGTGCCTTTAATCCTGGACCATATTGTCCAACTAATTCAAGCATTTCCTCAAAACTTTCATAAGTAACCACGTTAAATGCAATTCCAGCATCATAAAACCATCTAGCAATACCTCTGCAAACTTTCTCCCTTAATTCTTTATCACATGCTCCAAAAATTCCTTTCCTTTCTTTTCTTCCATTCAATATATCCAGAGGAGTAGAAGTTACAAACCTGTCTAGTGGACCTTTTTGTCTTGGCTTTTTAAATAGAGGATGTTGGCCTTTGCTCCTTGGCTCACAATCCATCTCTTCCTCATCATCATAATCACCATATTGCTGAGACTCTGGCATCATTTGAGTAAAAGCTTTTAATTCTTCTTTTTCATCATAAAAGCACGTATTTCTTCCCTAACAGGCTCCGGAAAAGTTGGGCATTTAGTCGTACTCCTAAAACCTCCAACCAAATGTTGTTTATGACGACTAATTCCTCCTTTGTTCACTTTAGAACAAAAGTGACACGTCCAGTTATTTCTGTTCACAACTTCTGGAGTTCTATATTTGTTTCCTGGATCCATTTCTTTTCTGCTCGGATCAGACATGGTGGTTTGGTAATTTTGTACGTGATAGTCAGTGTATCATCATAAACAGAAAATCACGTCAGATAAAGATTAATATGATAAAAAAAAATATTAAAGTTAACATCAAGTTGACATTATAATTTAT
>CM051391.1:8056156-8081156 GCA_028015245.1 Cardamine occulta | reverse complement strand
AATCATGGATATTTACTGCATATCATAAATTATCCCTACTAACAATCAACTTAAAAGAACTAATAACTAAAGACGTATATCTTACTGACTTGTAGTCTTGTACATATATCTTAGAGACTTAGACTTTGACTGATATTTTGTGCATATATCTTAGACCTTTAGACGTGAGAAGATGATTATAAACCAGTCTTAAACTGTGCTTATATATTAAAACATAATCACTTGATTACCTTATTTTTGTGAGTGGAGAAGAGAGGGGAGCTGAAATTAAATACACATTATTATTGTCAACAAACAACGAATAGATTAAATAAATATTCGTTACCATATTTAGGAACTAGGAAGATACCATCGAATTTCAATTACGAAAAGGTTATATTATCATATACTCAAAGAAAAGATTTATACTTACACAAATAAGGTAATTTTATCCTTTTTACATAAATTTTCCTTTCTTAAATTCTCTTATAATGAAATAATTGTTGACGTAAAAAAAATAAAAAATCGTAATCCCAAATTTGAATTCTATTAAGGTATAATTTATTTAGATACTAATAGGCTACTCCCAAAAAGTATAAATTCAAAAAGATATAATTTTTAAAATATTTTTTAGCTAAATTTCCCTAATTTTTTTATAATATTTAATAAGTAAATAATAGCTTAATTGATTAAGATTACTTCGAGACTTTAGTACATCGTATTATTTCGTGATAAGCAAAAAAATATGTTCTCCATCTAACACAGTTTCGCTTCGCCGAAAAATCTGTATTTTCAATTGTGGTTCGAATATTGTGGAGCAGATCATGTCAAAGTCATAACTTTATTCATGTCTCTATTTTGGTAGATTTCTTCTAGCTTTCTTCACTCGTCTATTTATGAAACTATGAAAGTCATTTCAAAAACATATATTCCTCTGTTTCAATTTTATTCATGCGTCCAGGACCGCACGTCTCTCTTTTTTTTTTTTCTAATAAAGATAAGATAATGTGTTAGAACTATGAAATTGAATGAATAGTGAATTTAATTATACGCCGGCAAAAAGAAAAAGAATAGGGAATTATAGTATTTGATCCGCCCAGGTATATATTTAAGGTACGCGTTATTGAAATTGGCAATTACTAGGCAGATGAGTAAACATGGTCCCTTTTCCAACTTTTATTATGCAACTATCTAGATATAGTAGATAATACCCTTGCTGTGGTCACTCACATTGGCAATCTCTGAGAGTTTTTAAATAGTTTTTAGATTTTGGATTTTACTTTTTCGTTTTTTTTAGTTTTTGATTTTTGATGTAAATTTTAATTTTTCAAAAACTTGAATGGTAACTTGTTTAGTTTTCGGTTCTTATATAGTTTTTTTTTATGTTTTCTATTTTTGGTTATATTTGTTTCAAAATTAGTAAAACAATGATATTAAATTTGAACAATCAAATAAAAATTTATAAAATTTCAGAACACCAAAAAAATACTGAAAATACACATATTTTTAGTTTACTCTTATATAGAAAAATGGTCATTTAAATAATTAGATTTGTTGATTGATAAAAATAATAATATTTAAAAAATAAAAATAAAATAGTTACAGCAAGTTTTGTAAAAACCCCATAGAATAATAAAATAGGGATTTAGTTCTGATGAATTATAAACAAAAAAAAATTAAAACAAAAAAATAACTTACATAAGTAGAAAAAGAAAAAAATATTACACCAAAATCTCTTAAAAACTAGTAAAAGTAGGATTCTGAATAAAAGTTTGGTTAAAATTTCACAAATACAACTAAATAATTGATATTTTTGGCTTTATAGTTCTAATTTTAGAATTTAGTTATATCAAGTCTAAATATAATTAATATTTTGGAGTATGTAATTATATTTTGAATATCCATTCGGTTCTTTGTTTGGTTTGGGTTCAGTTTTAATTCTTTGGATATAGAAGCCTATAACCTTTTTGGGTTTTACGCAAGCCTAACACAAACTTTTTGTCAATATATGTCAACTCGTGGATGTAAAATATATGCAATTTAAAATTTTGTATATTTCTAACAAGAATGAAATAATTCATATATTTTTAGATATCCAAAAAATTCATGCATATATTTTAGTAGTTTAAAAAAATGCCAAATTAAATTGAATGGAAATCTTTATTGTCATCTTCAACCTTAAATTTACGTATAATTATGAAATTCAAAATTCGTTTTTATTTAACAAGCATTGTTATGAACGTTTTCACAAATGTCATCATAAATCATGTTTTTCTTGATCTTCCCTGAGACAAAATGTTGAGAATATAGAGATTACTGAACTCATAGAAAAAGTTGGGGAATTTAAAGGACGGAAAAAAAACATGATTTGGGATACATAAAAGGTTTAAATGGTAACAGTAGAATCTGACTTAATCTAGTAAAATTGTAGAATTGTAGTTAATTTTTGACAGAATCTAGCGAAATAATTTAAAATTCAAATGGTAACAGCTGAATCTGGCAGAATCTTACAGATTTTTTTTAACTTGAATTAATTAAATAAACTTATAAAAAATTAATTAAACAATTTTAATTTTCATTAAGATTACTTTAACATAATGGTAAAATATTACGAATTAAATTTGATATTTTTAATAATCTTATTAAAATGTATGAATTTTTTGGATATCTAAAAATATATGAATTATTTTTAATGAATCATGACATATTGACATGTCCTATAAAATGACGTGTCTTATATAGTTTTTTTTTGGTGAAACTCATAACACAATGATAAATATGATCCATTTTCTGTACTTTGTTGCTAAAAGAGAAAAGAGAGTGATTTCGTAGGCAGATTTTTAAGGGGAATTTTTATCTAAATATTCATACCTCTCTCTTTCTTTGCAAATATCTAAAATAGCTTGGTAGATTGTTAATTCTTTTTGAAAATATTGGTATTTGGCTAAATGACTCATTTTTTTATTTTTTTTGTTTCTTTTGAAATGGACCTCTAAATCTTATATTTCGGAGAATATCTCATGACAAAACTAACAAAGCATTACAATTTTTTTTTTTAAATGGCCCCAAAAATTAGAGGCTCCATACATATATTTTCTTGTTTATATGGATGGAACAGGGTGAATCAAATGGACAGGACAAATTATTAAAACACTGGAAGAAGATGATCAACAGATTTGAAACTGACCTTTTTTTTCTTTTTGTGAAAGAGCTTTTTCTTTTTTTACTTACATTTTTCAATTGATGGGCCACAGAAGAATTTAAGATTAAGGCTCAAAAGTAATCAGGGCAGGTTCTAGTTGGAGTAAAATAGTTTAGTGTCCATCAGTTTTATTATTATTTCAACTCTGGTCTGACTTTATTTTATATTGCTATAAAATGGGTTACTTCAGATTCGATACCTTATTTTTTTTTATAAAACAAAGTTCCCAACTTTACAGATTTCATCAGAAGGAAAAAGTAAAGAAAAAAAAAACTTGATTGATTCTGTAAGAAAGATCCGAAAAGAGAGAGAAGCTTTTGTATTTGCGTAGTTGTCTTCATCATCATGATCACCTTTTATCTAAACAATGCCTTTCTTCCTCACCAATCCTTGTTCTCTCATTCAACACTTTACTTACAGGTACCTCCATTTTTAACCCTTACACTTTCTTCTACATGTATTGGAAGCTTCTTTGTTTCTCACTGTTTGATTGAGATTAAAAAGGTTTAGACTTTAGAATAGAAGGTGATGGGTGGTTTGTTTTCTTCAGTAATTGAATGATATAGTTCTCAAGTTGTTTGCAATAATGCCTCAACGAAGAAGGCTTTTTTAGCTAAAAGAAAACATTTTGTTTGCAGCATACCAAAAAATTAAAAGGTGTTAATGTTGATAGTGAAATGGAATGGTTGAATTTACATGGTCCACTTTGAATATCTCTAATCATTTTTTGTGGTTTAAAATTCTTTTATTTCTAATCATCAGTCAATTCATAACAGCTTGATCAAAAGAGTATTTATGTCACATAAACAGTGTTTTACCTAATGTGGGGAAACAACAATACAAACTCTTTTTCTATTTCTGTTCCCTTTTAAAAGTTTTTTTTAGTGGCAATCTGATTCCGAATTTCTAAGTAATCAAGATTGGATCTTACTATAAAACCTAGTGAAGTTATTGTTTCATGGTTTTTTTTATCATTAGTTAGAAATTTATCTCCATAACAAGTGCATTGCTAGATTTTAGAAAAATTAATTTGAGAGGGAAAAAAAGATAAGATTATTGGAATGAGAAAGTAAGAGCAAGTGGGGACACATTAAGGGGCCTTTGTGTTAACATAAAACCAGGAGAAGCATACATTTCTTGCTTTATCTATCTGTAAGGATGATCTATTACATGATTCTTTCAGAGTGTTTTTACATGTGTTTCAGATATTTTAGTCAACCAAACTTTATTCCTCTGCCATTACCATCTGGAAAAACAAAAAAAAATAAAAAACCCTTATGTAACTCCCACCCAACAATATAACATGCCATACCACATGTACTTGCAGTTTTCTTGTGCTTAGACTTGCAAGTTCACTCAATCTTTTGTTAAATCTTGCGTAAGATCTCTGCCAACTTCATTCTCTGTTTTTTTTTTCTTTCTTTTGGTATTATCTTGAACTTTTCTGGTTCTTGCATTTGATTGTTTTGTTTTGGATAATTAAATTTTACATTAGATTCAATCAAACGTTGCTCTGATAATAGTCTTTTTGGTTTTTTACTTGGCAGATGTATGGTATTAGGCAAAATGCGTCTTGAGATTCAGATTTAATCATCTCTATTGCTCTCTGTAGTTTTTTTAAGAGCAACCACTATGTCCATTGGAGATGAGAAACAGTTTGAGATCAAGAGCAAAATGATGCTATTTGGTTTGCTGATTAGGAAAGTTTTTGATGAGGAGAAGTATAAGCTTCTTCAGAGGCTTGAGGATGCTAATAGTGAAATTGCAGAGTTAAAGAAAGTGAGAAATGAAGATGCTAAAGCTAACGAGAAGGTAGTTAGCATAATCGCGTCTCAGAAACAGATTTGGTTAAAGGAGAGGTACAAATTGAGGCTGCAGATTGAAGCTCTAATGAAGGAACTAAGGGACATAGAGAAGAGGAAGAGAAAAAGCCTATCGGAGTTGCAAGAAACATTAAAAGAAAAAGAAGGTTTAGTGCAGTCTAAAGATAAGGCAATAGAAGAAGAGAAGCGAAAATGCGAAGAGTTAGAAGAAAGGCTAGTCAAAGCAGAACAAGAAGTTCAAGATTTAAGGGAAACACAAGAGAGAGATGTGCAAGAACATTCTTCTGAGCTATGGAGGCAAAAGAAGACATTTCTTGAGCTTGCTTCTAGCCAGAGACAACTTGAAGCTGAATTGAGTCGTGCAAACAAGCAAAATGAGGCTAAAAGACATGAACTTGAAGATTTGTCATTGGAAATCAATAAGATGCGGAAAGATTTGGAACAGAAAGATCGAATCTTGGCAGTGATGATGAAAAAGTCAAAACTGGACATGACCGAGAAGCAGATGACATTGCTTAAGGAAGCTAAAAAAAAGCAAGACGAAGAAGAAGCAAAGAAATGGAGAACAAATTCAAAATCAAGAAAACACGAGAGACGGTCACTAAGAAGCATGTTTGCTTTTGAAGCCACAAGTAAGCCTAAAACCAACAATGTTGGTTCCATTACTCACATTAAAGATCTGGAGTTGGATAAAGATCCTGATGTCGTCCCAGAAATCATGAATTCCTACTCTATTGGCGATCTCAATGAACTAGGTAAGTCCTCGAAGATCTTGTAGTTTCATATATAGTTTCTGTTTTGAAATTTGGATTGATTCTGAATCTTCATTGTTGCATTTTGAAGGAGTCAATGGAATTGCAAAGAAGCATGAGAATTTGATCTTTGGAGATGAAGAACTTTGTATTAGAGTGATAGGGAAGAAGCAAGAGATAGAGATAGGGGATTTTGCAGAGGATATGACACTAAAAGATGAAAAAGTTGAAGCTTTATGTTTGCATCTGATGAACTCTGAGTTAGAATCAACGCGGTTGAGGTCTTGTATTGAAGGACTGAGCCAAGAAATGTCACAGTTGAGACATGACAACACCCAATTCTCTTTGAGGGAAGAATCGGTTGCCCTGAAGAAGCAGCAATTCAAGACTCAGCTAAAAAGCTTGTTGCCCCACAAGAACTACAATACGAGTTGTAGAAGAAAGAACACAAAACCAGAAGCACGAGAAGATCAAGAAAGAGAATTCGAATCTAGGGAAGTTTCTCAAGAAAATGCAACCGAGAAAGGAAGGGAATCATATTCACCTGATGAATTGAGACATTTAACTTTGAAGGCTGCTCAGTCTGATGCAGAAGAAGGATCTGAAAACGAAAGAGTCTTACCCGAGAATACGGTGACCAAAAGAGAAAAATCGAATGGCAAGAAGAATGAGAGCCTAGAAAAGTCATCAAGCACAAGCAATCCACCTTGGAGAATGGATCTTCATGCTCTTGGAGTGTCATACAAGATCAAAAGGCTAAAACAACAACTGATGATGCTTGAGAGATATATTGGGAAACCGGAGAGCCAAGAGATTGAAAAAACCAGCAGTGATACCGGGAAAAAGGCTTTGTTATTGCTCATTACATTGCTCAACAAGCAAGTTACTAGGTATCAATCACTACAAGAGAAGATTGATGACTTGTGCAAAAGAATGGTATGCAAACAATTTCTCATATCAATTATTTCATTACTGTCTCTGTTGACATAAACTGATTCTGTTTTACTCTTACAGCATGTGAATGATCCAGAGAAGATTATCGGAAAAATCAGAGCAAATGGTGAGACCAAGACATCACTAGAGCATTTCTTAGATGAGACATTTCAGCTGCAAAGATACATAGTTGCAACAGGACAAAAACTAATGGAAATCCAATCGAAGATCGCTTCTGGCTTTGTTGAGGTTCTAGTAGGCTTAATCACAACTGAACCCTCCTCTTCTGGTAGCAGCTTTGATTCAGAACGTTTTGCAGAGAGCATCAAAAGTCTGTTTCAGGAAGTGCAGAGAGGGCTTGAGGTTAGGATATCTCGAAGCATAGGTGATCTTGAAGGGACATTAGCTCGAGAGGGAATGATACATTTGAAGCGACAGGGCCACATGGAACTACGAGTATGAGAAGCTAAAAAAACGTGTAAATTCTTTACAATTCCTCTTCAGCTATCTTATTGAGGTAAATGGGAACAATTAGTTTTTTTTTGTATATATATTTTACTTATATATAGTCATTGGCTATGTTTAAAATCCTAAAAATCTTAGATAATTGAATCATTTTTTCCAGCTTTACCCTCGATTTAGAAACATTGTTTCTTCATCTTGTTGTTGAAACCTTCTCAATTTCACAGAGATATGGAGCTACAAATCCTACATTATTCAAAATGTATGTTCTAGAATTATAATGTAAGATGCTCGATCCGAATTTCGGTTTGGTTTACAGATCATAATTCCGGTTTGGCGTTGGTTAGCAGCCTAATTAAAAAAAAAACCATATATCAAAAGTACCACCACATATTCTAAAGAGAATGCTAAGGTAAGGATGAGGCTTAAAGTCGATGTATCTGTCGCTTTTGGAAGTGATAGTAAAAAAGTAGCTTTTGGAAATTATAATAAAAAGCATTTGCATGTGTTTTATTTTCCTTTGTCTCTTGTAAAAGCTTCATAGTTTGAAATCTACGATGTTTGGTCGTTGTGTTATTATTATCTTATCTCCCCAATTAAATTATATTGGTATACCAAAAAGAGGGAAATATATTGACATATTTTTATGTATAACAGAGATTAAATACACTTAGATAATTTGGTGTTTTTTTAAATCCTATAATCTCTTTACATAATTTTTTACATTCATTGTATAATCACTCATAATATAATAATATAAGAAATATCAAAATGAATTAAAAATAATACACATTCGAACACTTCACGTTTCGTAAACGCAATCAAATTGCTTTATAATAAAAAAACACACAAGTGCCAAAAATAAAAAGGTCTTCGGTATGGTTATCGATCTTTATAATTCTCCTTTTACTTCTTCTTTTATTTCTTAACGGATGGCATAGAATTTTCATATTCTATTAAGTATTTATCTTATATCAAACTTGAGAGAAGAAAGTAACATTTGACGAATTTGAGTGGCCCCTCAATTCTTATAACCTAATTACATGTTCAAATCAAAGCAATTCTTATCGTCTTACCAACGTGACTTACTTTAAAAAAAAATACTTTTTGTGATATGAACTAATTGATTCTTTTTTACTATAACATACATCTTTTATAGTAGTTTCTTATTCAAAATTTTGGCATAGACCAAATCCTAAAAATATAATCCGTGTCCAAATAAAACCCAAAATGCAAAAAAAAAAAAAAGAAGAAGAAAAAACAAAATTCCACTAAACAAACATGAGACTAGCTCCTATCGTATTCGCTTTCCGGATGATTATATACATATCTAGAAATTGGACGGCTTGTGATCATGATTGTTATGTGTAATCATGATTGTAACGATCATGCTTGTAATCATAGTTGTAATGAAAGTTGTAATCATTATCCGGGTTCATCTTAAATTCCGAGCTAGCTCAAGGTTGACCTTAAATTCATCCAAAAAAGTTTAGACCTTAATGACTTATATGAAGCAAACCAAGTCGTTAAAAGTAAAAGAAAAAAAATAAGCAAACCAATTCTGATTTGTCTTTTTGACAAACCAAACCTAAGATATAAAGGAATCCGAAGAAAACACAACTTGAGTTAAAAGTACGTAAAATATTGTATACCATAAAATAATACTATGTTTTAGCGAGTAAAAGTCGTCTGTCATATAAGCATCGTTGTTAACTTTATCTTTTCACTTTCATTGTGTATTTTAAAATCTAAATTAATGTACGTACCCATGTCTACTGTAACTTTGTAAAATGTAATCTTGAGCTGACTAATAATAAAGCATATGTAGAAGAAAAGGAAAACAAAAGACTATCAAGTATCAACCATTTGTGTTGTGTTGAGTCATGAGGCTAGTAAATGTTGAAAATTTTCTGAGACTATAATTTTGTAGAAAAGGACATTTCAAAAGTGTGGAAGAGATTTCACACGGTTACATTTGTTGTCGTTTGGCCTATATATATCCTAATGAATCATCATAATCAAAGAAGTGATATTTTGGATAGATTCCAACAGACGCATGAAGCTTCAACATGTTACATGTAGTGTAAAGTATATCTATACAACAAACAAATCATATATCTAAATAAGATCCTAATCTTCGCATTCGTTCGACACAAAAGTCGCTGCAACATAACTGATACAACGACAAAGAAAGATTGAGAGATCGATAGAGAAGACACAAAGAGCTACCTTTGACTTTCTCAAACCCTAAACCAAATTGACCGTTTGTCCATCAAAACAAGTCCTCGTCAACGTCCATCGACATTACCTTTATTTTTTCTTACCAATAATATTTTCTGTTTTTTCCTAATATATAATTATGATCCCAAGCCTAAACACAAGACATGTGTCTTCTAAGTGAAAAATAATGAAATTCCCTCACATGTAACGTTTCTAAAACCTAATCATTAGTTTCAATCTAACAATTTACGTACAGAAAATGGTATAACTAATTTTATCAGATAGTTATGGGATTTAATAACTATTCCCGAATTTATGATAGTGAAGGTACGTAATTAACAAGTCATTTTCAATAATAAGCAATATCTCGTGAAGAAGAAGAAGCGCAAAAGAGGAGCGTTTCATTTATTTATATTATAAATTCAATTCATTTCATTTACATTTTTTACATTTATTTATAGATCTTTTCTTCTCCTTCATGTCTTCCCTAACTTCTCCCATTATTCATCCTCCTTAACTTTTCCATTTTCTTGTTCAAATGAATCCAATTCCAATAAAGTTTATCTTTTTCGCCTATTTAATCCCAACCCATTTCATATAACGTCAAAAACATTATTGGGTTTCATTTCATTAAAACAAAACAAATGAGTTTTGCTAATGATCAAGATCAGTTCTGTTCAACGCCTAAGCTTCCTCTGTTTTCATATCATAACAGAGCATATGAAACTCCGGGTTTAGCTACACCACCGGTTAATATCGCTGGATCTGTTCCTTTCCTATGGGAAGAAGCTCCGGGAAAGCCTCGTCGTTCTTCCATTAAAAAACCGGTGAGGTCGAATCAGAAAGGTGTTGTGAGGTGTCTTGAGCTTCCTCCGAGACTACTCTTACCAGGAGAATCTTGTAAATCGACAACGGCCAACGAGCCTTCTCCGACCACTGTTCTTGATGGTCCTTATGATTTACGTCGTCGTTCACTTTCGCTTCCGAGATCAGCAGCTGTTATAAGGAAATTGAGAGGAGTTCCGGCGCAGGCGCCGGCGAATGAAAAGAGATGGGGAAGTTTTGGGAAATGTAAAGAGGTGTCTGAGGGTATATTTGACTTTCCACGTTTTAGAGACGATGGTTGTGAATGCCGGAGGAATTGGGCCGGAGGAGGAGGAGGAAGAGGTGAGTTCGCCGGAGACGGCGGCCGAAAAGTGAGACTTTATAAGATAAAAAGTAAAGGAAGCTTTTTTAATCTCTCTCATACAACAAAGTCAGATTTCTGGGTAAGTTTTTTTTAATCAAAAGTTACATTACTTTTTCCCCAAAAAAATTCAGAACCTTTTTTCAATTTCTGATTTTAAGTTGTATTTAAGTATTCATCACGAACCAATTCTCTAATTCAAAACCTTTTCATTAGAAATGTCAATTTTTTTGCAAGCATTCCAAAAACACATTGCTAAAATATTTAAAAGTTATTAAAATTGTGTATATACTTGTTTTGGGTATGTGAAGGAAGTAATTGTGTAAGCTAATTATTCCATATTTAAAAATGCAGGCAAGGGTTTACGAAGGGTTTAAGCAAGTGATTCCATGGAGACGTAAACAAGAGAATCTTAAAAGGACGAATTCTTCCACTATTTGAATCGAATCTTTCTCTAAATTTCTTTAAATTATATATGGTTGGTATACTAATTAATTAGTAGTTCATCTTCTCATGTGTATACTTTATTTATACAATCTGTCAAGGAAACAACTTATATTACAATTTACAATGAAAATTAGGCATTTAGCCTTTTTTTTTTTTGGTTATCTTCCCTGCTATTTAAATATGTACGTAAAGTAAGAAAATGTAAAAAAAAAATGTAAAATGGTTGATTTATCCTATGTTGTAACTAGTTTTAAAAATGAGAAAAAAACATTATAAATATAATGTGAAAATTAACTAAATTCTAACAGAAATACTACATTATTAAATAGTACAAAAAACAAATATGACTAGAACACCTTATAGAGTATGTTTAACTCATGTGAAAAGAACAACATTTCATCCAAAAATTTAACCAAATAATAAAATAGAAAATCACTCCAAGTAAGGTCAAAAAGTTTTTTTCATATTATATCTTTGTCTATAATGGACTTTGCTAGTTTTTTTGTTAATTTTGTCAAAGTTGTTTAGAAATAGCAGTTAAATTATTGAGCACATACTTCCACAGTCAAATATTAATGCAATTGTTAATTTCTATTTGTATGCAAATTTATAATTTATTCAACTCGCAATTTTATTCATCAAAATAATTGATAAACGCGTTCCTTTTAGAATAATAAATTGCTCTAAATTCATAAAGAACAATCCCTAGAAAATCTTAGATTTTGACCAATTGGGTCACTAAGAAAGACATCATTTAAAAAAAAAAAAAAAGAGGAAAAAATGAAAGAAATTTGTAGAAAATACTCAAACAAATTCAATAGTACTCATCAGCAAGTGATTTTCTTCTCTTGTAATTGGCTTTGAAACAAGCTTGCCTCAGCTTCTTGGTTCCATCAGTAAGTTCAGCATCAGGTTCTTGCTCTATAAGAACCCTATGTTCCTCCAGATTCTTCACTTCCTCTTCCATACCAACACTCTTATCACCAAAAATACGTTAAATCTTTTAATTAACCTTTCAAATCAAGAACGCAATAAAACTCTAAAACGTATTCATTAATAAATGATAGTGCAATACCTTAAGATTCTTAATGAGAGAGTTAAGACTCTTGAGCTTCCGGTGAGGCCACCTGTAAACTCCAAGTTCTCGGCACCGTTTCTTCAACACAGTAAGTCCAACGTTCAGTTCTTTAGCAGCTTTCATGATTGGTCTATCGAAGTACTGTCTGATCTCAGACATCTCTAATTTGTCCTGTCTTTTTTTCTTAACGTTCCTCTTCTTCACTATTCTCTTTTCAGGTCTCTCTGTGGAACTGAGACATTCGTTTTGGATAGCTAATGGCGAAGAAGAGCCACTCGAGAAGTAAGGTTCTTGAGTCAACAAGAGAATGTCAGAAGAAATTGTATTATTATTCACTTCCATGTTGTCAAAGAAATCTTCAAAACCATTGTAGTGATTATACTGATAATGCAACCCTTCATTTGTATTCAGATCTTCCATGTCAAGAAAAGAGTCTAACGGAGGCAACCTGAAGAAATAAAACGATTAAAAGAAAGGAAAAAAAAATAGTACGCAGAGATGACTTGTTTAACAAGAAAAGTTTCAAACATACGTATCAAGCATGTCGTAAAACGACTCTGGATCATATTCGTTTTCGATCTTCGGAGAATTGAGATGATGAAGAGAGTTAGGATCCATTTGTTGAAGAGAAAGTGATGAAAACATAGCAAATTTAAACTTTAAAGAACAAAAGCAGAGGATTCTGTACGATCGGATTATATAGTCTCTTGTACTAAAAAAGATTAATTTCATAGGGAATTGTGTGTGCAATGTAATGGGAGTTACGAGTCCCAAAGAGTATAATCATTAATTAGGTGAAAAAAATTACCGTGTGGTATCTATTAAGTGTATGATCATGGGGGCTGAATTGTGAAGTAGTTTGCTTCTTTAATGAAAGCTCTAATGATATTTGAGGATTTAGTATTTTATTCTTTCTCCACTAGCAAAGTCAATGCATAAAAGTTGATAAAGATCTAAGATGCTGAAAATTCATAATCGATATTAAATGAATGGAGTTTCTGTGTACTTTGTATTAGACATAACAATGCATGTGTTGAATGTTATGATGATAGATACATTTGATGTGAAATGTGGATTAAGAGATCAGAGTTAATGAGAGTCTCTGATAATTCTCTAATTCACTTTTGTATACGAAAATTAAAGAAGAAAAAGAAACGTATTCAGATCAAAAGCTTTAAATGTATACATCTTTCTTCATAACTTAAATTCAGTAACACCATAATAATACATTGTTTGAATAAATCTGTGTCAATCCCAAGATTTCTGCTCAAAGAAACACTTAACCAAACACACTGTAAGTTTGAGTTCTTAGAAGAAACAAGGAGAAAGAATCAAACTTCTTTTTTCACATTGGTGTTTTTACTTTTGCCCAAATTCTTGAATTGTTCTTGTGGCTAGCGTAAGAACGTCTACAAACGCAGAGAACGAAGCTCGAAGAAGCCTTGCCTCTATTGCTTCAAAGTGCCTGTAAAATTAACCGGTAGAGAAAATATCAAAACTAGCAAGTCGAAAAGGTTCTATGGACCCGCAAATATCGAATTAACATTAGTCTTAAATCGATTTAAGAGATTCAAAAGATGAAATAAGGAAATGAAGGACTTGAAGAAACTCACACAGAAAGCTTGTTGTTTGATACAGACATAACTCTTTTCACCTTATCAGGCTGCAACTGCATTAATGATCAACAACATAAGATATTCAAACATAAGTAAAATTTGACAAATGCATATAACTTTGGTTAGAAATTAGATTTGTATTCATATACTGTAAGAGAATTGAGAAATTTCAAACCTCTTTATCAACAGCCAATGCTGTGTAAGCAATCAGAGCATGTCCTTCTGATTCGAAATTCACATCTAAATTACTGCACATAAGCAAAAAAGCTCTGTTACATCAAAGATTCAAAGATAATCACAATCCCTAACTTTTCTACATCAAAAATCTCATTGCAAAGAAACCAAATTTATCCAATTCAAGTCTATAATAACAGTGCAATTCCTCAATATTGTTGTGCCATTCTAAGACAAGCCCTAAAAACTAAGTTTAGAAGCTTGAATTAATCTAATTGAGCGGAGAAGTGAAACTAGGTCATACTGCTGTTTATGGAGGGTAAAGATCGAAACTTTGGAGTTCAACTAAAATAATCTCCTCAAATGTATCAAACCCAAGATAATCAGATACAGAGCTAACACATAACGAACAACCGGAAAGTAAAAACCGAATCACTAGAGAGAAGAATTGAAAAATTCCCAAATCAGAGAAGCAAAGTAAGAGAATTAAAGAACATACCAACTAAAATCCCAATTTTGCTCAGAACGAGCAATTGCAGGAACAATCGCAGCCATTATCAGCTGCTTTCTTCCTTACTTCCTTCGTCAATGGAGGTTTTGGCAAAACCTTTTTTGCGACGAGCACGAAAAAAAAAAATACACAGAAGCAGAGTTTGAATGGGCTACAAAACGGGCCTTATATTTTAAAGCCCAAGACTTTTGATAACGAGATGAATTGACGAGAATATCCTCGAGGAGTATATCTTGTTGCATGAAGGAATATTATTCCTTTTTGAGCACAAATCATAATCTCGTCAACTCATTTCGCTATCTCTTCGCTCTTTCTCTGCTTCTGCAGATTAAACAATTCAGCTACGCAAATCATTTACCAATACAAAAGCGCTAAGCTTTGGTTTCAGACAGAAGCAGCAGCAACAGGCATGTCTTCTTCTCATCTATTTCCTATCTTTGTGCTTCTTTCAGAATTAGCTCGTTTGTTCATGTTCTTATGATAAAAATTGATATTGCATTGAATTTGTTTTCTAGTGGTTATCTGATTCTAGTATTCTTTATATAGATAATAATCATAGCTTAGTGATTTAAAGCAATTGTATAGGACTTGTGATTGTTATTTTTATGTAGATTTTTTAAGAAACAGTTATGTTTTATATACAGAAGCACGCAAGTCTCAATTGAGATTTAAACATCTTGTCTTTTTACATATTACATTCGTAAATAGGATTCTCATGGAGTGACATTGTAATGATCCTCTACACATGTATATATATATATATATATCAACAGTTTGTATTATCTCTTCCATGTACCAGTGTCTCCTTCTCTAGCTTCCGTGTGTAGAAAATTTATCCTTAAGCTTGATCATTGAAAGATGCCTTGTTGCGTGTATGAAAACTCTGTCGAAAGCTGAACGATTGTGATTAAGTCTAGTTGCTAAAGTTCTATCCTTGTCATAATTTAGCAGTGAGGAGCTTACTTGGTCGACAAAATGAAATGTGAAGGGTTGGTTTGTTGTTATGTGAGAGAAGGTCCAATTTTGACAGGTTTTATAACCCTGAAAGCTCTTCTTGCATGCTCAAATGCCAAAACCAGAAGGCCGAACAGGAATAGTAGACAGCGATGGAACTTTTCTATTATGAAATATGCGGGAGAGGTAGCACTATTCTTGCCTTCCGATGAGGTTCTAAACAATGTTATTCTCCTCTCGAAATAACCTGAGAAAACGTATAATGGTTTATGGATGTTAGTCTCAGAGCAACCTACGAAGAAGAAGAATTGTTGTGTATTTCTATACCGGGAGTTTCCATGGTGAGGTTAGTCCAATCAGTTGTTTTTTTCTTCATTTCTGACGCCTTGATTAACTCTAGAAGCGATCTATTAACCTGAAATTGAGCAGCAAGGTATATATGATGAAATCAGTTAATCAAATTTACAGTCAACTTATTCTTGTTTTCAGAATAGTCTGATTTCTATTTCGGTCTTATATCGGTTTCTGTTAAGCCATTGTAAATCTGAGTATGACATCCATTAACATTTACGGCAGACTGGAGTAACTATGGAGCAACAAAGACTTTGGATCTTAAGTCTCACATACATCAGACGCAAGAGAGGCAGAGAAGTTAAAACATGACTAAATAAGACAAAAGTACCTCTTCTGTTCTCTCGTGGCTTACAAGATGACCTCCATGAAGATCCACCATTTTAGAGACGGGATATAGCCTCTGCGCCAGTCTTCTTGCGTAACATATCTGAGCAATCACATCATGTCTGCATATAAGCCATCACATTCTTAAATCAGTTACTGTGTAAAGGTAAAATTTCTTTACTAGACCAACAAACTCAAGACAGAGTGAAAGAGATGGTTTTGATTTTAATTTGATCTGTGGACGCTTACCTTCCATGAATGACTGAGACAAGAAATCCAGCCGAGCGGATAGCTTCGATCTCCGGTTTTGGGATTTTGTGTAACCAACAAGCATTAAGTTGGCCATCAAACCCGTGCTTAGACTGCATTCCAGTTTCTGATATTCCTTTTACATATTGCTGCATTGTATCTCTCAAATATTAGCTTACCTTAAATCATTCATTAGAGATATGATTATATGTAACCTTCTTCACATGAAAACCAGAAAAACCCACCTGATATAAAATTGCCCGTCTTGTGTTAGTTCCTATGGATTCTTCTAGGTAATCCTGCATATATAATTATATAAACAGCATGAGAGCATAGTCACTCACAAGTTTCTTCTGGACAGTAATACGTGAGTCTTAGATTTTGTTACCAAATTACTCTACTAACATAATTCTTCAAGACCAACGATTCAATCTCTCAACTAATTCTCAATAACATAATTCTTCAAAACCAATGACTTAAAATTAACCAACTCGGTCATCTAATCGCTCATTCCAACCGCATAGAGAATACAACAACAAACTTTGCAATATAGAACGAAATTTTCAATGAAACACACTTTCAACAACTGCATACAATTTTACAAACTCCAGTAGTCGCTCTATTAACAATTGTTCATCACATCAAAGAACACAATGAAAGTCCCCACCTTTGAATAATGTGTGTCCAAATCAACCGCTGCCCTTTGTTCAGGGGTCTTTGCTTTAAGAAAACGTATAGCAATGGAAAGTGTTTGCCTGTCAAGCTGATAGCACATAAAAACAAAAAGGCATAGTCAGATTCTTTGTATCCAAGTGAAACATTATCTTGTGACAAATCATAACAAATAAGAAAACAACAGTTTGTCTTCATATAAGAAACCAACATATGAACAAACAAGTCATTGCTATCAAAGAAGAAGATTTTAGTCGAGAATAGCGCTATGTGTTACATTCAAGTACCTTCGGGAAACACTCAAAACCTCCACCTGTAACATTAAGCAACGCCAGAGAAAGAACCCGATCGGGTACCATTGCAGCTAATTTGCAAGCTATCATAGCTCCTGTTAATCAAACAGAGCCAAGAGAACAACAACAACAACAACATCAAATAAGACTTCTTTAAGTAATCTATAGCATAGAAACCATTGGACTTGAATAATTTGGCTAGGAAGAAGACATTACCCATAGAGTGTCCAATTATATGAGCTCTCTTCCATCCCAAATGATCCAACAAATTAATTGAATCCTTTGCCATTATCGTTGTTCTGGACCAAAACAAAAACCAAAATTGAGTGAATCTAACAAAACCAAGAGCACAAAAGCAGAGAATTAGGTTCTTCAGTATTGAAATTATAGACAATAGAGATAGAGACTCACGTGTATTCAGATTTGTGGGTAGGTACAGAGCTTCGACCCATACCACGATTATCAAAAGCACAAACTTCGATTCCTGAATCATTGGAAATGATTCCGTTATCGTCTTCTTCGTTGGGTTTATCTGTTCCTGTCAATCCCTTGATTTGAGGACCCCAAGATTCATGGGTTCCAGCTAAACCTGGACAAAAAAGAGAAAATCCCAATTGAAATCAACCTCTGAATCAACCAATAAGGAAAGGAACAAAATGATATTGAAAGAGAGAGAGAGACCTATGATGAGAAGAGCTTTGGTAGGACCATAACCGTAAGTTTTGTAAAAGATCTTAACGCCGGCATTGTTAAGCGTCGTCTCTGGGCCGACGTCTTCATTCACGACCTCGCAATACGGCATCGTTTTTGTTTAAACTCTGAAATCTGGGAGGAATCGGATTTGAGCTACCGGAAAAAGAATTAGAGGAGAAGAGGAGAAGAAAGAAATGACTTTTTCTAGAGAGAGACTGGAAGGCAATGGGTGGGTTGGGTTGTGGTTCGGTTCGGTTTTCGGGTGGAGGTTAGGACTGCCACGTAGGGTTGGTCGGCTGGGTGGCGGGTAATATCTGAATAAGTCAACGGTCAAATTTATACACGAAATAATTTATGTGTATAGAAAAATAGCACGTGTGGAAAAGTCACAGTAGAAAAATAGCAATCAATGGAAGTTAGTTCAATGTGTTTTTAAGTAAGAGACATTTTGATAGATTTTTCTTTTCAAACAATTAGTTAGTTCATGATTTAAAAATAATCTTCACAAAAATATATAAATCAAGGATTTACTAAAAAAATAACAGAACTTATATATATATATATATATAATTTATTTGGCAAGAGGAAAACCATTTATATCCTATCGATTCTACCATCATTACTAAGATATCCAACTCTTTCTTTATTTTTCCAATTCCCAACATAATTATTAAAAATCATACTCGATCCGTTTCAAAATATAAGACGTTTTGGCTTTAAACATGCATATTAAGAAATTGTTTTTACTTTTAAAAAGTATTATTAAAAATATAAACAAAAATAATTTAATCAATTATAAAAAAAACTATAAATTATTATTGGTCACACAATATTCAATAAAATAAAAAGGTATATCGAAATGTGAGAACACCTTATATTTTAAAATACAACAAAACTTCTAAAACGTCTTATATTTTGAAACGGAGAGAGTATATAGAACGATAAGTATATTAAGTTCAAATTCTGATGTTCATAAATTTAGGCTTACATTTTATATGCAAACTAGATGTAAACCAGCGAAAAAAAAACAAAAAAAAAATTCATAATCCATTAAACATCACAAATAATTTTCCAAACTTACTATGAACAACATTTTCTTTTTTTATTCCTCTAAATATCCATTGGGTTATATTAATGTGGACGTTACTTCTTATCTCCCATATTTCTTCCTTTTCTTCAATTTCCCTTTCATTAATTCTAATTGATTGAAACCACCCCAACTCCATTATCTCCCCCTAACAACCACCCAAAGAATTTCATTTGAGCAAACCAGTGTACAACATTCAATGACGTTATATCTTACAAGTTTCACAACCACTGCATCACGATTTCCATCAGTCACCAGCTTGCACCAAAGATTAGTATTTTCAAGGTCAAAATCGAAAGCATTACAAAGTAGTGTCGTCTACAACCATGTTGAATTTGGGATACAGACACAAATACAAATCAAAAGCAGATAAAAAGTACATTACTACTAAGATAACCATCAGATTAAAATCTTGCCCCATCCCTAGTTCCCTACAATATCTATCAGCAACAAAACACAGAAACCAATCAGTCACAGTCGAATTTAGAATCATGATAAGTGAAGTTTTTCTCTAGTTCAAAAAGAGAATTCCCAAGCTTCTAGTGAAACCACCCCACTTTGAAATCTCTGGCTCTGAGGAACTTGAGGAGGATTAGATCAGGTTTGTCGCCTCCACAGAGTAGTGAACACAATTGTCTTACCTTTCTCAATTGTCCCATTGTCTCATAGCAAAATTCTTCTAAAAGCTTCTAGTCAACTTCATGAGGCTCCAATTTCATCAGCCTCTTAAAATCTTTAGTTTTTCCTATCTTCATCTGCTTATACAAAACAACGTTAAAAAAATGTCATCAGCTTTGTCGGTAAAGTTTTGATTTTAGGAGAGACTTTTATGGGCCACACGTAGGAGTTCCATTTAAAATGGTGCGGAGTAGCTTGGCGCATGGTATGCATTGTTGTAAGGTAGAAATCTGTCGGGGGGAAAAGAGAGGAAGATAAGAAAACAGGGAAGGAGAAATAATGGATGTAGAGGAGGTTAGATAGATAGAACATACTGTTGTGTGCCATGGTCAGAACCATGTACGGAGAGAATCTGAATATCATTCAAATGCAGAGAGTACAGTAAGATCAACTTAATAAGACTGAAATGAAACATAATAGCTTAAGTAAAGATTAATAAGTAATAACGTAGACGCGTAATTCAGTATGGTATTTGAAATGGAAAACTATTGGACTTACATTTCTCAATTCTTCTACGATTTCCTAAGAGACAACCAGGAGACCCTTTACAAAGCTGAAGTATATTGGGAACACAATAAAAAAATGTGGACTGTAGTGAGACAAATTTGAAACCAGAGATATGTAATCTAGATTTTGAAAGAGACCATATATGATTGTATGGTTCACAACGATTTTGACAATATCAACATAGACTCACCAGATTCCCATCAAAGTCATCAGTAGTAAACACACGCTTGATCTAAAACTGACCCTCATTGCTCTTTGTGATGTCCTCATTGGTAAGAGGACCTGTTAGGTGGATTTAACCAATGATACTGATATGAATCTGACACTGTTGAGAAAAAAGAATGTGGGGAAAACTAATTGGAGATTAAGGTTTGTGTAAATAATATGTATATATACATAAAACTAAAAGTGTGAGCACCTGGATTATGAAGTAAACAATCATTGTCTTGATTTCCAGTTCCCTGCCAACCAAAACCCTTGAGATTTATGAAGGCTTAAAACAATTACACATAAGATAAGCTTTAGGAGGGCCTCTACGTAAAGAACTGATTAAAATTAGTATCTGAAATTTCCACGTACCTTTAGTTAGAGATTCAATTTTATTGCTATTGTGGAGGATTTTTTCCGTACATTAGAGGTGTTGCTCAGTGGCGATGATGTTTATGACTTTGTTGGTTCTCTGGAGTAGAAGATAATAAACCATGTCTCCTCCTCCTACAAATTTATACATATTTAGTTTTGAATGTGAAAAATTGGAAAAAAAGACATCAAAAAGAATGTTGAAATTGGAGATTTTAAGTACATAGTTTATAACATCTATCACCGTACCTGTGATTCTAATATGGAATATCGGAGGAAAGCATCGAAGATGTTACCTTTTCAAGCATATTGGGTAAACTCCAGAGTCGAAGTAGGTAAATGTTAAGAACAAAGTGAATTTTAGACAATTTCAAAATCTGAAACATGTATGTAAGAAGGGTTTTCTAGATTAAAGATGGAAGCACAGTAAGTTCCCAATACGAAGAACAACCATACCTATAACAGAATATGAATCAGTACCTTAGTTGGTCTATGATGGAGTGAGCCTAAGAAAAAACAGAAGCGTCCATATTTGGTCGAGGAGCGAATTTGATTTCTCTGCATTAAGAATTTGAGAGGGTTTTGGGGAGTTCTACGGTTATGATTTCTGAAAATACCGATTCAAAAAATCTATCGCATAACGTTTGTGAAGGCGAAACGATTAGAGGGAATTTATTGGAAAAAATAAAAAATATATATAGAAAATGACAGGTGTCACTCTCTGGTGTGCTGACGTGTCAAATCCAAGGAGAGCCCCTTTCTCTTTCATATAAATTGATTTGAAGCTTTGGTGACGCAGTGAATACTTTTTGTGTTTGTTTCTTCTCTTGTACGTACATGTTCAAAACGGTCGGATTTTGGTATACGAAGATGATAAATTTTTAGTTATGGCTGCGATGGAGACAAAGATGAAGATATGATGAAGTGTGACTTATTTGGTTTGAGAATTTAGGGGACTTTAGTTTAATTTTAGAAATTGGATTTGGGCTGTTTTTATTAATGATGATTTTAAAAATTGGATTTTGGTCCACAAATCACAAAAACCATGATGTTTTTAAAAGTTGGATTAGGTCAAAGTCAACTTGTGAAAATGGGACCCATATTAAATTGTTTATGAAAGTGGAACCCACATTAAAAAAAAAATGTGACGTGGCTGGCATTATATATAATTTAGAGCAAATTTTACCGAATTAGATATAAACTAATCTAAAAAAATTTCTAATCAAATGAAAACGAAAACATGTATCGACATCATCTATCAATACCAAAAAATAAATCATATACAAAGATTAATTGTTTTTGGCGGTCTCTTATCATGATGTCATACAATTACATCGTTTCTTTACTATATAAGATTATTAATTAAAAAAAAATTTCATTATATTGATATATATATAAACTTTTTAGTATATATTATATGATTAGTTATCTAATATTTATCTTAAACATGTCCATTTTGGGACGGAAATCTGTCATGTCTAATACTCGTCGGAAACTTCTCATCCTATAACTAATCCTTGATATATAATTATCTGTTTTGGATTGATAATTTTAATTTATTTGTATTAAAAATTAATTATTATAAATAGATAGTTCTAGTATTATATATATATATATATTAGCAAATATTATAAATTTAGTTATTTGTTTATTTTGGGACAAAAATCTATCATATCCCATATCAGTCAGAAGCTTTACCTTCTGTAACCGATCTATGTAATATAATTACATATTTTGGATTGATAATTTATTCTAACGGATAAGCAATTAAGTAAGAGGTTACAACAACATATCCGTATAGTGATTTTACAAACCCGTTGATCATTATGATATTTTAGATTATTTTTAGTTTCATTTATATCCTTTGTAAAAATAAAATTAGTATATCGTTAGTTATATTTCATAATGACTAACACATATAAATTATCTTTTAAAATGTACTTCTCAAATAATAATATAGAGATTTCTTATTTTTTAAATCTATGTTGAATTGTTAACTTTTCTATATTTTTAATATATAAAACTAATTTCAAATTTTAAATTTTTATCTAAACAAACGTAGTAATATATATTTAATATATTAGTTATTTAAATCAAAGATCTTGACGAATTAATATTTAAACAAAAATATGTCTATGTAAATCAAATATTTAAAAGATTAAATTGCATTGAAAATAAATTATTATTGTTAATGTAATGATTATGAAAAATATAAAAGGAAATAAAAAAATATTTTTTGGTTCCTTAAACATCTTTTTAATATTTTTTAACAAATCTTTTGTTTAACGAAATATAATTGGGTCATTTTCAAAGTTTCCTTTTAAATGGTCATATTTTCTATAAATTTTAAAATTTTATAGAGTTTAAATATTATTAATTTTAAAAAACTTTCATAGATTTTAAATATTTTAAATATTTTTAAAAAATTATAGAGTTAAATATTATTATTATTTTAAAATTTTTACAGAGTTTTAAATATATATATATATATATAAAGTTTAAATTGGTTCAACTAAAACCGGATTAAACCAAATATAACTTTTAAATTTGAATGCATGATAAGTTAAGCTTATTGTTCATTAGTATTTGGAATCATTTTTATTTTTAATAATATATCTCTGAATCATTACCTAAATGTTTTAGCCTATATGAAACGTAGAACACACATTTTTCTTCATCGATTGAGTAATATATGTCTGTTTTTAAAATTTGAATCACAACATATGCAGAAAAAAATCTAAACTTTTTATTAATTATATGTATTATATAATCATCCAAAATAATTTGAAAATAAGATCAAACAAAGGTGATAGAAGAATCATAATACATACTATTAAATTATAATATTAGATAAGAAAATAATTGTGTTTGGTTGTAAGAATTTGTAATATTAGATAAGAAAATAAATAGTGTTTGGATGCAAAGCTAAAATTATTTCATTTAAGGATTCTTGAAAATCTATTTGGTAATAGGTCCACGAATACCTCTTTTTAATAGTATAAAGATGCGAAAGTCTCTTTCTACTTTGGTTAGATATTTTTATTTATTTCATAGAATTTTGGTTTTTCATTTTTTGGATTTTTGAGTTATGTTTATGGTCCACTGTTTAAAGTTTCTTTATTATGTCTAGGTTATAGAAAGAAAGTTCGAAGTTTTTTTAGTACAGGTGTAAATTATTGTATATAGAATATGCTTTTTCCTTTCTCTAAAAAAATTAGTTTTCTTATTTGGGCAAGGAAGAAAATGTGAAATTGATTAATTGTTGGTTATCATTATCTCGTTAATTAGAATTTTACCAAAATATCAAACTCCCGCGAAATGGTTCAAGCTTTCTATGATAATACTGTAACTATAATACCGAACTTTTTGAATTTCTGTTAGTTTATTATTTCCGTGCTATATCATACTCCCTCTGTTTTACATGGACTATCATCCTAACATTTTTACTCTTTAATAATACACTAAATATGTTTATTTTTCTAAGTAATGAGCTGAAATAATATAGACAACATAAAACCATACTCTTTATAAAACAAAATAAAACCTTACAAGACACTCTTTGTGAAACCACTCTCTTTGTTTTTGGATTTCTCATATTATTTGCACCGAATGACTAGAGATTGATGATGATCCATGGAGTCTTACATTCTGATCCTTCCACATTTGGAGAATAAGCTTGTAGTATATGATAATGTATTAACAACATTAGCTATTTCTATGCGAAAAAGTCAATATTTTTAGTATCTACTATCTAATAACCTAATAAGTTCATTTTGACCAGTGCCAATAAAGCAATGTAATATGCAATACCGATGACGATTCAATGTCAGCATCCCCAACTGTCCAAACGACAACGTTTGGTATTAGGCAAGACCGCAATAAGCGCACATCACTAACAAGACAAACACCAAGTTGCACGGTCTCTCTACTCTCTCAACTTTAAAACTTGATCTTTTGTTCTCTCAAGAACCCTCAAAAAGTTTAAGAACCAAAAAAAAAAAAACCCCCCACTCTTTGAGCATTTGCATTGCTCAATCGATTTTGGATAATTCTCTTATCCGGCCACTGAATCTTCCGGCGAAATTGACCGGAAAGTTCTTTCCTTTACTGGTTGAAAGGAAAGTAATTGGGTACTGTTAAGACTTCTAGGGTAGAATTAGAATCTGGGAACTTTTTCCGGCGAGATTGATTAATGACTAGTTGAGATTGAACTTTTGATTTGTGGGT
>CM051391.1:7981056-8056056 GCA_028015245.1 Cardamine occulta | reverse complement strand
TTTTGTGATTTTATCTAATGGAGAGATCTAGATCGAAGAGAAACTATCACTATGACCAAGACTATGACGGAGATTCCATGGCCAGGTCTAAACCTCGTTACAACAATAATTATCACTTTGGCGGCGGTGGCGGCGGAGGAAATAACAGATACCGTGGCGGTGGTGGCGGAGGTGGAAACGGACGGCCATCGAAGTCTCACCCTGAAACGATGGCAACAACGACTTATCGAGTCCTCTGTCACGATGCTAAAGCTGGCGGCGTAATTGGCAAATCGGGAACAATTATCAAATCGATAAGACAGCACACCGGCGCGTGGATTAACGTCCACGAGCTAATTCCCGGAGACGTTGAGCGTATCATTGAGATTTCAGATAATCGCCGGCGTGATCCTGATGGGAGAATGCCGTCATTCTCTCCTGCTCAAGAGGCTCTGTTTAGTGTTCACGATAGGATTTTGGAGAGTGAAGCTCAGTTTGGATATGGTGGACCTCCGCCGGAAGAGGAGGAGGATTACGGTGGAGTTAGACCTGGAGGAGGAAGAGTTGTAACTAGATTAGTGGTTTCAAGGTTGCATGTTGGTTGCTTGTTGGGTAAAGGTGGTAAGATTATTGAACAAATGAGGATTGAAACTAAGACTCATATTCGGATTCTTCCAAGAGAAAGTAACTTACCTCGTTGCGTTTTACCCTCTGAAGAGATTGTTCAGGTCTGCAAAATTGCTATTTGCTTGAAAACATTTATGAAATTGTGAATCTTGTTAAAGAATTTGATATGAAATGGTGAAAGTTTCTTCCTTAATGTTCTGTTAGATTGAGTTGAGTAAAACAATGCTATAGTTTGTTTGGATTACTCTTATGTAATTGTCTTTGGTCATTGTTTTTTATGTTTTAAGCCCTCTTTGGTTTATTTCTGTTGTTGTTTTCTTTCAGATTGTTGGTGAAGCTGATGCTGTGAAAAACGCTTTAGCCATTGTATCATCGCGTTTAAGAGAGAGTCAGCATCGTGATCGTAGTCATTTCCAAGGGCGTGTACATTCACCAGAACGGCCATTTCCAACTGCTGCGGATGATTACATCCCGCAGCAAAGAAAACAATCATCAGAGAGGTTTTCTCAAGGCAATTACAGAACTAATAGCTTTAGCTCTCGCCAATCTAACTATGCAGCAGAAGTACCAGCTGTTCCTCTTGGTGAGAATGTGCAGCCTTTCGACAGTGAAGAGCTTGTGCTTCGGATTCTCTGCCCTGTTGACAAGATTGTTCGGATTGTTGATGAAACACAAGGGATCATAGATTTGCTTCAAAACGAGGTTGGTGTGGACGTGAGAGTATCTGACCCCGTTGCTGGTTCTGATGAACAGATAGTTACCATTTCTTCAGAAGAGGTACTCTTAACCTACCCAGATCTTTGTCAGTATTATCTGTTTACATTTACAATTGTGAAATTGAAGTTTTGTTTTCTTATTTTGCTTAGGCTCCTGATGATCAGTTTTTTCCTGCTCAAGAAGCCTTGTTGCACATACAAACTCAGATCGTAGATCTTAATCCAGATAAAGACAACATAATAACAACGAGGCTACTCATCCCATCTAGAGACTCAATATGTTTGGAAGGGAAAGCAGGATCAGTATCTGAGATGTCACGATTAACTGGAGCAAGCGTACAAATCCTAGCTAGGGAAGAAACTCCCCGATTTGTTTCTGTCAATGATGTTGTTATACAGGTCTGTGTTTGTCTTATCTTGATGAGTTGGGGAATTTTTCTAAGCAAGTTTTGGTCTTATATGAGAATCTTCTCATGTCTATGTAGATTGCTGGCGATATCATATCAGCTCGGAATGCACTTGTTGAATTAACATTGCAATTGAGGAGTCATTTGTACAAGGAGCGGTATCAAAAGGAGACACCACCAGCTTCCACATCCACAACTGGCCCTCTTGAAGGTGTTGCAGGAGTAATAGAAGTAGCTTCATCAAATAACACAATTCAATCCCGTGAAGGTTTTATTGGTTCCAATCTAAGCTTGCAGCAAGCTAGCACAGTCTTGCAACAATATAAGGTTTTGTTCTCATCAACAATCTTGTCAATACAAATGCATCTGTGATCAGTTAGATTCAGACTTATTATGACATGGAAACAATGTATTATTGCCTGATATGATTCTTGTCCATTTGTGCTATGTTCCTTCATTTACATAGATTTTTTCTTTGTCTTGGGTTTTTATAGGAAGGTGTTGGATCAGTTGCAAAGGCAGGTGAAAGTGAACACCGGGATGAGGTTCCTGTCACTACAAGCAGGTAGAGAAACTCTCGACATTTCGAATATTTTTTTCCAAATACAATAAGCGCTCGTTTCAGACCTTTCCTTCCCTTTATTTCTTGTTTCTCTAGAATGGCGGTACCTCTTGTGACTAGGAGCACTCTTGAAGTTGTCTTACCAGAGCAGGTTGTTCCTAAGCTTGTTACGAAATCAAGAAACAAGCTTGCACAAATCAGTGAGGTGAAAACTCTTTTAACTGGAACTAGATTGGTGGTACAAATCATGTCTTTAAATCAGTATCTTTGACCCTTTGTCTTCTCTCTTTCCCACTTGATCACAGTGGTCTGGAGCTAGTGTAACCTTAGTTGAAGACGGACCCGAAGAAACACAGAATATCATTCGAATATCAGGTACACCCGAGCAGGCAGAGAGAGCACAGAGCTTGCTTCAAGGTTTCATCTTGAGCAGTAAGTTTCTTTCTCTTGAAACTATATATCAAATATTGCTGATTTTTAGGACTGATCTTTGTTCATTGTTTGGTTTAGTACAAGGGGATGAACCGTAAACTTGGATCGGATCATCGGTTAACACAAGGATGAGATCAAGAAACCGAAAATGTGGAGTTTGTATGAATTGTTGAGTATTAGGATTTCAGGTGGAGTGGGCAGTAACTGATAGGTTTAGATGAACATTTTGAACTCATGCTTTGGTTTCTTCTATGTTGTCTATTAGTCTTTTTCTATTGTTTTGTTTTGTAAGTTATAAAAGACCTCAAGTTTACACCAAGTAAATCATTAAAGACCTTAATTTTTTTTGTTGGTGTAACTATTTCATTTCATTTTATATTTTTGTTCAGTGATGGAAGAAAGAAAGCAGAAAAAAAAAAACAATCATAAAACCGTCCCGTTAGATTGAAAGAAACGGCAAGATGTTTATGTGGGTTTGTTAAAAACAACAGCAAGTAGGATAATGTTTTTCTTCAAAAACATTGCACATCTTGTCGTTTTAAATAAAACTAAATACTGCGTTTTAATTTTATAAACTTACGACTTCACCCCATGTTAAACCTCTTTGCCCAGACTTGAAATTTCGTGAAAAATGAGACACCACCGTAGCCGTTTCGCCGTCATTGCTTTGCCGTTTCACATGTGAGTTGTACTTTTATTTTTCCATTGTTTTCTAGGGTTTATGTCACCTTTTTGAAATGTGGAATATTTTGTAGAGAAAATCGTAGAAGCCATGAAGGCAGTTGAATCTTCCAATATCTCCTTATTTCATATGATATAGTAACACATTTTATCTTATGGTGTCCTACCAACATGATGATACACAATTTCTTTTAATGACACATGATTTTAAAAGATTGCACAAAATTTATATTTTCATAGAGATTTTCATCTAATTGCACGAAAGTAATTCTTTTTAATATAAAAAATTGTCATCATAGTCACTTACTTAATATTTTTAATTCATAATTACTTTACAAATTATTTGAAAGAAAAAAATTTCTAAGAAAATTTTTATACACACTTTATCGTTTAAAATAATACATAAACACAAAGTTTCATTTTTGTTTGTGGTTTTACCTTGATTTGAAGTTCGAGAACAGAAAAAGACACATCAGAGCCTACATTGTTTCAGCTGCTTTCATGAATGATTCTTACCTATTTTTTTTTAATTTAGGGAGGAAAGCTAAAATGACCCAGAATTTAGCATTAATTATTGTAATGATTCATATTTTTTTTAATTGCTAGAATATTTTTTAATTCCAAACTACCCTTGAAACCTTTGTCAGGAAAAAAACAGTTTTCGAAAATGCCATTAAAATTTTTTTTCCAGCGTGTCTAAAGTTGATGATATTTACAAAAATGTCATTCCATCCTTTAAACAAATCTGCAGCTCATGTTACCGCACACTTATTTTTTTGCACATTTGTTTTAGTAGTCGCTGATTTATTGTGTACATTTGTTTTCGTTTACTCTGCACATTTGTTTTCTACGTTGCCGCACATTTATTGATCCGCACATTTATTTTGTGAAATCACGGAGTTAATTAGAACCGCGGATTTATTTTGCATATTAATTTCAGCTCATTGTAGCGGACTTATTTTTTTTTGTTAAGTCGCACAGTTTTCAAAATAGTCGCCGCTGATTTATTATTACTGTTGTCGCGTAGTTATTTTCTCTTGTTATGGCGGACTTAATGTATATGTTACTGCACACTTTTTGTTATTGTTGCTGCACATTTATTCAGCAAATGTTACTGCACACTTATTTTCTGTTGTTGTGGCGGACTTAATGTATATGTTACTGCACACTTTTTGTTATTGTTGCTGCACATTTATTCAGCAAATGTTACTGCACACTTATTTTCTGTTGTTGTGGCGGACTTAATGTATATGTTACTGCACACTTTTTGTTATTGTTGCTGCATACTTTTTCTTATTGTTACCGCACACTTTTTTCTATTGTTACTGCACACTTTTTGTTATTGTTGCTGCACATTTATTCAGCAAATGTTACCGCACACTTATTTTCTCTTGTTGTGGCGGACTTAATTTATATGTTACCGCACACTTTTTCTTATTGTTGCTGCACACTTTTTCTTATTGTTGCTGCACACTTTTTCTTAATGTTACTGCACACTTTTTTTTATTGTTGCTGCACATTTATTCACTTGCTTGTTGCTGCACATTTATTCACATATATTGTTAATTTCATGTTGCTGTGGACTTGTTACTATCAGTTACTGCGGATTTGTATAATGAAATCTGGACTACAAGATTTAGGGTTTCCCCTTGGCGTCATCTTCTCCTTCACCTCGTTCCCCTTAACGTTTTTTTTGCAGCCATCTTCATCTTCCTCTTTCTTCATCATTCCTCTCTGATTTCAACCTTGTCTTCTTCATTTTCTTCTCCTTGGCGTATGTTTTGTCCTTTTTTCATCTTCATCTTCTTCTTTCTAGTTTTTCTTTGAAAGGAATGAAACAAATTATACTTGTATGTAGAAAATAAAGCTTTAAAAAGTATAGATGGTTGTTTGTTGTTGATGCTAAGCGAGGATCTAGAATCCTAGGAGCTGATGATAGCATGATTTGTTTGTTCTTTGGCTGCGGATTTGTTTATTATTTTGCTGCGGATTTGTTTGTTCTATGCCTGCGGATTTATTTGTTCTTTGGCTGCGGATTTGTTTATTATTTGGCTGCACATTTGTTTATTATTTGGCTGCACATTTGTTTATTCTTTCGCTGTGGATTTGTTTGTTATTTGGCTGCGGATTTGTTTATTATTTGGCTGTGGATTTGTTTGTTCTATGGCTGCGGATTTGTTTGTTCTTTGGCTGCGGATTTGTTTATTCTTTGGCTGTGGATTTGTTTATTCTTTGGCTGCAGATTTGTTTATTATTTGGCTACATATTTATTTATTATTTGGCTGCACATTTGTTTATTCTTTGTCTGCACATTTGTTTATTTTTTTGCTGCGGATTTGTTTATTATTTGGCTGCGGATTTGTTTGTTCTATGGTTGCGGATTTGTTTGTTCTATGGCTGCGGATTTGTTTGTTCTTTGCCTGCGGATTTGTTTATTCCTTACCTGCGGATTTTTTTAATCTTTGCCTGCGGATTTGTTTTACTTGTGTAGTTTAATTATTGGAAGGCTTATCGGACTCTAAGACATGCTCAAGATTTGGTTAAGGGAACTGAAGAGAGTGGATATGAATTACTACATGCTTACTTGTACATGATTAAAAGAAAAAATTCTGGATCACACACACGGCTTGAAGTTGATGAGAATCAAAGATTCAGTACTTGTTTCTAGTGTGTGGAACAAATTATACTTGTATGTGGAAAATGGAAGTTTGAAAAGTGCAGATGGTTATTTGTTGTTGATGCTAGGCGAGGATCTTGAATGCTAGGAGCTGATGATATCATGAATTATGAGAATTTCATTGGAATAATGTTTGAAGTTTTAAAAATAATATTCAACATCAAAATAAATCCGCCACAACATATAAATACTCTTTTTCAATACTAAATTAAATCCGCGATAACATATAAATACCCTTTTTCAATACTAAATTAAATCCGCGGCAACATCAAATTATCCTCCTCCACCTCCTCCGTAAACACCACCACAACCTCCATATCCAACACCACCTCTGCTACGGTATCCACCACCGCCACCACCACGGCCTCCTCCACCGCCACCGCTTCCACGTGACTGAGCCTCGTTCACAGTGATGCTACGTCCATCAAGCTCTTGTCCGTTCATTCCTTCGATCGCATCCTTCATCGATTTCTCATCCTTAAAGGTGATGAACCCAAATCCCCTTGATCTTCCAGTCTCACGATCGTTAATGATCTGTGAAAGATTAAACGTGCAGCCAAAAAATAAATGTGCGGCCAAAGAGTAAATGTGCAGCCAAAGAATAGATGTGCGGCCAAAGAGTAAAAAATGTGCGGCCAAAGAGTAAACAAATGTGCGGCCAAAGAGTAAACAAATGTGCAGCCAAAAAATAAACAAATGTGCAGGCAAAGAATAAACAATGCACAACAAACAACAATTGTGCAGCCAAAGAATAAGCAACTTAAACAAGTGTGTGGTTAAGCAAAAAACAGATCTAGAGTTCAAATATGCAAACTACCCTTGAAACCTAAAATGAAAGAGAGAACGAAGAACCAGCAGCCAACGGCGGTGAAGCAGAGGTGACAGTGAAGCAGCACCTGACGGCGGCGACACAAAACTAAACAAACAAGTCCACGGTAAGATAAAATTAAAGAACAAATAAATCCGCAATAACATAAAACTAAACAAACAAGTCCGCAGTAACGACTGTGAAAGATGAAACGGTGGTGGAAGACTGGAATGAACGACGAATCCACGACAACAACAACTCACGAACGGCGAACTCACGATGAAAGGGAGAACGATGGAGAAGGAGGAACAAATGAGAAGGAGGAACAAAAGAGACGAAGGAACGAAAGAGAAGGGAGAATGAAGAACCAGCAGCCAACGGCGGTGAAGCAGCGGCGACGGTGAAGCAGCGGCGGCGGTGAAGTAGCAACAACGGTGAAGCAGCGACGGCGGCGAGCAGCACCCGAAGCCATCAAAGACAACCTAGTTACTCTCACTTTCCAATCCAGTTCTATAAACTCTTCCCTAAGCCGATATAGATCTAACTCAGGAGAACCAGAAGGTGAAGAAGAGACTACCTGGAGAAGCGAAAGGGTTGGAGATGTTACAGATATGGCGGTGGTTGGAAGGAGGTACGTTTCTGAACACGTAAGAGGAGACGTCCAAAGTTTTTGATTTTGTTAAAATTTAGAAATTTTAATTTTTTTTTTATAAATTAAAATGGCAATCTTGTAATTAAGTTAAAAGGATTAAATTTTTGTGTAATTTCCACATAAATATGGATGCATTTTTTTACACTAGGTTATTCTAATTATTTTTGCTAAAATCTGTGTCATTTCAAGCAATTTTCACTTTAATTTATCTTTCAGTTCTATTGTACTATATACATATCTATTTTGATTGTGTTCTATTTTTACGTAAAAAAAGATGTAACATATTATTAATTATAAAATATTTTTTAAATGTAAAACAAAATATTATTTATAAAAGTATTCTTTCTACCTTTTTACAGTGAGTTATTTCATTGAAATAGTTGATTTTTGACTATACTTGTTTTTAAAAATGATAATTTATTCAATTTTCTGCTACAAAGTATATCATAAACATTGTTCTAGAAAACTAAAATGAAAGTAAAAAAAAAGAGAAACTAATGAAACCGGATAAATGTTTTGATTAAGAACTTTTTTTTTCATGCAAACAATTGAATATAGACAAATATACAATACGAAATAATAAAGTTAGAATATCATTCTTTGTAGTTCATGAATTCAACCACAAAAGTAAAAAAACAATGACATCATCTGAAAGGGAAATGAGAGTTATGGAGGAAAGAAATAAAACTGAGGCATGCACAGGATTGGAATTTGGAAACTGTGACTACAAAGATTAAGGCATTCAATGTTTACAGTTTTTAAAAATAGATTTTGGATTTAGTTTTTGAAAAACTCATTATTTATCCATTCATGATTTTCTGAAAAGTAGTTTCCCCATAAAATAGAGAATCCATATTTTGGAAGTTTTTACTCATTTGTAAAGAAAATCTAAAAACCATCTTTTCTAGTTTTTAGAATTTATCCATCTTGCTAACGTGATTATTTTTACCTTATTTAAATATTTTTTATTTTTCTATTTATTTACAAAATCCAAAATCCAAAAACCAAAATTCAAAATCTAAAAACCATAAACTATAATGTAAAAACTATTTAAACACTACAAAACATTCATTGGCTAAATTGTAATAAACCTTCAGAGTAAAGTAATACTTTTAAAAATTGTGGCCCCTTTCGTTTAAAATAGTTGGTATGGGCCTGTCATGAATCTAAAGTTTTAAGAATCAGCCGAGCCTGGTTCTAGGGTTTATGTCGTAGAGAAGAAAATCGTTGAATCGGAAATGGCTTATGTTGCGCAAAGCCGAAACGTGATTCGGCATGTAGTTTCGAGAGGAACAGCTTACCACAAATCTGAAAATGCGTTTCATCATCCTCTCCTTTTCGCTTGTCAAGGAGTTCGATACAGGAAATTGGAAGTTATTCTTACAACGGTGAGTTTAATTAATGATGATTTCTCAAGGCGTGATTTTTGAAATTCCTTCTCATTTTCGTTGGATTGAATTTGAGATTTGTCATCTGATTTGGATTTGTAGGGCATAGAGAAGCTTGGCAAAGCTGGTGAGAAAGTGAAGGTAGCTCCTGGTTACTTCAGGAATCACCTTATGCCTAAACTCCTTGCTGTGCCTAACATTGACAAGTATGCTTATCTCATCCGAGAGCAACGCAAGGTGAACACTTTCTTCTTCTTTCAGCTTTTGCTCTTAACTTTGCTAAATTGTTTAGTTTGATAGTTAGGTTGTAGTATGCTAGTTGTTTTCTGCTCTTGTTCTTGTATCTAAATTGTGTTCATGATGATGTAACGAGTAAAATCAGATACTTTTGACAGGCCCTGATAGTGTTATGGTACTAAAATTGTTTTGGTTTAGTGTTGGTTGCTTGTACTTTCATTTTGATTTCTCTTGATGGGTATATGTTCAGATGTATAATCATGAAGAAGATCAAGTGGAGGTTAAGGTGGTTCATAAAACTTCTGAAGTCCAGACAAAGGAGTATGAAAAGGCTGCTAAGCGATTGGCCAATGCAAATTTGGTAAATTTAACTAAATCCTCTTGATTCTCTGTATTTAACATTCTTGTTCTTGTGAAATATTCAGAAAGGTGTAATATGAGATCCTATTTGTTTGATTAACAGGTACTGAGAAAGTTAATTGACAAGGAGAAGTTCAAAAACCGCTCCTCTAAAGAAGATAAACCTGATGTACAAACTCCTGTGACAAAGGAAGAGATTGTATCTGAGGTATATTGTTGTTCTTTCCTATTTACATCTTTAACTCTTTGAAAGTAGATATTGTATGTAATCATTGGTTATTGTGTTGGTTTTTGAAGGTGGCGAGGCAGCTGTGTGTGAAGATTGATCCAGACAATGTGGTTTTACCGGCGCCTTTGGAAACTTTTGGCGAGTATGAGGTGCCACTGAAATTCCCAAAGACTATTCCTTTGCCACAAGGAACTGTTCAATGGATTCTCAAAGTTAAAGTCCGTGGCCACTAAAATCTCTACCTTTGCAAGTCTTGAGTGATAGTTCTCTTCTCCAGTCTGTTTAATGTAGTCTTGGAATTGCAGAAACATTGTTAAACACCACAAAAATGAGTTGCATTTCTTTGTTCTTCTAGTTGTATAAACCGGGTTTTTAGTCCGGTCTTAAATTGAAATGATGATTCGAATTTTTGTGTGAGAACCGGTTTCGACCAGAAGAATGATATATCAATCTCATCTGAATAAGTTTATGGGTTTTGTGCAATTATTTGAATCTCACTCGCATATTTGAATGTGGTCTATTTAGTACAATTTAAAACATTTGGGCCTAATTTGTAAAATCTATTACTTCTGGGCCTCTGAAAAATACTTTATCAGTCATATTGATCGACCACCGGCGTTATCTCGCCAATCGGCAGCTCCGAGCTTCACAGACCCTCCCTCGCTAGCTATTTCTCTCATCAATGGTGTCTTCTACTTGTCTCCTCCCTTCGGCCACTCTGCTCACAAAATGGTAAATGATTCTTTGTTCCTCTGCCTTGGTTTTGAAGTTGAAACTTTTCTTTTGATGAAAAGCTTAGCCTTTTAATTTCTGAGTATGGTATCAATAACGGTAAAGTAGCTTAATTTTGATCCAAGGAGACTTGATTTAGCTTCAACATCTCTCTGTACAAATTGGGTCTCCGATAAAATTTTGGCTTCTGTGTCTTTGCTGAATTTCGATTTTGGGTTTCAGGGTGAATCAGTTAAGTTCTCAGTCGAGTCTTTCTCCGAGAGAGTCGACACGGCAGTGTGTTTGTTTCCATAAGCAGAAACGTAAACCTAAGTTCTACCTAATTCCCTCCCGCCATTTTTTCTCGACTCAAGTTGATTCAGTTTCCTCCTTAGAAGCAGCTTCTAAAAAGCTGATGATTCATGCTACTTCCGGCGTTTCTGAAGTTCAAAGGTGAGAAATTTATTGATTGATTGCTTTTTTTGTTTTAACGTAGAAACAGAAGAATTTGGATGAGTTTGTTTGTCTATGTAGGTCTACTTCAAGCAACAATGTTAATGAGATGAAAGAATTTGAGATGGAGTTGCAAGGTTTGTTCAATGAAGTCAAAGCTTTGGTCAAAATTGGGAACGAAAGAGACGCAATGGAGCTTCTTCGAGCTAATTATGTTGCTGTGAAAGAAGAGATAGATTCAGGTTTGAAAGGTATCGAACAAGCTGCTGTTCTTGATATCATTGCGTTGGGATATATGGCTGTAGGAGACTTGAAACCTGTCGCGGCATTGGTTGATATGGTGAGTCTAAGTCAGATATCATAAAATCGTATTTTTAACCGGATTGTGTAGTATTTGTTTAACGTAGTAAGCTAACAAATGCAGATAAACAAGATTGTTGATCATTTAACGGACTCAGAACCTCTTTTGGATTCAGTACTTATGCATCTTGGTAGTATGTATTCGGCACTAGGGAGGTTTGAAAACGCTATACTCGCTCATCAAAGGGCTGTTCGTATATTAGAGAATAGATATGGTAATGATCTTCTAAACACGTGTTCGTTTTTCTTATGTGTTCATTTGTCTTTAACCAACACTTCTTCTATGTGCTAGGTAAATCCAATACTCTACTTATCACTCCATTACTTGGCTTGGCAAAGAGTTTTGGTTCTGATGGAAAAGCCACTAAAGCAATTGGTGTTTATGAACGTACGTTGACTATCTTGGAACGGAATAGAGGTTCTGAAAGTGAGGATCTAGTGGTGCCGTTATTTTCACTCGGTAAGCTTCTGATCAAAGAAGGTAAAGCTGATGAAGTAGAACTTCCTTTTACCAGGTACGAAGCTGAAAGGACTCGTTGGGTCAAGTTTTTTTACATTTTCTTATTTGCAGATTATGTGATCCATTTCCATATTCTTTCTTTCTGCTAGGATTTTAAATATATACAAGAAGATATATGGAGAGAAAGATGGAAGAGTTGGCATGGCCATGTGTTCCCTTGCTAATGCTAAGTGCTCAAAAGGTGTGTTATAAATTCTCCATCCGATCATGATGTGTTATTACGAGTTTTTGTTGAAGAGACGGCCTTGTACCTTGGGTTTTCTTTACAGGCGATGCAGATGAAGCTGTTGATATCTACAAGAACGCTCTACGAATAATCAAAGATTCAAACTATATGGCGATAGACAACAGTATCTTGGAAAACATGAGGATAGATCTTGCTGAGCTGCTTCATTTTGTTGGAAGGTAAAGCTTTTCCCCTAATATTCGTCTTGTGATTTAGGAGTTCAATTTAAGCCACTACTAATATTCGCTTTCATTTGGCTCTGCCCACAGGGGAGAGGAAGGACGAGAGCTTCTAGAAGAATGCTTATTAATAAACGAGAGATCCAAAGGGAAAAACCATCCTAGCATGGCTACACATCTCATAAACCTTGCAGCATCTTATTCACGTTCCAAGAATTATGTGGAGGCTGAACGTTTGCTAAGAACTTGTTTGAGCATCATGGAAGAAGCAGTGGGTTCAGAAGATCAGTCCATAACCTTCCCAATGCTAAATCTTGCTGTCGCTCTTTCTCAGCTGAACCGTGATGAAGAAGCCGAGAAAATAGCCTTGAAGGTTCTACGAATCCGCGAAAACGCATTTGGCAAAGACTCTCTTCCCGTTGGTATAGATCTCTCCACTCCATAATAGTCACTCTCTATGAAATCTTTTTTTGGGTATTGTCATCTAAACTAAAAGTTTCAAACTTAGTTTATCCGAAGTGACGTTAAATCTATATATTCCCTTATGCAGGGGAGGCGCTCGACTGTTTGGTGTCGATCCAGGCGAGATTAGGAAGAGACGATGGAGCAATACTCGGATTCCTGAAAAGGGTTATGATGATCCAAGAGAAAGAGTTTGGTTCTTCAGCTCAAGAACTCATTGTTACTCTCCAGAAGATACTTCATTTCTTGGAGAAATTGGAGATGAAAGATGAGAAATTTAAGTTTAGGAGAAGATTAGCTTTACTTAGAGAGAGATACAAGCAGAGTCTCAGCTTGTAGAATATACAATTCTTTTAAATCTTATTATCTAGCTAATATTAATCTGATTGATTTATAAAATGTTCGTTTCTTCAAATTTTGTCTATTATTTGATTCTGGCTCGGACCCGACCCGACCCGATCTGATCGAAACCTTCAAAACTGGACGGTTAAATCAGTTAAAAGGCATTTTCTGTGTGAGTATATTTATGGAACTGTATGTTCTTAAAATCAAATATGGAAAAAAATAAAATAAAATCTCTAAAACGTTTAATAAAATAATAAAATCTTTAAAACTCTCTCACGCTGCTTCGTTGCACAGATCTCTCAGGAAGAAGAAAGAAGAAGATGAAGAATGAAACGGCGTCGTTGACGAAGAAGAAGAAGGAAGGTTTAGGATGGATAGAGTCAATCAAAGGATGGGCTTGTGTATTCCACGAGTTTCTCTTTCAGAGATTCATGTCTTCTCATTTACAGAATCCATTTCCTCTTCCTCCTCTCAATCACTTAACTTGCATTGTCACTGGCTCCACTAGTGGCATTGGTCGCGAAACCGCTAGGTTCTTTTTGACGCATTTAGATTTCGATTTAAGTTTGATTTTGATGAATTGAGAACTAAAGGAATGTGAATTTTGCAGGCAATTAGCAGAAGCTGGAGCTCATGTTGTAATGGCGGTGAGGAATACAAAAGCAGCTCATGAGCTTATTCAACAATGGCAGAATGATTGGTCTGGTAAAGGTCTCCCACTTAATCTCGAGGTAAAAATCTGATCATCAGATTTTAAGACTATAGTAATCACATCTATGTATAGCATCTGTTTCTTGGACTAAATCTAGTCAAGAATGGCTGATGAATGATACTATGTTTCTGTTTTTTACTCAAAGGCCATGGAACTTGATCTTCTTTCTCTCGACTCCGTCGTGAGATTTAGCAATCTGTGGAATGCAAGATTATCTCCTTTGAATGTTCTGATTAACAATGCCGGCATATTTTCCATGGGAGGTTTGTTTTATTGCATTTTAGCTGTTAAAGTTTGATCCTTTTTCCCTCTTTATTAGCGAGCTTAATGTTCTGCACTTCAATAATCTGGTGTGTTATAGTATTGAGGTCTCAAAGCCATACTTTTCACTATTCACCATCGTTCATACTTGTGGTGGTTTCCTTGTTCACTCTCTCTAATCAGTGAGCTTCTTCAGATTGCTGCAGCACATGTTGAGGAAAGCCCCAACTAAGTTATCTTACCACTTTGATTTGTGTAGAGGAACAGAAGTTCTCAAAGGATGGATATGAACATCACTTACAAGTGAACCATTTAGCTCCAGGCCTGCTTTCACTACTTCTTTTGCCCTCCCTTATCCGAGGGGCCCCTAGCCGAATCATTAATGTGAACTCTGTCGTGAGTATCATTATCACTGAAACTGCTAGCTGCATAGTTTTGTTATCTAGTTTTGTAGTGATGTTGAAAAGTTTGGATTTTCTTTGGTATACAGAAGTCAAGACAAACCGAAAAAGTTTAACTCTGTAAATGTAGAATTGACTGATTTGCTTCTATTTATCGTCTGACGTTATTCTCATCTCATGCAAGATCATTGTTTGTTGGGTTTATTCTTTTGGTAGATGCACTATGTTGGTTTTGTTGATCCGGATGACATGAATGTTGTTTCTGGGAAACGAAAGTTTACAAGTCTCGTTGGATATTCAAGCAGCAAGCTTGCACAGGTGAACTTACACAAAACAGCATTCAATACTCTTTTTCTTTTGTTCTTGATCTCAGAAACTAATTGATTTACTTTCAATTTCCCTTTACTTTCATCTTCGCAGGTTATGTTTAACAATGTTCTTTCCAAAAAGCTGCCTCTAGAAACCCGCATTAGCGTTGTTTGTTTATCCCCCGGTGCTGTCCTAACAGATGTTGTGAGTATTAGGTACTCTCACTCCCTTGCTCTTTCTTTCCTCATAACTTATAGTGCACTAAACCAATTTGTCATCCAATTATGCAGGCGAGGGATCTGCCAAGATATGTTCAAGTTCAATACGCGTTGATTCCTTATTTCATCTTTTCGCCTCAAGAAGGTTGTAGAAGCACACTTTTCTCAGCGACAGATGGTCAGATTCCAGAGCATTGTGAAAAGCTAAAAAACGATGATAAGCCCATTTGTACATTCATATCTCAAGATTGCAAACACTCAAAGCCTTCAGAAGAAGCACACAATGTAGAAACAGCAAATAGAGTTTGGGAAAAGACGGTAGAGCTTATCGGTCTACCTCTTGATGCATTGGAGAAGCTTATAGAAGGAGAAGAGGTACAATGCCGTTATGGGACTCATCAACAATAATCTTTCTCACAAATCTACAACAAGTTGGTAGCTTCTTTACAAATCTCTCTCCTATTTTCTCCATTTTATACTTGTTAGAAGCTTAAAGCTGTATTACATTACACTACACACATCCTAAAAGATAAAAGGATCCGTCTCAGGGAATATAGCTTTCTTTGCAGGTTTTAATTTCTGTTCAAAATGCCTCTTGTTCCTTTTTTTACTGTCCGCAAAATTTTCTGTATTGATGTTCTAATAGTTTATTATATTTGCTTTCTCAAACTCTTTAAAATTTTCTTATGAACATGTAAAGTTTTTGTTGACAAGAGTATGTAATGTGATTATGTGTGAGCCTTAAAGAATCCACTATAAAAAAATCTCGTAAAAGATGAGCTTCATATAATTATAACTTCCAAGGAAATAATATTAATGCAAGCAAGCAATATGTGATTGACGATTTACAGTTATAAAGCTAAAAAGATGATATTCATGAATTCGAAGTATTTTCAAAAACACATAATATATATGATAAAAAGGTGGGTCTATTGTAGTAATATTAAAAAACTATTGTAACTGACTAATATGGGCCAACTAAATTATAATTGTATCGGCAGGGACAAGTACGTATACCAACAAGTCCGAGGTGTCACAGGCTTTAACTAATCAAAAATGTTTATCATGTTCCTCTAGATGTTTACGCAATAATCATCAATATATAAATCCTTTTGTCTTTCTCTTGTGAACTCCGGAGAGAAGAGGAAGAATAAGAAGAAGAAGAACATGAGTAGTGAAACAGCATCGTTGAAGAAGACAAAGAAGAAGAAGAATGGTTTACGTTGGATTGAGTGGATGAGAGGATGGTTTGATGTTTTACAAGAGATTTTTTTACAGAGAATAATGGCTTCTCACTTATACAATCCATTTCCTCTTCCTCCTTTAAACCACTTGACCTGTATTGTCACTGGCTTCACCAGTGGCATTGGCTCTGAGACCGCTAGGTTCTAAAATTAAAAGCAAAAACTTGAAAAAATTTGATGTTGTTTTTGAAGTTTGATTTTTTGATTTGTAATTAATGTGTGAATTTGCAGGCAGCTTGCAGAGGCAGGTGCTCATGTTGTTATCGCTGTAAGGAACATAGATGCGGCTTATGAGTTAATTCAACAATGGCAGACCAAGTGGTCTGCTAGTGGTAAAGGACTTCCACTTAATATCCAAGTAAAATCTGTATTAGATTCTTTATCATCTTTATAGTACTTTTATATGATATGATCGTAGACGTTTTAAATTATATCAAAACGCTACTGAAAAATATTTAAATTAAATTGAATTTACAGTTTCACAGAAATAAAGATCTCAGTCTTTATACATAAAAAGAAAATATTGTGCAGATGCACCATTTACATTAACAAATGCTCTCTCCAATTCACAAGAAAATGCCGTTTAGAGTAATTTTTGTTTTTAAAATTACTAAAAATAATAAATAAAACATAATATCAATAATCAGTTTTTTTTTATTCATTAGAATAGTTAACATGTTCAAAGAGATACTATTTGTGAATGGATGTAGACTAGTATAGAGTTCATGAAGCTAATATAGTATGCCACGTACGTATATTTAGCATGTGTAGCTTGTAGTGATTTAAAATCTACTCAAGACTTCATATAATTAAGAAGGTTATATGTCGTTAAGATCCATATACATAGTTGTAGAAAAGTTTAAGAAATACTTGTAATTGATTGGATATAACATCCGAAATATTAGCAATAATTAATACTGTTTTTTTGTTGTTGTCTTAAGGCGATGGAACTTGATCTTCTCTCTTTAGACTCCGTCGTCAGATTTAGCGATGCGTGGAACGCACGGTTAGCCCCTTTGCATGTTCTGATTAACAATGCCGGCATGTTTGCTATGGGAGGTTTGTTTTTATTTATTTTACTTTTTTTTATAGCTTTTATAAGTATTTAAGTTTCATCCTGTTGTGAATTTATGCTATTGCTTTTTCTGAGGTCCCAACGTCATATGCTTTTGCACCATTTTGATTTGATTTATTTTAAAATACTATAGGTTAACTCATTTAACTAGCTCATTTAACTCACATAGCAAGCGACATGGTTTATGACTCCACCAAGCAAGAGTTGATCAGTTGGTTAATGTCTTATATGATATATACATTGCATATTTAGGTAGAGAGAGTTAGAACCTCTTCTACTATCATTCCTTTTCAAAAACTCAATACTATTAATATTGGGCCACAAATTTTACTTTTGCTTTGGTCCTCAATTATTTAGAACGGTTTTGTTGGTAGATATTATTTTATTGTGTTTTTGAAACATGAATGTATGAAGAGATTTTGGTAATCAAATGGCATTTGGATTGCCATATTTTCTGCATACAGCCACTGAGGTATCACAGATGGTCATCCGAATACTTAAATATAGACATGTTTTATCGTGTTCACAAGTGCTTGAAGCCAAAACGTGAACTCTTTATCTACATTTGAATTAGTGTTTATATTTATCACATAATACTTTTTTTAAATGAAATTTCGCAGATAAATCTTATTAACAAAAAAAACATATTATATATTGATATCTCATTTCCTAAGCAAAATCTATGTTCAAAATTCATATGGTAAAACGATTGGGACACAATGAGAAAGAAAAAAACAGCTAAAATTGGTAGGCATGTTGAATTTAGCAGGGGCACAAAAAGTCTCAAAAGATGGATATGAACAACACATGCAAGTAAACCATTTGGCTCCAGCTCTGCTTTCACTACTCTTACTGCCTTCACTTATCCGAGCTTCCCAGAGTCGAATCATTAATGTCAATTCTGTTGTAAGTATATACCATAACTATATGTTGATCATCAAAACAAAACGTTTTACTATATATATATATATATGATTCATTTCTTACCTCGAAGAAATTATGCTTTGATTTGTTTGGTAGATGCATTATGTTGGTTTTCTCGATCCGAATGATATGAATGTTATTCTTGGTAAACGAAAGTTTTCAAGCTTTGTAGGATATTCCAGCAGCAAACTCACTCAGGTCAACTTAATCATCGATGTAAAATATTCTTTTTAAAATTATTTTTTATGTTTCTGTATATAATCTAATCCGTATTCGATTTTCTTGTTCTTTTTATAATCTTTCAGGTTATGTTTAACAATGTTCTTTTCAAAAAGCTACCTTTGAAAACAGGCATTATCGTTGTTTGCTTATCTCCTGGTGTTGTCCATACAACTTTTTTACATCTTAAGACAAAATCGTTTTACTAATTGTAAAAGTAAACGTCAAACAGAATGAGAACACTTTTTTGGATGCGTTTGTGATTTGGAAAAACAATTTCATACAAAAACAAAATAAAGTACTTTTTACATGTAACCAAAAACGTAAAAAATACGTTTGAGACAATCAAACTTTGATGACGTTTATGGTTTGGAAAAACAGTTTCATACAAAAAAAAAACAAAATAACTTATTTTGACATGTAACCAAAAAACGTATAAATTACGTTTGAGACAATCAAACATTGAATGTTGTATAAGATTAAATATTTTCTAACATTTTGACATGTCTAAAATTGTGTGTAGACGAGAGATCTTCCAATAATGATTCAAGATCTTTACTCAGCCATGCCTTATTTCATATTTTCACCACAAGAAGGTTGTAGAAACTCACTTTTCTCAGCGACAGATCCTCAGATTCCAGATCATTACCAAAAGCTAAAAACCAATGACAAATCTGTTTGCACATTATTCATATCTCAAAATTGCAAACCCACAAATTGTTCTGAAGAAGCTCACAATGTAGAAACAGCCAACAGAGTTTGGGAAACGACATTAGAGTTGATTGGTCTTCCTCTTGATGCATTGGAAATACTTGCCCATGGTGAAGAGGTCCAATGTCGTTATGGAAAATTATTAATTAAAAAGTAAAATATTTCGAAAAATCTATGATTTTATTTTATTTTTTTGTTTAAATCCGAATATTTTCAAATGAATCATATCATCATATTGTAAAATACAGTATTGTAGTCGCATAATCTATTAATATATTATGCTCCTTTGACCACTAGAAAGTCTTTGGAATTTTGAGTCATAGTCATATACTCTTACTTGTCTGGAAAGAGTTGACTTTTATAACCTCCTACATCTACTTTATCTTCCAAACAAATTAATTACAGATCCTACATTCACAAAATAAAATAAAAAATCATAATTTAATATTACGAGCCAAAACAGTCCATTTTAAATTTAGATTTACGATACATTTTTCTAGATCTCGAGTCTCACTGTATAATTTAATAATTTTTTCAACACCTAAACGTTTGGATTTTACGATAATTCTTTCTAAATCTCCATTTTTGGATTATTTTTTGGCTCACCAAAGTGTTAATATTATTATTTCTTTATTTTTTTTCCCACTTTCTTTCGTCACAAGTGATATATTCGAAATAGCTTTTTATAGGTCACAGATATTCTATCCATCTTTTTATGTAATAAATACAGTAAAATACTACTGCCGCCAAACCAAACAAATAAAATAAAATAAAATAATACTGTATACAACTTAAAATGAATAATATAATTAAAATGATTACGTGCACTTTGCGTTCATTCCAATTACAAAAAGGATTTGGTCACTGCTTTAGTTTCAATTACCAAAAACAAAAAATGGATATAACAAAAATAATGTCTATCTCTCTCTTGTTCTTCTGTCTCCTAATCCCGGTGAAGACCACTGCCGCCCTTACATGCACTAACGCCGTTTGTCGCCGTGACGGCCCCGTCATCCGTTTTCCTTTCCGTCTAAAATCCCACCAACCCCAATCTTGCGGTTACAACAAAGGATTTGACTTAACGTGCGATATTAACGGCGCCGTTAACCGAACCACCATAACGCTGCCATTTTCCGGTAACTTCACCGTCGAGGAGATTGATTACGTAGCTCAAGAGATTTGGATCAACGACCCAAATGACTGCCTTCCTCAACGGATCTTAGAGTTAAACCTCTCAACGACGCCGTTTAGTGGCGTTTACGTAAATAAATTCACTTTCTTTAACTGTCCAACTCCGGAGTATCTCCGTTTTAAGCCGTTAAATCCGATAACGTGTTTGAGCAGCAAAAACAGCACGGTGTTTGCGACTGCTTCGCCTAAGATGGTAGACTACTTGTCGTCTAAATCATGCAGGTTAATGAAAACCGTTGAGGTTCCGGTTCGTTGGCCGTTTTATGAACAGATCGTGACTTCGGATTTGAGTGATAACCTCTGGCTCACTTGGAAGGTTCCGCGATGTAGGCGGTGTGAGATTAGAGGTGGTAAGTGTGGGATTAAGAGAAATCGTGAAATCATTTGCTATGATGTTCATAAACCAGGTAATTTTATTTTATCTTTCACCATTAATATTTTACATTTTTTTACGTTTGTTTTTTTTTAATTTTCTGACGCGTAGAACCTTATAGTGAAAATTATATAACTAATAAAACGATTAGAGTAGGTTAATTTGACGTAGACCATGACGAATTTTTGTGTAGAATGATTCATGTATGTGTTTGTGTGTATAGGATTAGTATATATAAATTTCGTAGTTATATATTAACCAATATTATATTGTCTGTTCTGATTCTTTAAATCCGAAAACCACATGATTCAACACGTACGATATTTTGACTAATAAAACAATATATATATATATATATGTGCGTGTACACTGTTACATATGACATGCATATTCATTTTCTAGAAACAATTCTAATTGAACAATTTTATGAAACTACTACTATAAAAGAAAAGTAAACGAGAAAATTTTCAAAAGTCATAAAAAAAAAGAAAATACAAATAGTTCCTTAAATGACCCAGCTTATGAAACGTCAAAGGGCACATCAACGAAACGCTTTTGGTTTTCCTCGATTTTTTTAATCCCAAAGCTCTATATCCATTGGTTAATTAACACACTTCAGAATTTAAAAAACAAAACAAAGCAAAGTATACTATTTTCCTGTTTATTTTTTACTCTGAATTGGGCAATCAGTAAGAAATTTTAGTTATAACTGATCATTATATTAATCATTTTATTAAATCACGTTATTTGTACTAATCATTTAAAAATAAATTTTTTGATAAAGATAAAGATTAAAAAATCTTGTATAATCAATATTATGGCTTTATTTTAATTAATATTGGCAATTATTTAGTTAACCAAATTAATTTGACTAAAATTACTCAAATAAAATGGTAAAATTTTCTTCTTTTTTGATATTTTTTTTTCTTTTCTTCTTACAAGTCTTTCACTTTCACTGAGTAAATATAAGAGATTTTTTTAAAAAATTCCATTTTACTATAATTTTATTGTCAAAAAGAGATCACCTCTATGTTCTAATTTTATACATTATAGGACTCCCTTTCTCACAATAAAATTGTGAAAATTTCATTTTAAAAATTGGCTATAAATATAAATGTGGAAAAGAAAAACATACACGCACACACATTAATTGAGAAGAATTAGAAGTTGGGCGATAATGAGTAGGTGGACAACAAGGTCGTTGGCTGTAATGATGAATGCTCCGACGCGTTGACTTCTCTCTACTTTAATTTGCCTGTCCTACTTCTCATTTTAGTCAACTTAAAGAGTCTTCTCTTCTACCAATTATATTTTTTCTTCCTTTTATCTTCTCTCTCAAGACACCTAACTTAATTATGATTAAAGAAAATTAATCATAGCTTTAATTATTTTCCCCTTAACCAATCCTCTCTTAATTTCAGCTATCCCGAGAAGAGCTCGTTACGCAATAGCCATCGGCGCCGGAATCCCAGGAGCTTTAATAGCCTTCGGTCTTTTTTGTTACGTTTATAGCAAAATCAACTCATGCATTAAACGACGACGTCTTGTCCCAAGCCCAGAGATTAACAACGATCAAGCCCATTATTTACATTCTAGTGTCATCATAACAGGTCTTGATGGGCCGACTATAGAGTCATACCCAAAGATAGTATTGGGAGAGAGCAAAAGATTACCCAAAATAGATGATGCCACGTGTTCGATTTGTCTCTCAGATTATGAACCGAATGAGACGCTTAGGACAATTCCACCGTGTCAACATTGCTTTCATGCTGATTGTATTGATGAGTGGCTGAAACTTAATGGAACTTGTCCGGTGTGTCGGAACTCTCCGGAACAGATTTCGTCGCCTGAAAACTTTACTAATTCTTAGCTACTCGCTTGTGTGTGTGTGTGTGTTTTATTGTTTTTGCAGCATTTGTAATTAGTTGAATATTTTATATGTATTAAATGCCGCAGTTTTTATTTATTTCCAAAAATGATTCAGTTTATGAACAGAGGGGCGGACCCAGGTGAAAGGAAGGTGTATATGTTTGTTTTGTATATAAAATACAGAAAAAGTTATTAGCATAATTCCAGATTTGATCCCTCTCTTCTACACTAAAAGTTATATTTATTTATAAAAGTATTATTTTGCACTAAGTAAATATTTATCCTGGGTCTGCTAATGTTTATGAGATTATCAAAATTTTCGGTTTCATGTAATTAAATAGTGAGTTTTTTTTCATACAAATTTCATATATGATATAGAAGATTCACATCCAACTAATTAGTTGAAGATAATTTGATAAATCAGCACGATAACTACAAAAATACTCCTATAATTGTTATTTGTTGTTCCCTTAATATACGTCTCAACTCTCAACATTACATTATTGTGAAAATTCATTATTTCATTTAATTTGAATTTATGTGGTTATTTAATATGATCCATAGTTTAATGAGGACGGAGTAGAAAATGACTTTGGTTTTTCTAACTTTTTAGTAAAGACACCGACTTAAAATCTTTAATATTTCCCATTCATTCTCCATCAGTTTTGTTGACGAAAACACCAAACATTTGTCGACTTCTGATTCCCCAAAGGACGCGTGTCACATGACATCTTTTGTATACTATTTCTCAGATAACTACTTTTCATCTACTGGTTCCTATTGGTGAAACGTTTTAAATCTGCACAAAAAGAAGTGAAACTGAGATTTTGAAATTGAAGACAGAGCCACACAATATTAAACAAGATTTATGAAGATAACAATATGCAATCAGAAAATCCAAATCTACATCTGTCCAACTGGAAATCTATATAATAACTCGTGACATACATAATGTTTTTTTTTATATATTTAGCCAAAAATTGTTAGATTTAATTGACTTGTTTTATTGATTTAATGAGTTGATATTTTATATAAGGTATAAGACTGTCTAACTTAAACTTATATAATCGTATTAAATTTAAGTTTTCTAGTCTTGATCGAATTTATATTTAATCTTATCACGATATTCTTGTCGAATCTATAACTTAAAACTCTAATATTTCTTTATGTTACAATATTTAATTTTTTAATGAAAGAAAAAGTCGCATAAACATCCACGAGAATAAAAATAAAATAAAATAATAAAAAAGAAAAAGAAAAAGTTGTATTTAATTGTGTGAGATCTTTAAAGAAAACAAATTAGAGAAAGCCTGAGAGAAGTTAACACCGAAAGAGAAAAGAGAGAGACAGAGTCCAAATTCGAAAATAGAGAACCAAATTCATTCTTCAACTTTTTCTCAATTACTTACATCTTTCCCGCTCACTCTTCTTCTTCTCCAGATCATCACGTTTTCACCTTCCGATACGTCTCTCTTCTCCGCCGTTAACCACCAGGTGCAATTTCCCCCTCCCCCCTCCCCCCTCCCCCCGTCTCACTCGTGCATGTCTCTAATCTCTTTTCCCCGCATTTTCTTGTTTGATCTCTCAGGTTTTGATTGTTCCGATTTGGGTATGAAACCTGATTGCTGGGCTTTGTATTCTCTCTGATTTTTATAAAGTTGCGATTTTTAGGACGATCCTGGGTTTTGGAAACCCTATTTTACTGTATAATTATATTAAAAACCCATCTTTTTGGGAGGTGAATTTCATAAGTTATATACTTCTATATTCTGACCAACCGTTCTCTGTAAAGTGTTAAACTTTCCAATTTGTAAGATTCGTTGATTAATGTTATAAGGTTAGCTTAGTGGGTAACTTTCTTTCTTCACCTTGATTTGGTTTTCTAGGGTAAAAGACTCAACCTTTATTAGCTCTCTTTTGCAGACGAATGTTTTGAAACTTTTTCAACGTTGTTAGTTTCTTGTAAATTTTTGCTTTTTTTTTTGTGCTTTCAAGTGAGTGTGGATTCTCATGTTTTTCTAAAGTTTCTGGTCTGTTGCTTTTGATTGTGTAGTATACAGAGGCTGGAGCTGGGGAATAAAAGGATTGTCTATGGAGCTAGACGGCGTAAAAGGTTTGGGATGCCCGAAGATTATGGATGGGAAGGCGAGTAATGGGAATGGTGTTGAGAAGACTGTACCTTCTTGTTGCCTTAAGGCTTTGGCATGTTTACCTGAGGAAGATGCTAAATGTCACTCCACTGTTGTTTCTGGGTGGTTCTCGGAACCTCACCCTCGCTCTGGTCATATTACTTTTCTTTCTTTTTCTTGTCAAGCTATCCTATTTTCTTGGAATTTATCTCTTATTTTTGGTTTTTGTTCTTTACTGGATACAGGGAAAAGAGGTGGCAAAGCAGTCTATTTCAATAACCCTATGTGGCCAGGTAGGTTTACCTCTTGATAGGCTTGTTTTTTGTTGCCTTTACTTATCTTACTAGCTTAAGATTTTTCTTTGTACGAGATCCTGCTTGGTTTATTTATATGTTAAGGTTTGTGAGTTGTGGTTTTGGAGTGCTTGTTCATGTGACTTAAGTAGCTATGTTTGTTTATGTGGTGTTTGTAGGAGAAGCTCACTCACTGAAAGTTGAGAAGGTTTTATTCAAAGAAAAGTCAGATTATCAGGAAGTCTTGGTGTTTGAGGTTTGAAACAGCATCTCTGGTTTTCGTTTGATTGTTCTTATCATCTTCTGAATCTGTCTGCTTCTGTTTTGGCTGATTAGTGCTGTTTGTAAATGTTTCTTCTTTAGGATAACTTCATTTTTGTTCTTGTTTTTGCAGTCAGCCACCTACGGAAAGGTCCTTGTTCTAGATGGTATTGTACAGCTGACTGAAAAAGATGAATGTGCATATCAAGAAATGATAGCCCATCTGCCTCTATGCTCTATATCTTCACCCAAAAATGTAATCTCTCACCTTGAATGTTTAGTCTCTCTGGTTGCCTATATCCTGTGGCCTGTTACAATTAATCAATCTAAAAGTATGTTCAGTTTGTGATGAATGTGTCCCCTTTTGGAGAATATGTTGGAACACAATGTGCTTTGACTGCTTTCGTTGTTGTAGCTCTCTTGTTACTATTTGATTTCATGAAATGGCTCTTTTCACCCATGATTAATCATTCCAGTAATTGAAATGTAGATTCAGCTCAACTTGGATTGAGAATTGTCAAGCATACTTATTATTGTCACTTTCTTAATGCTGGACTTAGCTGTATAAATTATTTGCAGGTTCTGGTTGTTGGTGGAGGTGATGGTGGTGTTCTCCGAGAGATATCTCGCCATAGCTCTGTTGAGGTCATTGATATTTGTGAGATAGACAAGATGGTTATAGATGTAAGTATGTGGTCTTATGCCTATCATAAGTAGGAACTATTTTTAGTTATGCTCTATCTCAGAAACTGGGATTCCTTCGGTCTTGTAGGTGGCTAAGAAGTTCTTCCCTGAGTTAGCGGTTGGATTTGAGGATCCTCGTGTTCATCTTCACATTGGTGATGGTAATTGAGCATTCTTCTACTTATTTTCAATTGAAAACCTCTCTCGAAATTTACCTTGTGTTGATGTCACCTTCCTCTGGCAGCTGCTGAGTTCCTCCGTAAATCCCCTGAAGGGAAGTATGATGCCATTATTGTTGATTCTTCAGATCCTGTTGGTATGATTCGTCTGCAAAAGTCTTTAGATAACTGAGTAGTAACTTGATTACTTCGAATTTCTAAGTCAAAACTTTGTTCGGACTTCAGCTACAAAACTCTCACGTGGTTTGCTCTATCTAATCACAGGTCCTGCTCAAGCGCTTGTTGAGAAGCCTTTCTTCGAAACTTTAGCTAGAGCGTTAAGGCCTGGAGGAATTCTTTGTAACATGGCAGAAAGTATGTGGCTCCATACTCATCTTATTGAAGATATGATCTCGATTTGCCGTCAGACATTCAAAAATGTCCAATATGCATGGAGTAGCGTCCCCACATATCCAAGGTTAACTCTACTTTTCTTCTAGTTATATATATTGTGATCTCACTGGAACCAGAACATGAATTGAGAAATAATCTTCATTGCAGCGGCGTGATTGGTTTCGTCTTGTGCACTACCAAAGGACCAACTGTTGATTTCAAGAACCCAATCAACCCAATCGAGAAACTAGACGGTGCCATGACTCACAAAAGAGAATTGAAGTTTTATAACTCGGATGTAAGTTTAGCTCGACTATTACTTCCCCATTAACTATTATAGATTCACTTAGACAAAATCTTGATCTGTCTTTCTTACCAAAACAGATGCACAGAGCTGCTTTCGCGTTGCCAACATTCCTGCGTAGAGAAGTTGCTTCACTTCTGGATCCTTGACTTCTGTTTGGCCCTACACCTTACTTTATTATATCCCTCATATCAAAACTTGGTAGAACTCTTGACGAGGAATAATAATCATTGGAGGCTTTGTATCTCTAAGCTCACTCCTTATAAAACAGACTTCAATTTATTTGCTTTCGTGCTGCTTAATTTCGATAATATATTTGGCCATCAAATCTTAAGCTACACTCAGACTTGAAAATGTCTGAACAAGAAGGATAAGTGCATTTCAGATCATGCTTGAATCAAGGCTCAATGCCCCCACTGGCACTTGCGTAGATCGCATGACATTTATACACATAAATACACAAAGATAGAACAGATCAAAAGACTTCTATTTATATATATATCAGCTCTGCATGAATTGTGATTTGATAAAATACTTCATATATATGTAGATGCTAATTAATCATCACTATTGAAATCTGGTTCTGCTGGTTTCTGTAGCAACATTGGTGGCATTCGTTCTGGCATCCTTGGTTTCCTTACTGACCCGCTCCTACGTATTGTGCGTAAGATATTTGCAGCAAACCGTGACGCATATATTGTAGCCCCGAGGCTTGGGGAACTTCCACCAGCTTCCTTAGCTAAAGCGTCTTGCAACCGATTCTCTTCTTCTTTAAGAGACTCTTCGAGTTTCTTCTTAATGTATCTTCTCCAAGCAGCTTGTATGAAGCAAGCAGCCCAAGTCTTCCATTGTTGTGAGTAGAACCTGAAAGTATGTCTCAGCTGTTTGCTGTGAAGACGCCTGAATTGGGATGCTACGAATTTGAGGTCATCAGCTTTAAGTGCGAAAGCTTCAACTTCCACGAGAGCACGAACGGTTCTTGTTGAGATTGGGAGGTTTGAGGATGTGTGTGGGTCTAAAGCCCAAGTTAAAAGTTCCTCGCCGCAGAAATCTCCAGCTCCAAGATACTCAGAATTGAAAAAACCAGTTCTTCCACCGTTTGTTGTTATCGTTAGAAGCTTCCCGCGCATTATAAAGAGCATTTCGTCTACTGGGTCTCCTTCTCTTACAATGTAGCTTTCCTCTGTGTACAATACAGGTTGCAAACGGTCACAAAGCGCATCAAGAAGCTGTTCGTCCATTTTCTCAAACATCGGGACCTAGAAACCGATAGAAAACATGTTGTGGTTAAGAGTGAAACCAAGTAAAGAGAAGAGATGGTTTTCTACTTTACCCGCATAAGAAGGGCAAGACAGAGATGGCGTTTGATGTCACGTCTAAGATCTTTGGGAAGATTACTAAGAAGATTCTCTTCATCAACGCCTCTTGTCTCTTGCCATTTGTACTGCTCGTATCGCCTGATTCTTTTTCTCAAGTTCTCAGGGAGTAAACGGTGAGACATCCATTGTTCAGCGTCTCTTCTTTTTACTCTCATCTCCTCCAATCTCGTGGTTGTTGATTGCAGATACGTCTACCATTTCAAAAGAAAACAATAAGAACCCCAATGTTGCAAACACAATGGTACATATGATGAAATGAGACTAACCTGCATGTTCCCAATCAAGAACGAGAACAAAACCAACCCAGCAATAGATATGAAGACGGCGAAACAAATCTCCCAAACATATGTACTTGTTTTAAGGTTTTGACCAAGGGAACTGGATCAAGAAAACAAAACAAAGAAGCAAGAACTTCTTAACGGGTTCTTCTCTGCATAATAAACTGATAAAATTTGCTGCTATATAAGATATACAATCTCAATACCTGAGGTTTTGAAGACCCCACCAGAAACAGTAAAAGAACTTCTGAGGAAAATCTTGAGATTCCACTACACCAGACTGAAGTGCACCAAGAAATATCCCAAAGTCGAAAAATGTAGTGTTTGGTGTCTGAATCGGACAAGACTCATTGAGGAAGAAAGCATTTCGTCCTACAGTATCATCTTCACAGTACAAATCCTTGAGAATGCAGTTTGAGTTTGGCTTCTTGCACGCTTGTTTCCAACACACTGTTTCACGCTCGATAGAAAACAAATACCAAAAAGCACCAAACACCTACACATTCACCAGTGTTAACCAAAAAGATTACACATTTAAACTCTGATCCTAAAACTATTGAGAAAGGTTAGAAACAAATTGAACTCACATGACTAGCAAGCATGTAAAGGAAGAGATTAAAAGCAGCGCCAGCCCAAGCTGTCTCAGTAAGTATGCCTGAGGTTCTTGTCACTTCCTTGTAAAGCGGATAGATTCTTATAAACCTTGGTATATACTGGAAGAAAACAATGAATTTCAACATATTCTTCGTGTTCAAAGACGACGAGCCTCTCATATGTGGAATGACAATCAAAATCACCACCTGAAGAAAACAAAACCAATTCAATCACATTCCTCTACTTCTAAGAACACAATCACTCAAATCAATCAATCAAGTCACCTGTGGAAGTGGAAGAACAGCTAAAATGTCGATAATAAAATGTGAAGACAAGTAACGTTTAGCAATCTCACGCTTATCCTCAACTAAAACACCTCTACCAAAAACACGAGAAGAAGGAGCAATGAAGCCAGTACGAAACTGGAAAATGATGTGAATAACATAGAAGATATCGGTGAAAGAGCGTAAAATGCTAGCTGTAATCTCCATTTTCTTGTCAAGACCAAGACATTTCTTGGCATCATCAATGATAGGAACGTAGAAGAACAAAGGATCAAGCGAGACAGCGATAATACAAGCTAAAACAAAGATCTTGTTCCATCTTTGAAGAAAAGGTCCTTGTGGGTCAAGTATTTTCTGAGTTGAATCAATCCCTTTTGATACAGTTTCTTTGAAAGAGTAAGACTTGTATGATCTTGTGAATGTTTTGATTCTTGCTGAGCTTGTTTCAAAGCTTCTATGAAACTTGTTGGAGATTGAACTTATTGTTCTTTGGAATGTTCCAGTTTGTTGTATCTCGTTTTTACCAGAATATTCCACGTCGGAAGTCTTGTCGGATTTCCAATCTTGAAACCTGATTTTTTAAAACAAAGTGGAAGAAGAATCGAATTTGAGTTCCAAGAACCTATAAAGAGACAGACAAAATCTGGAGAAAATTGAAACACTGACCTTACAAACTTCTCCTGTCGGAAATTCATTTGTTTGGAGACTTATAAATTCAAATCTCAGAGATTTCACCTCTCATGAAAGATTTGGGTAATATAAAAAGACTGAAATTTTAAAACTTTTGACTCAAATTTCAAAACTTTTCCATGTCCTCAGCACGACATAGCACTGTTACAACTCTGAAATGAACTTAATTTAGCAAATATCACTTTTGAGTAGAAATCAAAACCTAACAAAGACAAGTGTTTTGGTTCCGAGAATCCAGTAAAAAATTGTAGAGACAAGAACAATAAAGGGGGAAAAAAGAAATATAAGCACTGTTTAAAACCTACCAAAAAAAGAAAAGAAATATCAAATCTTTCTTTATTTTGTTTTTCCTTGAAAAGAGCAACAACAAAAAAAAGATGGGATCACAAAAGCAGAAAAAAAAACACCTAGAAAACAAAATCGAAGAAGAGAGGAAGATGATAAAACGAAGTAATTGGAGGAAGAGAGATAGACTGATGATAATGAAGAAGAAGATATTGAATGATGTAAGCGGAAGCCTTTAACTGAAGACACAGAGGATGGAGGAGTTTCCACGAAAGTCACAGACTTTTCTATTTTATTAGTTTTTTTGCTTTCTCTCTGATTTTCTTCTTTTTTTCTCACTGTTTTTGTAAATTTTTTAAGTCATCCCAAGAAGACACTTGTACCTTTTACAAATCCTTGATATTTTAAAATTTTAGGACCAAACCATTAACTTAACTTAATTATAAGAAAAATAAATTAACAATGGATTAACCATAACTAAATGAATTAGAAAATACCAATGACATAATTTATCTTAAAGTAACCAAAAAATGGGTGAAAATGCGTTTTGGATCATTTTACTGAAAATTTTGAGAAAAACAAAATTTGTATGATATCAATTTTCAAGACTATGAACATCTAGTATATCAAATTAACAACATCTATTTCTATTATATAATCGTGTGATTTATCCCGTAACATGTTATTTATCTATGTATACATTAGTTTACCAAATAGTAAGTTTCTATTTTGTTAAAGTTAATATACTTATACAAATCCATTCAACCCAAAAAAAAAAGAAACACATTATTTTCCACCAAAAATTTTGTTGGCACCTTGTTGTCATTTGCTAATATCAACTTTTCAAAATTTCATTCACTTAAAATTACCATTCTTGTCATTTAGCAAATTTCTCATAAGAAAATGTTTTAGAGATATTGTTCCATAGAAAGTTTTATTTATTTATTTGTCAAGTAGTATCAGAAAACTCATAGCATAAAATACAAATATTTTCTAATCAACTCGTTTAGATAGATTTTTTCCCCTACTTTGCATATGTGTGATGTTTTGTTATGGCATCAAATCAACTTAAGAAATCTTTCTTTTCTTTTTTTTTTTTGACAAGAACAAAATGTAATTCCGGAGTTTATCAAGGCATTTCGTTTTTTTGTGAGTCGAAGTCACAAACTAATTGAAGCACATTTTGTTTAGTCTTAAGAGAGAGCAATTTGTCACATTGTACCATGATTAATATGTACGTTAAGCTTGCAAAATCTCGTATGAGGTATCGTTTTCTTCGCACTCACAAATTCTATAATTTACTATTGATCTCAATATTTTTTCTGGTTAAATTTTGTCTTTAAGTTTTGTACGTCCAAGTATCGTGTAAATGAGATAATGTCAAATGTAGCAAATTCGTGCTTTGTTCGTATTTCAATGCACAGTTTCATTCCAATTCGTTTATTAAATATAAAGTTCTTAAATCTTTTTTTTTTTTTTTTTTGTCATCAGATATAAATTAAAATGGTTTGGAGTACAATGTTTACATAACCAATATCATGCGGATACGAATTCTTAAATCCTTTTCATGCTAAATCAAATTCACATATTCAAAGAAATTCGCTTTAACCAAAAAAGAAAACATATTCAAAGAAAGTTTACAACCGATCTTAACTCCTTTTTTTTGTCACGAATAACTCAGGTTATAGTCTTATAGAATTAGGTGATTTGATTTGAAAAAAAGATTGTTCATTTTCAGACATTGAATTAGATTTTTCAAACTCAGTCCTATCAGCTTTAACTTCTTGATGATATGTTTCTATGCTACTGATTTTTTTTTCTCATCAGCATGTTGGAGTTTACTTATTCTGCTTTGGGTTTTATTTGTTTCTATTTACCGAGTCAATGTTCAGTTAGAATCAAATGGCTTAGTTGGATTAGTGATAGTAGTTGTTTCCTATTTTTTTGTCTTTTCGTTTGAGTCAGTTCTCTATTTTGTAAGCCACTATAAAAGGCACTTGAAGTTCATTAGTAAAGTTAAGGGATTTCTAGTGCAAGTTTGTTTTTTCTTATTTGGTAGCAGAGCAAAATTTAATCCCAGCGAGAGAGAGAGAAAGAAATGGGCGATGATAAGACAGTCACAAAGATCCAACATTTCGATGGTCACTATGACCATTGGAGCGAGCTGATGGAGGATCTTTTGAGAGCCAAGGGTTTATGAAGTTTGGTAGCCGACGGTTACACCAAGATAGCAACAGGTGTCGAAGTGACCGCCGCACAACAGAGAGATCAAGAGGATCTCAAAATGAAAGATCACCAGGTGAAGCATTTTCTGTTTTAAGCAATCGATCGCACGGTGTTTGAGCAGATTTTGGATCGGAGAACTTTCAAGGTCATCTGGGATTCAATGAAAAGAAAATTTGGGGGCAATGAAAGAGTGAAGCGATCCCTTCTCAACACATTGAGAAGAAAGTTTGAGATTTTATCGATGAAGATGGATGGAAAATTGATGATTACTTTGGGAGAGTAATGGCAGTCTCCAACAAGATGAGAAGCAATGGAGAAGAGATGTCAGATTCGAAGGTCGTGGAGAAGATTCTTTGAACCCTGACTGACAAATTCACTTATGTGGTGGTTTCAATAGAGGAATCCAAAGACACGGGAAACATATCCATTGATGAATTACATAGCTCTTTAACCGTTTATGAACAGAAATTCAAAAGGATACCTCTTGAAGATGAAATGTAAGCGTTGAATGTCAATGTCAGAGGAAGGAGAAGAGGATCATATAGAGGAAGAGGTCGTGCGTTCAACAAAGCGATAATCTAGTGCTATAAGTGTCACAGTTTGGGTCATTTTCAATATGAATGCCCAAAGTGGAACAATGAGGCACAGCATGCAGAGATAAAGGAGGAAGAAGAAGTTATGTTAATGGCATTTGTGGAATCTCATGGAGCACAACAAAGCGATGCTTAGTTTGTAGACTCTGGATGCTCAAATCACATGTGTGGAGACAAGGGCATATTCTCGGAGCTGGACACCAATTTCACTCACCATGTGAAACTTGAAAATAAGCATAAGCTGAGTGTTGGTGGAAAAGGTGTTGTGAAATCCGTGCTTAAGGGAGTAAGTTATGCAGTAATTGATGTGTACTATGTTCCTGAGTTAAGGACCAATCTGTTAAGTGTCGGACAACTTCAAAAAAAGGGCTGGATGTGTTATTCAAAGAAAGAGAGCAGAAAACGTGTAGCATTTTCCATCCAACAAGAGGAAAGATAGCTGAATCCATCATGAGTGCAAATAGGATGTATGTGTTAATCGCTGAGACATGTAGAAATGCAGAAGAAAAATGTCTTCAGATTGATGTCTCTGAAAAAAACAGAAATGTGGCATCATCGCTATGGTCACCTAAGCTACAAGGGTTTGCTCACTGTGCACAACAAGGAAATGGTCGTGGGACTACTAGAGATTCAACAAATTAAATCCACGTGTGAAACTTGCGTGAAAGAAAAAAAGCATCGAGTACCATTCCGTAAGCAAAGCGCATGGAGGGCAACTGAAAAACTGCAACTCATCCATTCAGACTTGTGCGGTCCAATCACTCCCTCATCAAACTGCCAAAAAGGTATCTTATAAGCTTCATTGATGATTTCTCTAGGAAGACTTGGATTTATTTTGCCTTAGAGAAATCAGAAGCTTTTCATCATTTCAAGTTGTTCAAAGCATTTGTTGAAAAGTAAACTGGATTGTTTATCAAATGTCTAAGAACAGATAGAGGTGGTAAGTATAGTTATGGGGAATTCAAAGAGTTTTGTGACAAGAATATAATCAAAGGCAGCTGACTACTGCCTACACTCCTCAACAGAATGTGGTAGCTGAGAAAAAAAATTGAACCATCATGAACATGGTAAGAACAGTTCTGCGAGAGAAGGAGATAACAAGATCTTTTTGGCTTGAAGTTGTGCAATGGAAAAACCATGTTCTTAATAGGTCACCAACCCTGGCTGTGAAAGATAAGACTCTGGAGGAAGCATAGAGTGATAAGAAGCCTTCAATAGAGCATTTCAAAATTTTTGGATGTGTGGGACATGTTCATATCTCAGATGTTAAGCGAACCAAACTTGATGACAAAAGTGAGAAATGCGTTTTACTAGGCTACATCAGTGAGTCCAAAGCTTTCAAGACGTATGATCCAATAGAGAAAAAAAATCACATCAGTCGTGATGTGATATTTGAAGAGGATAAGAAGTGGACTTGGAACACCAATCATTCGGCTGAACAAGATATTAAGTTTGAGTGAGAAAATGAACACAATGGGGAGATAAATGAAGAAGTGGATGAAAATGATGCAAAAAATAAAGATGATGAAGCTCAAAACGAGATAGTTCAGCCCCAATCTCACATTGGCGAGCCTCAAGCTGGAGGAGCCAGAGTTCGAAGACCACCAATATGGACTGCTGATTACTTCTCTAGAGAATAACTAACAGATGCAGAGGAAGAAATCAACATGGCAAAGATTAAAGTTTTAAATGTTGGTTATCTTGCTTACATGATAATTTCGGATCCCACAAATTTTCAAGAAGCAGCCAAACATCAAAAATGGAGGAAAGCGATGGATGTAGAGATGAGATCAATTGAGAAAAAATCAAACTTGGTTTCTCCTCTCATTACCGGATGGAGCCAAAGCGATTGGAGTAAAGTAGATTTACAAGACAAAATTTAATGAGCTGGGAGAGGTGGACAAGTTTAAAGCAAGATTAGTTGTGAAAGGTTATGCGCAAGAATATGGGGTGGATTACACAGAAGTTTTTGCTCCAGTAGCTCGGATGGATACTGTGATAATGATTCTTGCGTTAACTGCACACAGAGGATGGAGAGTTTATCAATTAGACGTCAGGTATGCATTTTTACATGGAGAGCTAGAAGAGGATGTATACATGGAACAACCTCAAGGATATGAAAATGGTCTATAAGTTACACAAAGCTCTATATGGATTAAAACAAGTACTAAGAGATTGGTTTAGTCGCATAGAAGTCTACTTCATCAAAGAAGGCTTCACGAGTAGTCCAAATGAATAAACTCTGTTTATCAAAAAAATTGGAGGTAACATTTTGATTGTAAGCATCTATGTTGATGATTTGCTATTTACGGGGAACAATGATCAGTTGTTGAATGAGTTTAAGAGCTCTATGAAAAGAGAGTTTGATATGATGGATTTAGGAAAAATGAGGTATTTTCTTGGCATAGAGGTGATACAAAAACCAGAGGAAGGAATTTTTATTTGCCAAAGAAAATATGCTGCTGAAGTGATTGATAGATTTAGGATGCAACACCACAGTCCTGTCAACAATCCAATTGTTCCGGGTCAAAAGATTGGTCGAGATGAAGTTGGCAAGAAGGTTGATTCAACAATGTTCAAGCAAATGGTTGGGAGTCTTATGTATCTCACTGCATCACGATCTGATCTAATGTTTCTGGTAAGCTTACTCAGTCGTTTTATGGCGTCCGCCACTCAATTACATCTTGCTGTAGCAAAGAGAGTTCTGCGATATCTTAAGGGGACACTAGAGTATGACATCTAGTATAAGTGTGGATCAATGAGTGATTTGGTGGCATACACAAACAATGATTATGCCAGAGACATAGACGACAGCAAGAGCACCTCAAGTTATGTGTTTCTAATGAGTATAGGAACTGTGGCATGGTCTTCATGCAAACAACCTATTGTGACATTTTCCACTACGGAAGCAGAATATGTTGCAGCTGTAACTTGTGCGTGTCAAGCCATTTGGATGAGAAGAATTTTAAAGGAGATCAGTCATGAACAAGCTGAAGAAATGGGGGTGTTTTGCGATAACACTTCCAACTATCAAGTTGTCCAAGAATGCAGTCATGCACGAAAGATCCAAGCATATACGGGTACGTTATCATTTTCTTAGGGACTTAACCAAGTAAGGAATCATCAAACTCGCCTACTGCAACACAGAGATGCAGCTTGCAGACATAATGACAAAACCGTGGAAGCTAGTTTCTTTTCAGAAGGTTGGAGCAGAGTTTGGAATGATCACTTCAAGTGAACTGAATCTCAGAGATAGTTAAATTTAAGGGAGAGTTTGTTAGAGTTTACTTGTTCTGCTTTGCGTTTCATTTGTTTCTGTTTACCGAGGCAATATTCAGTTAAAGTCAAGTGGTTTAGTTGGATTAGTGGTAATAGTTGTTTCCTATTTTTTCGTCTTCTCGTTTGAGTCAGTTCTCTGTTTTGTAAACCACTATAAAAAATATTTGAAGATTATTAATAAAGTTAAGGGATTTCTGATTCAAGTTTGTTTTTTTCTCACATGCAAACAAACAATATGGTTTATGGTCCAATTTTGATCAAACCTGAAAAACCTAATAAATGCAACATTTGTACTTTTTAGCTTATATTGTAGTTGATGGATCATGGATGTTGTTTTACATATATATCACATCATATTATAGAATCAGTGGAATTTTAAAAAAGGTTTGTGGACTTTTATAGTTTTTTCCAACTACAGAAAATCTTGCATTCCTACAAATCCTCATATAAAAATACCGTAGTTAGACTTAGTTATCACGAAAATGAAAACATTATGATTGAAATGTTATTTATTTTCCCTTAAATTTTCTCTTGTTTTATAGGCAAAAAAAAAAATTAAAACGAAATGGTGATAAAAGACATTGCGTCATTGCCCGTGAGTATTTGTCGATCAACCATGAACAAACCACGTGTCTTTTTCCTCTTTTTCTTCTCCTTTTTTCGAAATGTCGTGCTCCACAAGTTTTAGACAGGTTAAAATTAAGTTTGTTTGACTAAATAAAACAGAACATTTGTTATTAATTTATTATGATTAATACAGACCGTTGACTGTCGTATCCCTCCCTTCTCATACGGTGACCAATGGAGGTTCACAGCCGTCAGATATGGAGAGCAGTGTCAAGATCTTGTCAGAGCTCATCAAACTATACAACTTACTTTACAATCAAAATATCTGAAAAGAAAGTCAACTCTTTCTTAATTGATTTATACTAGTAAAATATTAACATTGAATTCAAATGATTAGTAAGACCTTTGAATATAGAAGATATGAGTCAAATTAAAAACCAGGTCAACCATCTTCTTATCTGTAAATTTATCACAAGAAAAGGACATTTTGTAAGTTAAGCAAAATAGCTACTACATACTACCCATTGAAAGTTATCTGTAAATTCGATAACGACGATTCTGTTGAACTTTAATCAGCACTTTTCAAACATAACACGGATTAACACGCAATTTTAGAGCAGCAACATCGATCCTTGAAGGATGATCTTTTCTAATAGATAATATTAATTGGTTTGGATGGATCGAGTTTCTCTTGTGTAGAGAGGACGATAGCTTTAAATTTATAAACTCAAGCTTTTGTGATATTTTAATTCATGGTTTCATTCCAAATTGTATATTTAAATTGATGGTATTTTTTAATCGATTTAATTGGAAGATAACTGATATTAGTTTTAATGGATTTTAAATTGGTTGATCCACATAGTAAATGAAAAAAAAAATGATCCTACCAAATGTCTGAAAAATTTCGATAAATAACCAAAAAACATTTGGTGGATTTAGCACACTGGAATAGGATAATCTACATGAACTTTCTTTGATAATATGTTAAATATTATATCATTTTTTGGAATTGAGACAGAAGTTATAGGGGATAATACTAAGAAGACGGAAATATTACAACAAAGACAACGACTACAACAAGAACCAAGAACGGACAAAAACACAACAAGAAAAGTACACACGGGCAGCTACAAAGAAACCCGATAAAGAAAGACAATTGTGTTGTTGCCTCTAAAGAAACTAAAGTCTTCATCGTCGTTGCTACGAGATGCCCACTCCCGAGACCAGGCCTCAACCTCAGAAGTAAATGGTAGCAGCTTTTCCGAGGACTAGCTCAAAACAAGACAGCTACAGCGAGAATCGCACCCGGCAGCACGAGAGCCTTTACCGTCGAGGACGAAGTCCGAGTCCAAAAGCAAGGATGATGCAAGGGCCGAACCACGCTTAGCCAACGAAAGACCAGACCCAACGATGGCCCAAAAACCAAACAATGGCAAAGAGCAAAGAGGCCCAAAGCCTAAGAAGGCCCAAAACCAATCGAAGATGTCAAGGTCAAAGGAAGAAGATATCGCCACTGTAGCAATATTATGTAATCCACATGAACTTATCGTATAGTATAGGAGTAGATGTTAGCAAAACAAAATTAATATTTGTTTTATCGCTCCTTTTTGGTCGCTTAAATCAAGGCAATGGCTCTTATTTGGATTTTATTAATATTAGTGGAGCAATGTCCCAATCATTTTCGTCATTAAGGTGTCCTCTCTGTGACGAGTTTATTCTTGCTTAAAATCAACAAGCATAATTGAACATGATGCTCTATATCGGCCACGAGCTTCTTTGGACTGCTTGGACATTCTTGATCTTAACAGTGACTTTTGTCACCGAGAATAATATTTACTTATATGATCACATTTAACAAATTTTTATTTTTTTTTGTCGTCATACATATAGCAATTTCTGGGTTCTATTATTTCAGTCAAAGGTAATAATCTGTTGTTATCACCACTTTTTTTTTTTTTTTGGACCAATTGACAAATGACAACTGAAAACAATCTCTCCACGACTTTTGTGATTTTTTTTTTCTCTTGTGATCAAATCTCTTGGCACTAAATTGCTCGTGTACTTGAAAATCTTAGGGAAGATACATATCCTATTGGTAGCAATTTTTTTGTTGTTTTGTACGTTTAAAGCTGTACACATGTGACACAAAGTGGTTGAATATAAATGTGTATTTTCAGAGATTCTCCTAACTAATTACAAGCTCTCAAACTTATCATGTATATTTAAACTCCAATTACTTACTAATCTTTGATAATGGTAATTTCAGTACAACATGCATGAGCATATAGCATTAACAATTATACTTTTATGCCGTTTATCTCAGTTCCATGACCTGATCTTAGGGTTTATAATAATTAAAAAGAGTTTAGTTTCTGAATCCTATGTTTTCAAAGAAGTTGTGTGTGTGTGTTTAGATCCATAATCTGCTTTGTAAACTATGAATCAACTTCTACGTAGAAAAATCTTTACTAACAAAATGTTATTCTGAAAATAACTTAAAAAATCTAATGCAAGTTTACGGATTCATATTAAAGAAGATAAAAACTCGATTTGATTCTACTAGCTTATCAAGATTTCATATTCCTTATTTGATACGATGTTTTGGGATTTATATATAACTAAAAATTTGTTAGTTATTCATAAAATCAATAATTAAAAATTCTAGAGATAAAATAGGGGTATAAATAGTAAAGGTTGAATCTAACTTAATATAGAATCTGCCAGAATTATTTGTAATTTTTTGCAAGATTCAAATGGTAACAACGAAATCTGGCTGAATATAATAGTAAATAATTAACAAAATAAATAAACTTGTGTCTCGTTAAGCAACGGTAATAATTGAAAACAATATGAAATAAAATATTTTAAAATTAAATTAAATATTAATAATTAAAAATTGTGAGGATTTTAAAAAAGACAATCAAATTATTTCAATGGATTAATAATGTAATAAAATATTCGAATGGATCCTACACTACTATATCCAAACTACATAATCAAAATTGAACTGAAACGATGATAAAATGGATACCCGAAATATCCAAAAACTATTAATTATATTTAGATTTAATATAACTTAAGTACCAAAAATTTCAATTATAAACTAAAAAATATCAATTATCTTTAGACCAAAACAACTGAAATATCCAAAATAACCGAAATATTTTAATTTTTAACTATATTTATGAATAATTTAACCAAAATTTATTCAAATTTGATAGATTGTTATTCAAATTTAACTAATATTTTATTTTTTCCTGATAGTTTGGGTTGTATTCACGGATGGAACTGAGTCGAATCTCAACTATAAATCTCAAATAATCGAATACATCCTACATCATAGTACCAAAATAACCCAAAACTTAAAAAAAGATTCGAATCCGGAAAAATATCTAAATGTCTATATCTAAATTTTAGTTTGGTTCGTTTTAATAATTTTTTAAAAAAACTAAAAGAAATAATTCAATTTTACATTTTTTTTGTCGTTATTCATTTTTTTGTAATTATTGAATTTTCTAGAATCTACCAATTCCATAGACGGTAAAGTAAACTATTAGATATGTCTAACGTTATTATTTCTACGAAATTCCACAATAGTGTAAAAGTTGTTTTGTTGTCGTTTACTCCATTTGAAAAAAAGATCCACAAGAAATGCAACTGGTGAAAAAATTAAAAATTCCTCCACGTTATTCAGCAATTCCACAATTACTCAGTTACCGTTTAAGGCCTAGTATTAGTCTCAAAGCACTAGTAATTTTTTTGCATTCAATCTTATATGCGTAAAATTTGAAGGAATAGAAGAAAAGAAAGAACATGTACTTACTCCATTTTCTTCTGATTCGATTACATAAACCCAGATGGTTATAGAAAATTATTTTAGGTTTATAAAACATGAAAATAGCTAATTTCTTTTTTATAATCAATTAAAAAAAGTTGATTAGTTGTTTGTTTGTTCCATAATAACGTTAAGTAATAAAATATCCAATGAAAAAAAAAGAAAAAGAGCAAACAAACTTATATATAATCTTCGCTGCATGAGTAATGCCACGTTGCCGCTTCTGTTCGGTGTCCTCTTCTCTCTCTCACTACTCCCCACTCTTTTTTCTTTCTCTTTCTTTCATCTCCATCTCTCTTGGATTCTTTCAGATTCCATGGAGGAGCCTTCAAAAAGCTGATTCGTAGAAAGCCATTTCTTCACTCTAAGATTCGGATCCGTCGTAGATAATCTTCCTCTTTCTCGATCCGTTTCTTCAAAATCCGATTCGATTCTTTGTCAGAGAGTTCTGAGAATCCTACTACGATTCGCCACCATAGATCGTTTGATTTGATTTGGATTCTTTTGTTTTGCTCTCTTCGCTTCGATTCGAGAAACACCTGTTAGTTCCATTTTTTTTTCTCTACTTTTGATTCATTTCGGTTTTGATGAAATCGAAATTGTTTAGGAAGTAATGATTCTGGATCGCCTCTACTTTTTATTGTTCATGATTAGCTTTTTGAATTTCATCATTTTACTCGCTGATTACGCAGGATCTAAGTTAGTTTCAATGATTCGATGTTTAAAATCAGCTTAAATTTTGTTTTAACTTATCCGTATAGATACGGTTTGTTAACTTATTCGATCTAGAATCTGTATTGAGTCATCGTCATGTGATTGTGTTTTTGTTTCCTGATTTTGGATTTCATATACTGTTAACTAATGGCGGATGGATTTTTTGTTTGTTTGTTTGTCTACGCAGCTCCTGCATTGGAGAAAGTGATTTAAGGTGAGACCTGCCTTCTTAGATGGTATGCAGCAGTTTCATAAGGAGTGTCATTGTTCAGGCTGGTCATATTGGGTTATTGGCTCAAGGAAGACATCGTTTTAGCCATATTAATAAGACCTTGAATGTTGGTTTCGTATTTAGAACCAGTGCAATCGGATTTAGAACCAGAGGAATCGGATTTAGAACTAGTGCAAAGATCATGGTTGATACTTCTGCCGAGAAACGAGTTTCTTTAGTTGATATGCCGCCTGAGAAAGTTGATGATGGTGGATACATTGGTGGTGGGTGGAAAAAGTGAGTTGATCTCTTTTAATTAGATCCGCGTTTTTAGTTTTTGTTTTTATGTTTGTAATGAATGTAGCAAATGCTTAGGGTGTATATAAATAGGGCTGTTGAAAAATATGACTTGTACTGAAGATATTAATTCCTGCTCGGCTTTGTTACTTGTTTAGTGTGAAATGCAAGCAAAATTTTCGTGTTTGTAGAAGACTATTATAGAAGAAACTGACTTCCAATATAAGCTGAAGCTTGATATTATTATTCTTTAGGCAATGGTTGTGGCTTTGGACCAATGTGATAGTATTGTTTTCTACTCTTTTGATTTGTTTTTAAGTGGTGCTTAATATAAGTTATGTGTAATGGCAGTGACGATGGAAGCTTGAGCTGTGGGTACTGTAGTTTCAGAGGGAAAAGGTCTACGATGGAAGACTTCTATGATGTCAAAGCTTCCATAATTGAAGGCGAAAGAGTTTGCATGTTTGGAATATTTGATGGTTAGATTCTATGTTTTGGCTTCCTTTTCTTCTGGTATAGACAAAAAGGAAGTGTTAGTGTTGAATTGTGGAATAGATTTGATCTGTGTTGAAGTCCTGTTTTCAACTTGCTATATCAACATTACATCTATCTCAACGTAGACATGGCTAAGCTAAAACAGTCCACCTTCATTTGCAGATTTAAGTGGTTCGTTCTGCATAAGCTGGCCACACAATATATCATATAGGCTATCTCTACTATTTTTATGAAGGATCTCAAATTTCCTTATGTTGAGTCCTTATTTGTATGAACTGACTACTGCTTCTTGGTTTTCTAATAGCTGTTTAGATAATTTAAGTCTGCAGCTCACATATAACTCAGATGCAAAACGTTATGTTGTCGAGTTGATATGTAGTCTTTAGCTTTAATCATATGACAGGTCATGGTGGTTCACGTGCTGCTGAGTACCTGAAGGAACACCTCTTTGACAATCTTATGAAGCATCCACAATTTTTGACAGACACCAAGCTGGCACTAAGTGCACTCTACATCTCTTGACATTTTGTTATAATCTCAAAAGCATAAGCTCATACAGCTTGATGCAATTTATGGTGGTTCACTTGCTAACTTGACCAATTTTGCAGGTGAAACATATAAACAAACTGATGTAGCATTCCTCGAGTCAGAAAGGGATACTTACCGAGATGATGGCTCCACAGCATCTACTGCTGTGTTGGTGGGGAACCATTTGTATGTTGCAAATGTTGGAGACTCCAGGACAATAGTGTCTAAAGCTGGGAAAGGTCAGTATTTCGTTGTGATCTAAAACAATATAGCATATCATTTATAGATAAATTGAGAGCATCAGTGAAAATTGAGTTTAGGAAATGGAATCATGCAATGCTTAGAGAACATTTGACCTTTAGTTAATAGTGAAATAGTGAATGGATTCTTATGATTGGTCACAACCCTTTGTTGTTTTCTTTTCTTAAGGTCCCTATTTCAAACTTAGTGTTTTGTGTGCTGCAGCGATCGCGCTATCTGATGACCATAAGCCAAATAGAAGCGATGAAAGAAAGCGAATTGAAAGCGCTGGTGGTGTTATCATGTGGGCAGGTAATCTAAAGAGATTATTAGAAATTGTCCTTCTCTTGTGTCTCCCTAGTTTGTTGCTTGCTTCTGAACATGACATAGCGAGATTGCAAAGATTTCCCTTCTGAGTTAGATCACTGGTCATTAATTGATTTACTCCAAAAGTTTGATATTTCCTTTACAAATTTTGATAATACGATGCTGTTGTTGATTTAAACATTCACTGTCAGGGAAAAACTAGTATTCTTGAGGCATGCCCTTAAAGCATCCTCATCTGGATTCCTTTGTCAGCCTAGACTTAAAATAATATCATCTGTATATGCTTGTCAGGAACATGGAGGGTAGGTGGGGTCTTGGCAATGTCCAGGGCCTTTGGTAACAGAATGTTGAAGCAATTCGTTGTTGCTGAACCTGAGATACAAGTAACCGCTTCTAACTACAGCTTACTGTTATCGCCCGAGAGTGTTATGTTACTCTCCTAATCCATAGTATAACCCATGTGAAATCCTTGAGTGTTGAGGTTTTGTGAACACACTCCTCTGCTTATTTTGCAGGATCTAGAGATAGATCATGAGGCCGAGTTTCTTGTGCTTGCTAGTGACGGTTTATGGGATGTAGTACCAAATGAGGTACGACTCATATAAATCATTCCCCCCTTTGTGACTGAATGTTTCTGATTTTTTGAGAGATATTAATGATTTGATTTTCTATGTTGGATTCAGGATGCGGTATCCCTTGCTCAGAGCGAGGAGAAGCCCGAGGCAGCTGCCCGCAAGTTAACCGACACTGCCTTCGCACGTGGAAGCGCAGACAACATCACGTGCATTGTTGTTAAATTCCGTCATGATAAGAGCGAATCTGCCAAAACTGAATCAAAGGCCATGGATGAATCCGAACCCGAACCAAACCCCAAAGCTGAACTGGAACCCCAATCAAACCCCAATGCTGAACCAGAAACTGAATCAAGCTCAGAAGCTGAACTGAAACCCAAACCTGATGCTATACCCGATCCAAAAGCAGAAACCAAACGAGAGACCAAGGGTGAGAAAGCAGGTGAGTAAGGCAGTAGCGCGGGGAAGGGTGTCCATATAGTTGGGGCATGTGGAAACAGATGAATATAAAATTGCATAGTAGTTGTGTGGTTTGTGTGAGGATTTGTGTTTTGGTTTTGTGTTGCATCATTGCACATGCCTATGCCTTCCTTGAGGACGACGACGACCCTTTTGACATGTCCTCGATTTTTGTCTATTCATTTTGTTTGTTGGTGCTTCTCACACCAAAAAAACATACATTTGTTATGTTTCTTTTCCACTTCTTTCTATCTTATTAAAAACACAATCCAATAACACAATGTTTTGTATTTCCTCTCCATCTCATTTATATTACGCATATAAGTTTTTAGATTTGCCACAAAAACACGTCAAACTAATCTTCACTTAGCATGTTCTGAACCATTTAGAAACTTAGAGTTTCACTTATAAAACAAATGAAGCTAGTAAACAGTTTCATCTATTATGTATACTAATCCTTATCAAAGAAATATACAAACCAAATTTTTACACGTCATAGTAAATTATCATTTTAATTTTTATGACAACATTTATAATAAACACGCTTTATGGTGTAGTAGTTTTGTTCTTCCAACAATGTAATTGTTTTGTCTTAATGCATGAATACAAATTATCAGGTAATTTTAAATTTTTGTTTCCCATCAAAAGGGTAATCTTCAAAATGACTTTAGAGTCTTTGCATATGATTCCTATTAGGCCTCTGCACATTCTGAGTTTCAGATCAGGTTCATGTTGGGTTTTCCAAGTTTTGGGAAAAGTTTAGTACTGATCAAGCAATATATAATTTTGGATTGGATTCGATTTGGAAACTCTTCGGATTGGATTAGTCTGATATTTATTTTTGGACCCAAAATTTTTGAATACGGGTTCAGGTACTTTGTTAATCCGAGCATACTCAGAATATCCGACAATATCCAAAACTTTCAACCTAAAAAAGTCTTGTGGGCTAAGGACCCAAATCCGATCTGAAACCCGAATGTACATGCTTTATTTGTATTAGTATTATAGGTTTTTCTTCGGATGTTTTAGATACCCGTTCGGGTCTCGGGTTTTATCCGAGATGATATCCGAACAAATCTAAATTCTGGTGTCGATCGGGTAATAGAGAAGAACCAAAGCCGATTCGAACTCGAAGTTTTAGATTTGGTTTGGATCAGAATTTTGGGTCAGGTTCGGAATCAAAACTTTGGATCCGGATAATATGCTCATGTCTAGTTCCTATTTTTTTAAATAAATCATAATGACTTTTTGAATCATATCAAAAATAGCAATTTTACAATGTTTTTTTCATTATAGTAAAACATTGTTCAGAAATTTAATAAAAAAACACCTCAACTATAGTCCCATCCATTTTAAACCCTCAACTATATTTTTAGTAAAAAATCTCCTCAACTAAAATCCATTAATAAATTTGATCCTCCGTAAACTGTTTCCGTTTACGGTGATGGAATGTTGTTTTGAAAAACATAAAATATCGAGGCGTTTGTATTTTTATAGAAACAACATGATTTTTAATTGAAATATAAAAAATAACATGAACTTCACTTTGTTTTAAGTTTAACCCAAGAAAATCCCTAAATCTTAAAACTGTAAAACCTAAGAAATTCCAAAAATACTGAAAGAAAAGTGAGTGCAGAAGACGTAGAGAGCAAGAGGTCTAATGGTTCGATTGTTCTAAGATGTTGAGGTAAGTCAAATTCATTGATTTCGACATAGAGAATATAAAAAAACACAACTACATGCATAGTGCTTTGTATTAGATCGTCACGTCAAAGCTTGGAAAAAAAAAAGACAATAACCTTCTTCACGTCAGAGAATGTTTTCTCTTTTGTTTGAGTTCTATAAATATAATAATCCCATGCTTTTGTTATTTCTGTCTCGTGGTTTTTTATGTGTATGCAGGACGATTTTTTTCGACTACACGTTGGTGGATATTGGGCATCAGATGGTTCATACAATGGTGGTGATATAAGGCGGTGTAGCGTGGACCTTCAAAATCCTAGTGTAACGATGCTATTAAATATGGTTAAGAATGAAGGTTTTGCAGAAAACATGAGTAAGTTTTCGTATTTTCCATCAAGAATAGAAGACCAGAATAAGAAGGAATAGTGTAGTGATCTGGATGATGCAGAAAACATTAAGAGTACTCATGAGTTGGAGAGCATGAATCTATATGTTGTTAGGGTTGATGATCCTTAGTCCGATGATATCCTTATTAGAGAAGAGGAATAGGAACCCGAAAATGAAGATGAACCTATTGATTTTTATTGTGATGATTATGCTGAAACTGATGATTCCGATGATGATGGTCAAAAGCATGAGTTTTTTTCTTGGCCAAGCGTTTGTCTCCAAAGAAAGTTGCAAGAAAGCGATTGAAAAGTATGTTATCAAAGAGAAGGTTAATCTCTATTTTCAGAAATCTGAAAGTAAAAAAGTAGCTGCAGTATGCTACAAGGATATATGCCTCAATAAACAGTCGGTCTACTAATATGGTTGTGAGATTTTACAAAGGAACTCACTCATGTTTCTCAGCAGGTGTGGTGAATCTTTACAGCACACCTAAGATAGCAGTTGATTTTCTAATGAGTTTAGAACTAATCGAGATTTGACTGCGAATCAGATTATGCAAAGGTTGCTAATCCAAGGTCTACAGGTTATTATGTTACACATATTATATATTAAGTGATGAATATGCTGAGCAGTTTATTTTTGTTAAACAATGTTGCTGGTTTTTTTCTGTTTTGTCGATTTTTGAAACAAAATATCGTTCAACAACTTAAAATTTTAGAAATTTGTTCACACTTTTGTGTCTTTTTTTTTTTTTTTTTTACATTTTCTAAACACCAAACTAAATCATTCAAAATCCAAAATAAAATCACGAAACCGGAACCATAAATTTCAAATTCAAGATTTTTACATGTCTTTCATGTTTGTTTTTTCAATTAAAAACCTTATTATTTATATGAAAAATACAAACACTTCTACGTTTTATGTCTTTCAAAACAATTTTCCGTCACCGTAAACTAAAACGGTTTATAGAAGATCAAATTTATTAAAAGATTATACTTGAGGAAATATTTACTAAAAAAATAGTTGATGGTTTAAAAATAGACGACACTAAAGTTGAGAGGCTTTTATATTAAACTTGGTGCATGATTATAAATATTATATCTTAATACATGCATATAAAATGTAAAAGGGTAACTTTGATTTTTCATTCTTTCTTTTTATTAAAAATATTAGTTTTCCAATATGACTTTTGATTTTTTTGTAAGTAATTCAAATATATATATATATATATATATATATATTCAAAACTAGAAAATATCATATTTTCCTTGGTTAACAAGATGCATTATGCGTCTTTAAACACGGATGTTGATGCACCAATAACGTGTCTTCCTTATCATATATAATAACAATATATTTTCTCGCCAGAAGAAAAACTAATAATGGTCAAAAATAAGTAAAACTAAAAATTGAATTTTTTGAAGAGAATTAAGAAATAAATCTTACATTTTTTCTGGTTAACAAGATGCAATACACATCTTTAAAAACAGATGTTGACGCAACATGTCTTCCTTATCAAAATATAATAGCAATATCTTTTCTCGCTAGAAGGAAAGCTAAAAAATGGTCAAAAATAATTAAAACTAAAAATTAAACTCTTTGAAGAGAACTAAGACATAAATCTTATATATGTTTCCTGATTAACAAGATGCAATACGCGTCTTTAAAAATGGATGTTGACTCAACACCAGCGTGTCTTCCTTATCAAAAAGATAATAACAATATCTTTTCTCGCCAAAAGGAAACCAAAAATTAGTCAAAACTAATTAAAACTGAAAATTGAATTCTTTGAAGAGAATTAAGAAATAAATCTTATATATTTCCTGGTTATCAACATGCAATATTTGGATTTAAACAAGGACACTGATGTAACAACATAAACCACTAGACTATTTATATGCATTAGTTTTGGAGAATAGGCCTAAGCCTCTTGGCCATATGGGTTGGCCTCCAAAGCAGCTTGAACGCACTTTCAACATCCTTAAACTCGTTTTTTTTTTGGGTGGAAACTTCTTCTTCAGCAGCTAGGGAATTCTTGGTGTGGATCCGCTGCTGATGTAGAAGTCAGAAAAAAATACTTGAAATTAGCTTTGATGCTCCACCCGGACAAGAATAGGTTCAAAGGTGTTGAAGGAGCGTTCAACCTGCTTTCAGAAGCTTGGGGTCTTCTGTAGGATAGTGGTAAGAGAAATTCGTATAACGAGAAGATCAGAAAATCTATGGGACTCAACCAAATGTTCAACCAATGGAGAGTGCTGCTAATCCACTACCACCATCACAATCTTGCCCGGCTGGTGTGGTGGTGGTAGTGGATTAGCAGCACTCTCCGTTGTTGGAACATTTGGTTGAGACTCCCATAGATTTTCCTTATCATCTCGTTGTACGAATATCTCCTATCAGTATCAGACAGAAGGCCCCAAGCTTCTGAAAGTAGCTTGAAGGCTCCTTCAGCACCCATGGACTTATTCTTGTCAGGGTGGAGCATGAGAGCTAGCTTCAGGTATTGTTTTCGGACTTCAACATCCGTAGCTAAGGGATGTACACCAAGGATCCCATACCAATCCGCTTCTCCAGCAAGTTTGTTCTCTCCAGAGATATAAACCTCGACTGTCGTCAACAATTGCTTCAGACCATCAAGATTTGGAAATAAGTTCTGAGCCTTGTTAGCGAATATTTTTGCACCGTTGTAGTCCTTTTCTGTAATCTTCCTCTCAGCAATATCCATTGCGCTTTTCGCTTCATCCTTGTTGCATTCCATTTCCTTGATGATTGTTGCTTCGTTACCAAATACTTTGAATAGAGAATCCTTAGAAAGCCTCTCACCTGTCTCAATGGAAAAATCAAAAGGAGCAAAAAGTGAGAATAGTTTTACAGAAGCATATGATGATTAATTATGTGACAATGTTAAAGAGAACAGATTCAGTGGAATATTATTGTAGTCCTTTGGCCAGAAATTATGAAATTACCATATCTAATCCACAAAACAAACCCAAACAATACAAATTTTCATAGTTGATCCGCTTAATATAATAGATATAAACTCAGAAAATAAAGATCTTGAAAATCAAACAATTTAACAATAAGCAATAGTTATGATCACAAAATCTGATCTAACACTCAAAAGATATCAATATGATCAACTACTACTTTTTCTCTTAAATCATTATCAACACACATCCACCAGCTCGATCTCATTCCATACAAACTTGATTACTGCCAAAGCAAGTTTCACTTTTCTCCATGTTTTTATTTCAATATTAAAACAAAGCAAAACTAAAACAAGGGAGACTAACCGAGGTTTGTCATAAAATCAAATGTGAATGGTGCTACGGTCTTCGATCCATCGCCAGTTATGTCAACTAACTTAGGTAAAGTAAGTGATAATGGATCATTGTTATCACCCATCTAACAAAAAAAAAACACAAATGATAACATGTTTATAAAACATTAAAAACCTTTTACATTCTAAATATAAGTTTATAAAGGTTTTATAAGAGTTTATAAAGCTAAAAAAAATGTTTTTATAAGGTTTTATTAGAACACTGAAACCATAAATCTGGTTTCATGGATTATTCATAACAATTGTTTAAAGGTTCATACGGTACGTGGTGTTGTGATCCAAGCATGATCTTAGAGTCTCCCCAAACTCATATTGGTTTTCCAGCCTTTATACCGAATGATCCAAACGATTTTAGGGATTAAATTGAGACATTTGTGATAGATTTTAATCTAAATTCAAAATTTCTTCCAGTTTTTATAATGTTTAATAAAGCTAATAAACCATTTTTATAAGGTTTGATAAGAACACTGAAACCATTAATATGGTTTCATGCATTCAGAGTCCGCCATGAGCACAAGTGGGGCAAGCCCATACTTGCGGCCTTTGACTTAATAAGTAATATTTTGGTCGTTTATTTTCTGAAAATGTCAATGGAGGATTTGGTTACTGTGCTTAATACGAAAGTATAATGTCGCGAGTTTGATTCTTTCTCCCTATATTTTACCAATTTTTTTAAAACTTACCAATTAGTCGGCCCATCAATATTTTGGATTGTGGCCCAACAAAACTCATCGCCAGCCCTGCATGCATTTTACATAACAATTGTTTAAAGGTTCATATGGCAGTGGCGTTGTGATCCAAGAGTGGGATGATACTGACACAAAAGTCATTCTCATTTAAGAGTAGTATCTTAGGGTCTCCCCAATTAGTAGTCCCATCAATATTTTGGATTGTGGCCCAACAAAACTCATAGCCGGTCCTGCATGAATTCTACATAAAAATTGTTTAAAGGTTTCATACAGTATGTGGTGTTATGATCCAAAAATGGGATGATACTGAAACGAAGGTCATTCTCATTTAAGAGTAGTATCTTAGGGTCTCCCCAAACCCGTATTGGTTTTCTAACCTTTATACCGAATGATCCAAAAGATTTTAGGGATTAAGTTGAGACTTTTGTGATAGATTTTAATCTAAATTCGAAACTTCTTCTTGTTTTTATAAGATTTTATAAAGCTAAATAAACCATTTTTATAAGGTTTGATAAGATCATAAGAACACTGAAACCATTAATATGGTTTCATGCGTTCTCCATAACAATTGTTTAAAAGTTCCTACCGTAGTTGGCGTTGTGATCCAAGAGTGGGATGATAATGACAGGAAGGCCATTCTCATTTAAGAGTAGTACCTTAGACTCTTCCTAAACCCGTATTGGTTTCCAGCCTATATACCGAATACAAGTTTTTATAAGGTTTTTTAATAATTTTTAAAAATGTTTTATAAGCTTCTTTGCTAAAGTTTTATAATGTTTAAAAAAGGTCAAGGATACTTACCTTTGATGTTTGTTTTCCTCCCTTTATTATTCTTGAATCTACAAACACATCAGACTTTTATAAACAAACTTATAAAACTTACCCAAAGGATACGATGATATTTAATGTCACAAAATAAAACGTTTTTATAAGGATTTATAAGAACACTAAACTATATTATTGTTCACAAAACCTATTATACAAAACACAAATGATTAGTAATAATATATTTTTACAATGTTTTTATGTGGTTTTATAAAGCTAAATAAAACTTTTACATAAGATTTTATAAGAACAGTGAAACATATATCTAATCTAAGAAGAAGACAAACCTAATAAAAATCAACTTCTGACTGCAAAATGAAATACTTCAATGACGAAAATCAAAGATATACTTAGAAGCAAAACAAGGTTCACATCCATTTTTGACACTTAAAAAATCATTCAAAATCCCATATGAAATGTGGTATCTGCAAAAAAAAAACATCAAAAAAGAAGATTAAAACTGACCACGCGAATCTGTGAAAAGCCGAAAGAAAAGAGAGACATAGAAGATAGTGCAAGAGAAATCATATTTTACCATAATGATTTGCAAAGAGAGGATCGCCGAAAGATACAGAGAGACGACGATGGAGAAGGTGGTCGTGATAACGAGCACATGCAGAGATGAGACTTATCGTGAAAATGTGGTTTTAGGCTAACTCATCATGAGGGTATATTTGTCATTCCATCTCAAAATAGTTATAGTTTTGAAAATGACAAACTAACGGTTATACTTTTAAAAATGTGCATACTGAAAGTGTAATTTCTGAAATTATCCCAAATACTGTTTTGGATGTTTATGCTATTTTGTCATACCTATCAATAAATGGTTAATATGGTATGTAAATTATTGTTACTAGTTGCATGAATCTAATTATTTTGTCTTAAGGCATGAATACTAATTAAAAGGGATAAGTTTGACTTGATTTCTTTCTCTTTATCAAAAAATTTAACAGTCATTTTAAACAAGATGCATTTTTGATAAAGAGAAAGAAATAAAAATCAAACTTATCATTTTTAAAGAGAAATAAATTCTTATTGGCTAACATATTTATAAATTTAGGCAAAAATAAATATCTCAACCTAGGTTAAAACGTAAACCATGGTTAATTAAGTTTGGAAATTGAGTTAATTATAACGTTGAATACGAAAAACAATTTCCCACCCATACATGCATTTCTCGTGTATAAATAGGTGAAGTGTTCTTCAGAGAGAAATATAAAAACAAAAATAAAACTAAAAGAATCTGTAGTTAAGGTATGTTTCTTTTTTCTTTTTTCATTCTTCTTCTCTATTTTTCTTGGCACCCTTTCCCGCTTATCGTTATCGTTTGTATTACACAGAAAACTTCATCTGCGGTTTCAAATTTTATAGTAAATCTGAATATGGTTTTTGGTATTCACCAGATTCAAGTTTTATAGTAAATCTGAATAAGGTCTTTGGTTTTCACCAGATTCAAATTGCTTGTGTTTGTTTTGTGGATTAGATTTTGTGTGTCTTCATCTATATTGTTAGATTTTGAGTGTTAGATCAGATTTTTTTTATCATAACTCTAATGCTTATCGTTAAATTGTTTGATTCTCAAGATCTTTATTTTCTGAGTTTATCTCTATTATATTAAGCGGATCAACTATGAAAACTCGTATTGTTTGGGTTTGTGTTTGTGGATAAGATATGGTAATTTCATAATTTATGGCCAAAGGACTACAATAATATTCCACTGAATCTGTTCTCTTTAACATTAAGTTCACATAATTAATCATCATATGCTTCTGTAAAACTATTCTCACTTTTGCTCCTTTTGATTGTTCCATTGAGACAGGTGAGAGGCTTTCTAAGGATTCTCTATTCTAAGTATTTGGTAACGAAGCAACACTCAAGGACATGGATTGCAACAAGGATGAAGCGAAAAGGGCAATGGATATTGCTGAGAGGAAGATTACAGAAAAAGACTACAACGGTGCAAGAAAATTCGCTAACAAGGCTCAGAACTTATTTCCAAACCTTGATGGTCTAAAGCAATTGTTGACGACAATCGAGGTTTATATCTCTGGAGAGAACAAACTTGCTGGAGAAGCTGATTGGTATGGGATCCTTGGTGTACATCCCTTAGCTACGGATGTTGAAGTCCGAAAACAATACCTGAAGCTAGCTCTCATGCTCCACCCTGACAAGAATAGGTCCATGGGTGCTGAAGGAGCCTTCAAGCTACTTTCAGAAGCTTGGGGCCTTCTGTCTGATACTGATAGGAGATATTCGTACAACGAGATGATAAGGAGAATCTATGGGACGTCTCAACCAAATGTTCCAACAATGGAGAGTGCTGCTAATCCTCGACCACCACCACACCAGCCAACACCTTTTTACAGGTCTGAGCCTGTTGTGGAGAGTAGGCCTAAGCCTAAGCCTAAGCCCCGTGGACGCCCACCTAAATCCAGCGTGGATAAAACCAATGCGACTCAACCAACAACACAGAGTGCTGCTAAGCCTCCACCACCACCACCACACCAGCCAACACCATCTTACAAGTCTGAGCCTGTAAATGTTGGGGAAAGTAGGCCTAAGCCTAAGCCCCGTGGACGCCCGCCTAAATCCAGCGTGGATAAAACCAATGCGACTCAACCAACAACACAGAGCGCTGCCAATCCACCACCACCACACCAGCCAACACCTTTTTGCAGGTATGAGCCTGTAATTTTGGAGCGTAGGCCTAATCCCCGTGACCGCGAGGGTGAATCTAGCGGGTTAGAGGAGAAGGATTGGGTTGTGAAAAGAAGACTTGTGAAAAGATCTGATCGAAGAGTCCGAACAACACCATAGTAGCTCCTAAGTAGATGATCATGACCTTGTTATGTATTGTTGAAGTAGCTTATTCGCTCCAATCTTGTCAAATCTTTATATGAACTTTTTAAATATTTATCTTTGCTTCTTGAATAAGGAATAAAGTCAATTAATGATACATGCTTCTTCTTTTTTGTCTACACAGTTTTGAACTAATGTGATAGTATTGCTTTCTACTCTTTTGATTTGTTTTTAAGTGGTGCTTGATAATAGTTACGTTCAGATGGAAGCATGATCAGTACTGTAGTTTCAGAGGGACTTGTATCATGATGTCAAAGCTTCCATAATTGAGTTTACATGTTTGGACTATTTGATGGTTAGATTCAACATTGTCAGATGGAATATATGCAAGCAAATACATGGCTCATGCACTCAGTGTTGCAACGTATTATTATGCCATGTGGGCTTGGCTATAGAATGGAGGTTATTTCTTATTTATAATCCTTGTACCATAGGAATTAAATTGCTGTATTATATCTGACTCCCGCATTTGACCAATATTGAATCAAATTGCTGTCGTAAACTATGTTCAGTCTCTAAGATATTATAACGTTGTTATAATATATGATCTAACATTTTGTTGCACTGCTGCTTCTTGATTTTCTAGTTGACTGTTTAGATAATTTAAGTCTACAGTGCATAGTTGAACTATCAATATGTATTCATATAATACTCACAAGTTAGAATCATATGTTGTTTCAATTTCTGAAGCTTTACTCATAGCAAGCCATGGTGGTTCACGTGCTGCTGAGTACTTCAAGGAACACCTCTTTGACAATCTTCACAAATTTTGACAGACACCAAGCTGGCACTAAGTGTATGCGCTTTAATTATATCTCTTTACATTTTGTTATAATCTCAAAAGTATGAGCTCATACAGCTTGATGCAAGTCATGATTTAGGTGAAACAAACTGATGTAGCATCTATTATTTCTTCCAACTCTTACCATGTAAAATCGTTTTTTTTTTTTTATGATAAAAGGCTTTCTATTAAATGCAATGGAATGTTTACAGCATGGTGAAAATACACAAGAAGAACATTAAAACTAACAAGAGAACAATTTATAATAATTGAGCACAAGAGAAAGGATACTGAGGATATAGTGATTGCCAAGACATTATAAGCTAGTTGAAGACGAGACCCCGAGAACCATAATGAAGCAACGGCCGCCCAATGCCAAGCATGGTGGCTAAAGCACTACACAAGTAGATGGTTACCAGAAAGGCTAGCCGGGCCATAACCTAGAGACGAAGAAGGAGTTGCTACCAAGTTCCCACGTACTAATCTCAGTATAGACATGAGCAAACTCGAAGCCGCAAAACATAGCCAAAGTAACCGAGATCAACAAACCACCAAACAGAAATAATATCGTTTTTTTCTCACTTTAAAACTTTTGTTTTCGATAAATCCTCTAATTTAAAAGATGTTGACGTGTTGCTCTTGCATGTTTTCTAGAGTGTAACTGACAAAGTAATATTGTTAGTTTTGTACATTATTACAAGCATCTAATTACTACAGTCCAATATAAGTATATAACTTACTTTTTGAAAGAAAAAAAAAACACAATATTTAGCATTGAAGAAAAGACTCATATTTCTTTCTTCTTCTTCTTGTTTATTTTTTCTAAGAAAAGAGAGAATTTGGATATTTTTGTCAGCTTTCTAAAATCTAATTATGGTTGCAAACTTTATTCAACCATATATATAATTAACAAAAATGTTAAAAAATCTTTAAAATTCTAATGTCAAATATTAATTAGCAATGTTGAATAGGATTGAAAAAATAAATATCAAATCTATTGTAGTTCACAAAAAAATATGGCCAATAATTAAGTAATAAAGTAAATAAATATTCAAAAATTAATGTAGAAACATGTTGGATGAAATTTTAAAACTTCATAAAAATATTCATTGTGGTAACAAACTTATACATATCTTTTTTTTGGTCAAAAGAAACTTATACATATCAATAGATGTTATGTATGGTATGCCTATTATTATCTCTACTTTCATGAATACATTTTTTCTAATCGTAATGCATAAATACAAATTATAAATGTTAACTTTCTTTGACTTAGAATTTGTTTTTTTTTTTGGTAATGGTAATTTTTTGAAAATATCTATATTTTTTTTTAATCTCTGATCTGATGTAAACATTATCAGAGTTTAAATTTAAAAATATACATGTGTCATATGTGTTGAGTGGGTAGAAAATATTTTTGGATAAAATAAAATGAGTTAATAAACAACACCATATCAATTAAAAGCCTTTATATAACATGGGCTTAACACAAACAGGCTTAAAGCTTATTTTACCATAATAAATAAAATTAAAATCTAAGAGAGTAGTGTAAGCGGCGATGTCTGATAATCCACCGTGAAGCTCTGTTACCGGCGAACCAGAAGCGATAGCTCCGATCAGTCGGGATGAATCTGATTCGATCCCCATACTGAGGTTAACGGAGTCTCTCGCCGATTTTAAAGTGTTGTTATTAAGGAGAAATCGAAAAGAAAAAAGTTCAGAGTAGGGTTTGTAAAGTCCCTTGGAGTAAAAGTGTTTTGATTCAAAGAATATTCTTATCCTCGGTGGTGCGATTCAACGATTTGGTATGTTTCTTCTCTTTTCTATTTTCATGGTTTCATCTCTGTATATTTTGTGCTCTCATTTTACAGAATTTAGGGATTTGAGTTTGCAGTAATGGATTAGTTTGGTTTGTATTCACATTTCTGAGTCTCTGTTATGGTTACAGAAACCTTAATTTCGTGAATTTGTGGCTAGTTTTAGGGTTGTCCATTTGTAGTTTTGTTTGTGTATCCATTTGATAAAATTTCGTTTTTTTTTTGAAATTGGGTCGAATTTTCACGAGTCTGGAACTTGTTTGATTGTATGGCATTGATTAAAATGTGGATTAGGGTTTAGGAGATGCAAATGCTAGTGGAAATCTTGTGGATTTGGTTGTGGGTCGGTGGATTGTGGTTTAGGTTAGGTTTCTCATGTTTAAAGTGTTGAATATCATCTGTGAATGATCAAAGTTAAGTTCTAAGCTTAGATTGTGTTTTTTTTCTCCATTTAAAATCTGGATATTATTAGAGTTTGAGTGTTCATTTAAATCTTGATATTGTTTATTGTTATAAGGTTTAGGTTAGGTTTCTCATGTTTTTAAAGTGTTGAATATCTGTGAGTGATCAAAGTTAAGTTCTAATTTTAGATTTTTTTTTGTTTCCCATTTAAAATCTGGATATTGTTAGAGTTTGAATGTTCACTTAAATCTTGATGTTGTTTATTGTTATAAGGTTTAGGTTAGGTTTCTCATGTTTTTATAGTGTTGAATATCTGTGAGTGATCAAAGTTAAGTTCTAATTTTAGATTGTTTTTTTGTTTCCCATTTAAAATCTGGATATTGTTAAGAGTTTGAGTGTTCACTTAAAACTTGATATTGTTTATTCTTATAAGGTTTAGGTTAGGTTTCTCATGTTTAAAATGTAGAATATCTGTGAATGATCAAAGTTAAGTTCTAAGCTTAGATTTTGTTTTTGTTCTCCATTTAAAATCTGGATATTGTTAGATTTTGAGTGTTCATTCAAATCTTGATATTGTTTATTGTTAAAAGATGTTTGATTGCACTAGACCCAACTATTTTTTAGATTTTGAATGTCTTCATTTAAATCTGATAATGCTAATTGTTAAAAGATGTTTGTTTGCACTAGATTCTCAAGATCTTTGTTTTATGAGTTTGTGTATCTCTATTATATTCAGCTGATTGTCGTGCAAATTCATATTAAGCGGATTTCCGCTTAAATTTGGCACGTAAATTTTTTCGTTTTGTCTGTTTAAATGCAATGTTACGGTAGGAGGATCGAACCGGGTTTCGTTAATAGAACGCGCTTTCTACCGGTTGAGACCAATGCCACCGGATAAGATTGATTTTCATTACCTTATGAATTGCATTTAGTGTCTTACCCAGATTGCTGAGATCTGCATCTTTATAGCAAATCTTACATTTTTCAGAATGTTGGGACAGGGATATGTATCTACTCTTTTAAAATCATCAGATTCTATGAATCTGATCTCTTTAACTTTAAGTTTACTGTTTATATAAACATGATATGCTTCTGTAAATTTTCCACTGAATCTTTTATCACTTTTGCTCTGATTTTCCATTGAGACAGGTGCAAAGTGTTCTGAGAATTCTATTGAAGATCCTGTATTCTGGAAAGTTTCCAGTGGAAAATATTTCATATCAGAGTAACTCTCGAGGACATGGAATGCAACAAGGATGAAGCGAAAAGGGCGATGGATATTGCTGAGAGGAAGATTACAGAGAAGGACTACAATGGGGCCAAAAAATTCGCTAACAAAGCTCAGAACTTATTTCCTAATCTTGATGGTCTGAAGCAATTGTTGATGACAGTCGAGGTTTATATCTCGGGAGAGAAAAAAATTGCTGGAGAAGCTGATTGGTATGGGATCCTTGGTGTGGATCCCTGTGCTGAAGATGAAGCCTTGAGAAAACAGTACCGGAAATTAGCTCTTATGCTCCATCCGGATAAGAACAAATGTAAAGGCGCTGATGGTGCGTTTAATCTTCTGTCAGAAGCTTGGAGTTTACTATCCGACAGTTCTAAAAGAAAGTCATATAATGATAAGAGGCAGGTCAAAGGATGTCAACAAAGATATCCAACAACACATAGCGGCATTCCACAACATCAGCGAACATCTAATGGGTTTCCGAGTAAAAGAGAGCCTGTAACTTTGGGGAATAGGCCTAAGCCTCGTGGCCATATGGATAGATCTAGCATGGGTTCGCCTTCGCCTCCTTCTGTTCCTCCAGCGCAGAAGGAAAGTAGTACCTTCTGGACCAAGTGCGACAAATGCCGGACTCAGTATGAGTACCTGAGGATATATGTTAACCAGGCCTTGCTCTGTCCAAACTGCCGTGGGTCTTTCATTGCAGCAGAGAAGAATCCGCCTACAAATATTCCAAAGGCTGTCAACGTCTCATCTAACCAACAGCACCGGAGTACCAAAAATCAAGCTGCAAACAAAAGGTCATCTGGTACTTCTGGAAGAGAGCCTGTAGCATCTGCTAACTATAATTTCGGATGGGGTTCTGGATCAAGAAGGGCTGATTCTAACAGCCAAAATGCAGCAAATCAAGCTGCGAATCTATTTCATCAAGCACAAGATAGAGCGAAACGAGAGTTTGGAGAGTCACAAGAAAGGGATGCTGCTAGAGGATTTACAAATTCTGATCTGTGGAATTTTAAGAGGCCGAAGACAGATGATTCCCAGTCTGGTCCATTTTCAGGCAAGTGGTCGAATCAAACAGGTGTAAGTAGATTCGGTACCTCTTCTAATCCTGCGAAAGGAAACACTGAAATGCCTAACACCATAGGCTCTCTTCATCCTCATTTACGAGGAATGTTGTTACCTTCTGATATATCAAAAGCGCTTCTGAACAAGGTAGCTACAGATATATTGAGGAGACTTCCGAAGATGACCTCTGACATGGAAGAGAAGGTGAAAGGAACTGAAACTGAGAAGAAAAGTATGAAAGCAACGAGCAAGGTGACTAGCAAGGCAAATGAGGTTGAAATGTCAGTTGAGAAAACTCCCCATGGTTCAGTTGGAGAGAAGGATGATGACGTGCAGAATATTGTAGTTCCAGATTCAGACTTTCACATCTTTGATCTTGACCGATCTGAAAGTTCTTTTAAAGATGACGAGATTTGGGCTGCTTATGATGATGATGATGGAATGCCTCGGTATTTTGCCCGCATCCAAAAGGTGATTTCTGTGAATCCCTTTAAGTTGAGAATCAGCTGGCTCAATTCCAAAAGCACCAGTGAATTTGGTCCTCAAGTCTGGACAGCCTATGGTTTTGCTAAATCATGTGGGGATTTTAGGGCTGGAAGATACGAAGCATCGGATACACTAAATACCTTTTCTCACAGAGTCGATTTCACAAAAGGTTCAAGAGGACTCCTCCACATTTATCCCAGAAAGGGACAGGTTTGGGCATTGTATCGAAATTGGTCCCCTGAGTGGGACAAGGATACACCTGATGAAGTTATACACAAGTATGACATGGTGGAAGTTCTTGATGACTACACTGAAGACAAACAAAGCTTAATAGTGGTTCTCTTACTCAAAGCTGAAGGATTCAAGGCAGTTTTCTACAGAAGCACAGAGGAAAAAGATGTGAGGAAGATTGCAAAGGAAGAAATGTTTAGATTCTCACACCAAGTGCCTCATTACATTCTGACTGGGAAAGAAGCTGATAACGTACAAGCAGGTTATCTGGAACTAGACCCGGCTGCAACTCCTTGTGAAATAGTTTCAGAGAATGCGAAGACGATTGAGAAAAATGAAACTGTAAAGGAGAAAAGCTCAATCCCAAAGGAAGAAAAGGCTATGGATCTTGATTAGGGGTTATGAAGCTAGTAGCAATCAGTACAGTGGAAGAAGCTTTTACATCTCATCTCATATGGCATCATTAGGGAACAGGACTAATCAAGGTTAGGTCTGATCATTTGGTTTCTATTTTTCTTATCTTTATTTCTCTTTTGTTAATTGTAAGGGTGACCCAGAAACTTGTCATTTTTTGGCTCAAGAAACTATCTATACCGGAAAAATTAGCCTGAGTATTTCGAATTTTTTGGGGGGGGGGGGTCAAATGTACAATCTTTTTTTTTTCTTGGTATTTTGTTTACTCAGTAGAGACCAGAGAGATTCTTGTAAGAACTCATTTCGGTGGTATATCGAATATATATGGTGGTTATGGCTTTAAACTCTTTTAAGCATTCATTTTAAGTTTTTGTTTTTGTTATTCATTTGAAGTTCATTGAAATGTTAGTGCTAAAATGGACCAAGACGGTCCGTTTTGAGCTCAGCGTAGCTAAACCGATTTGGTCGTGGTTTTGGAATTTGAGTATCTATACCGATTTGGTCTTGGTTGTGGAATTTGAGTAGGGCCAACTTTGATATTTCAAAATAAATTTGTGCCACCACATTAGACTGAACCGTCCCTAGATGCAACTGAGATTTTGTAGGCTAGTTCGAGTTTTTGTGTTGAGTCAATGTGTTATTATCGGATTTAGGTAGCACTTGTTTGTTTGCATTTTGGGTTTATCTTTACATTTATTGCATATTTCAAAAACAAGTTCACATTTTTCAGCATTTTGACTACTGTTTTATTAATTGGAAAATAAAAATGTTTGAACACAAACAAAAAGTTCTCGTTCCGTTCGTGTTTACACGTTTGTGATTTAACGATTTGCAGGAATGTTTTATCAAAACTAAAATCGTTTTATCTAAAAAAAATTGTGATTTTCTTCATCAAATTGATTTTTTTTTCCAATGAGAAAAATCTTTAAAATGTTTTTGTTTGAAATAAAACACAAACATAGGATTTGTTTTTGAAACAATATACAATTCTTAGAAACTGTAGTGAGACGTTTATAATTGAACTCATGTGATACAAGATTGATAAGTCTCACATGATCATCTTCTTCTCATGTATCTGAATAAAGGAGAACATTGAAGAAGTGTGCGAATTTGATTCACAAAGTCATTAATGGTGTTCACGTTTATTTAGCTGAATGGTCAAAAAGAAGATAGATATGCAAGTAGCCAAGTAGCCAATACTCTCTTTATAATCAGTTTAATTTTGACCTCAAAAAAATAAAAAATAATCTTTTTAATTTTCTTCATTCATCTCTTCCACACCTTTGTTTTTTTGGGTCCACCTCTTTTTTTTCATCCATTAATTAGGTTTAATTGGATAATATATAATCGTCGTTGTCATACTATTTATGCTAATACCGACGCATGAAGTGAATCTAAACATTCCCACTCTACAAAGGTGATTGTCCTTTTACATCCAATAAATGGACTTACTATTTATGAAAAACTTTCTTGTCCTTAATATAAGATCTTAAGGCTCTCGAATGATAGCAGTCAAACAAATGATTTGGTTGTTTTGTGAGAATTGAAAGGATTAAATTTTTTTGAAGTAAATACTAATTCTATAGAATTATTTGGTTCATGTTGGAAACCTTTTTTTTTTGTAACTCTTTTGGGATATTTGTTTTGTAGTTGGTTCCTTTTTTAGAGGGGCAGATTTTCAGAATAAGAGGGGTGTAGTGTATTCAATATTTGAAGAGATTTGAATTTTAGTGAGTTTTGAGATGATTTGGTGAAATTTGGGTGAATTAAAAAATCTGTTATTAAATTTCTGAAATCCCATCTAAAACCATGAGATTTAGCTCTTTGTATTTTTTACATTAGAAATCTTCCCAAATCTCATCTGAAACTTTTAAATCAAATTCTAATCATGTTTTCAATAATAGTGGATTTAAATATATAATTTAAAATTATTAATTCAATAACACTAGATTTTAAAAAATATTTTAAAATTTATGTTTCAATAATACATGATTTATCACTAAAATTCAAATTTCTCAAAATGCTCAGTCTAATACACCTTCTAAAAATCCAATATTATAATATAGGGATTCTTTTTGTTGTATTTGATAGTTGAAGTCGAATATCATAATTTATAAGATTTCAATCTAAAAGTATTTATTTTGAGGATTTTGACGGTTTCATATATGAGCACCCCAAAAGCAGTTGCACAGTTTTAGTTGTGTATCAAAGTGTTAGTTCAACCATTGAGGACTAAATACATATCTCTGGGATTCTCAACTAATTTTAGAGAATCACTATATTTTAATAATATTTATTATTTTACATTTTTTAAAAATCCATGTGAAAGATTATCAGTAATAATGCTCTTAGAGTCGATAACTTCTATAGCGATATCTAATATTTTAAAGGCATACATGGATATCTAATATAATCTTGAGGTAGTAGTGCTTTCGAGTATACTTTGGCACGTTATAAAGTTAGCAATGAACTTTATTTTTTTCGTGATCTGAGTTATAAGAGCCAAACATTTTTTGTGTTTGAGTCAGATATTTCTTTGACATTTGTTTTTATAAAAAGTGTTGGATAAAGCACATGGGACCATTCGGCTCTCTCGAGATTGGCTCTTCGAGTCAGGAAAAGTTAAGGCACATGACCCATGAAGCAAACTAATCGGTTTTCAAAATGAAGAACCCGAGTTTTTAAATGTTTAAGGTTTTAGCCAAATTAATGAAAACTAACACAGGAATATTTTTGTGTCCAAATTTCAGCTTCATCATACGTTTGGAAAACAATCCAACAAATCAAAATATTGTATTTCTAACGTTTTTTTGCATAAGCCTGCATTTCTAAATACATATTTGTATCCCAAAACGTTTGGTTTTTCTTCTAATAAACCTAAAGCTTATAAAAATCTAATAAAACACACCTATAACAAGAGACTAAGTCGTGCCATCATCGGTAGAGAATGAGCCAAAACCACCAAAAACTAGAAAAAAAAAAGATTGGTGTGGCTAATTTCGAGGTTCGAGGAGAAAGTCCCATACCTCAAAATTAAGGTGGCGGCGGTTGCAAACATAAGAGAAAAGAATGGCCTTCTCAGCATGATCTAATAGTAAAACTTTAAATTTTGAACAGTTATCCATTTTTTATCCAACTGCAAAAATAAAGATAAAACAAAGAGAAAGCTATCCAATAATTGATTCATCCCAATTAGCTAATATAAATTTATAAGAATCTCTTTTTTTTCTATAAATCAAAATTTAATAATAATTAACATGCTTAGTTTTCTTCTATGTAACATAAAAATCAAAATAGATACACAGAAACAAAACATGTAAAAAATTAATTAGAAAATGAGTACATGTTGGAAACGTGAAAACACACACAAATAATTATATATATATAATTTTAAACTATATAGTAAAACATCAAAAACATATTTGAAACAACAAAATCTAACACATAATTATTAAATAGTTTACTGAGAGATAAAATATCATAACCATTAAAATCAAAGATATAAATAAGCAATTCACATTCCTAAAATATTTAAATTTTATTACTTTAAAAATGATGAGATATTTTATACTCTTTAAATTAATTAGGATTTGCTAGAGTTAATAGTAATAATAAAGATCATATATGTTCACTTTTCAAACTATTTATTTATTAAATTTTTTAAACGGAAATAAATATTTCCGTCGCGTTTACAAATTGTGACTTTTTTTTAAAACGCAATTTTAATAAGTTTTACCATGTTTCTAAAAATTCCTGTTTTCAGAGGAAGAAATGGATCTCGGATCGATTTTTTATGCTACCTAGGTTTTCGTATGTATGCCAGTGGAAGAAGAAAACTGAAAAATAAATAAATGCAGCCACAAGGATATAATCGTCAATAAACACAGAAATGGACAAAAAATGGCATATTCGAAAATAATAATGAATAATGTGGGATAATATAACAAAGTAACCAATAGGAGTAGTGAAATCAGAGAAAGAAGACCTTTTATAGACCATCCAATCAATCAATTTTAATGTGTTTTCATTTTTGTTACATTTTATTATTACTATATTTAAAAATCTCTCACTCTATTTATATTAAAATAGAGAAATAAAAAAGTTTGTTGGAGGATTCTTCTCTTTCTTCTTCTTCTTCCTCTCTTCTTCTTATCTCTGCCTTCAAAACGGCGACTCAAATCTATCATTTCTTCACATTTACGCTTGCATCGGAAGATCTCACCGGAAAATCAGATCGAACAGAGAAAACTCGATCTTAGTTTGTGTGTGTGTTTTCACTCATCATTTTCTCTTTCTGTGCAACGAATTTGGCGTTTTCGGTGTTGTAGAGATTTAAGAACGGTGGCTTAAGACGGAAGAAGAAGATGGAAGCTAACGCGATTGAAAACTTGGTGAATCCAAATCTGGAAAGAGATTATATTAGAAGGCATCATAAACATGAGCTACTTCAGAATCAGTGTAGCTCTACGCTTGTTAAACACATCAAAGCTCCTGTTCATATTGTAAGCTTCTTCTTCTTCTTCTTCTACATGAGCTCTCTCTATTTTTTTTTTCCTCTCGTAGTATTGAATCAATCTGTTAAATCAAATCCAGAAATGTGAAAATCTCTTATCTAATTTGACTAATCGTTGAATCTTACCAAGACGATTGGTGAAGATGAATCAAACTTGTATAGAATCAAATGTGAAATCCAGAAGCTGAATCAAATCTGATTATAGAAGCTTCTATTGATAATCCCCAAAACTAATTTTTGTATGTGATTTTAGAAACTATGCTTGATCTGATTATAGAAGTTTGATTTATTGTGGTGTATAGGTATGGTCTCTAGTGAGAAGATTTGATCAGCCACAGAGATACAAACCATTCATAAGTAGATGTGTGGTTAAAGGTAATTTAGAAATTGGTACTGTTAGAGAAGTTGATGTGAAATCAGGTTTACCAGCAACAAGAAGCACTGAGAGATTGGAGACGCTTGATGACAATGAACATATTCTCAGTATCAGAATCGTTGGTGGTGATCATAGACTCAAGGTAACATCATCAACAACAACAACAACAAACACATTTATTTGATCTTTAGACTTAATGTATCTTTCTTTGTTTTGAATTTTTAGAACTATTCTTCAATCATATCTCTTCATCCTGAGACAATAGAAGGAAGAATAGGGACACTTGTGATTGAGTCTTTTGTGGTGGATGTACCTGAAGGGAATACAAAAGATGAGACTTGTTACTTTGTGGAGGCTTTAATCAAATGCAATCTTAAATCTTTAGCTGATATCTCTGAACGTCTTGCGGTTCAAGACAGAACAGAGTCTATGAACAGAGTCTAAGATCGAAAGCTATTGAAATATGGAGTCTTGAGAGATTTTGGTTGCCATGGATGAAGCTCTCAAAGGGGGGGGGGGGGGGGGGGGAAGAGAGTCTCTTTTGGGAATGGACAAAGGCAAAAATATAAAATCATTTACCTGTTACATAATAAGTTTATCATTTTACCTTTTTTTTTTGGTTGTTGTCTAATTTTATGAATGTTTTTGTTTATGATTTTGGAGTTATGGTTGGGTTTTGCACACTTGCAGGAATCTTACAATTTGCAGAGAAATGTTAAAAAGTGTGATCATGGGGTTCCACTCTTTGGTTCCTTTTAAAACACTTTTTAGTTGCACTTGCACCCACACACATTTATTATTATTATTTTTCTACTTTTGTTTTACAACTTTATTATCCAACCAATAGCATTTGTGGGATAAGAAAAATCTCAACACTGACCATTAAGGGAAAGAGATCTTTCTTGTAGTTTATAGATTTTTTGTCTTCACTTGTTATTGAGGAAACACACAGTAGCTCCATTACCTGTAAAAGGTACTCTTTCTTTAGTATTATTTTACAACGTTAAAAGAGTTTTCTGCTCTCTTTTTTTGTGTTTTTTTTGTAATGGTCATTGTTGATGAGTTTATACGTTTGCCCATTTGGAATGATGAAATCAGTCACATGGACAGATGGATCCATTAACAATGCTTCCATTTCAATATCATTATGTAACTTCATCAGAGAAGTTGCAAGTTGTGACAAGAATTTTTGGCCTTAAAATCACATCAGATCAAAGACCACAGTTACATTCCTTTCAATGTTGTTTTACATTTTTCTTCATAGAATTGAACAGAATGTCTAAAGAGAAATGTTTAAAGTCGAAATGAAACTAAAGGGCTAATGAAATAAAGAAATCCTACAATAATTTATAACATGAGATCAATAATTTCACCTGCTTTTGTTTTTTTTTTTAAATTCTTTTTGTTGTTGAAAAGCTATGGGAGATTTACTCTGTACAAAGCTTAGAACCTCCCTTTTTTTAACACCTAAAGAGGTGAGTTTATGATAATGAATGATGTGATTAGGCCAATACCAAGTCTCCTTCTTCTTGTTGTTGCTCCTGTAACTTCTCTCCTTGCTTTGGAAGGAGAATACGCTTTATGTCCTCTGCGGTTAGCGTTTCATACTCTAAAAGTGCGTTTGCTAACGTGTGTAGCTGCTTCTCATGCTGGGAAACAAAAAAATCTAAGTGAGAAAATACTTTATTTTTGATATGCGATTTGCGGGAATCTTGGCACAAACATACCCGTTTCAAGAGAGATTTCACTCGCTCATATGCCTCTCGAAGAAGCTTCACAACCTGATCAAAAATATCAACACCACCAGATGAATGATCAGACTTGGGAGCAAAGAGATTTGAACGAGGAACAACACGAAATGAATAAAGAGAGTTCCCTACCTCTGCATCAATGCGTGATTGCAAGTCAGAGCTTGGTCTTTCTTTTATATGAACTGGTCCTATTGCCTCACTCATTCCACAACTCGATACCTTCCATATTAAACCAAACACATTACTACAACTACCGCAAGAGGTAAGATTCATTACCACAACTCTACAGTGGAAATTTCTTGTCGCCGTTAGCTAGTAAGTTTTAGGATCTCAGAGACTAAATCCCTGAAACCTCATTCCAGAAAACTAACAGGACCGAAGGCTAACTCTTTTGATAAACCAGGAAAAAATAAGAAGCAATTAAGCACATGTATCTCCTAATCTTCGAGTAATGTGGAGGTTATAACAGGAGGTTACCATATATTGTGCAAGTTCTGTGGCCTGGGACAGATCGCTACTAGCTCCAGTGGTGATATGGTCCTGGCCAAAGATAAGCTCCTCTGCAACTCTTCCTCCCATACATACATCAAGACGAGCTAATAACTGCCTCTTGCTCACTGATGTCTCATCATTTGAAGGTAACTGCGTAACCATTCCCAATGCAGATCCACGTGGCATTATAGTCGCTTTGTGGATCGGGTGCGCACCTCCTGTGTTCAAAGCGACAATAGCATGACCACTCTCATGGTATGCAGTGAGCTACAGAGGCAAAGAAGTAAGTGAGAGATCATATCATTTGTAGACTCCACACCCAAATACTGTTGTGTCAGATATTGGAATATACCTTTTTCGAGTCCTCTGATACGAACATTGTCTTCCTCTCTGTGCCCATGACTATTCGGTCCTTTGCAAATTCCAACTGTGCAGAAGATAGCTTCTCAGCCCCTTCAACAGCTGCTTTTATGGCAGCAATATTTACCAGGTTTGCAAGATCTGAAAATCGTTTTGGTGAGATTTGGGAAAATGTAGTGAATCATTGAACCTTCATAGGTCAATGACAAAAGAAGAAACTTGGCCAAACTGTAGTTATAGATTTTAACACACTCACCAGCACCATTGAATCCAGGAGTTCCACGAGCAATTGCTTTAACATCAACATCGTCTGACATAGGTTTACCTTGAAGGTACAGTTCCAAAATCTCTTGACGTCCACGGACATCCGGACTGGGGACGACAATCTAAAATCGAATTTGTCAGTAATTTCTGCTCCTTTGGAAAAATATGAGCCTATTTTTATAACATAGCAGCACATACATCTACCTATCTCTCTGTTTAAAAAAAATTGAACACCAGATGCGCAAATTCCCAAACAGTTAAATCCAAGACAAGAAAAAGGTATCATCATTTTCCAGTAACAAGCATGAGATCTTATCTTCAGACTAGTTCTAATAAAAATAGAGATTAGTACAAAGAAGATGGAAACTTACATGTCTATCGAATCTACCCGGTCTTGTCAGGGCTGGATCAAGTATATCAGGCAAGTTTGTTGCAGCCATAACTATTATTCCCTGCATAACCAAAATAAAAAGAAGCAGAATACTATTATATACCCCCAACTAACTAAAATCTGGGTGGAATTGCTGCAAACTAAGGGAAGTAATCATCGTACACTATCCCTCATTAACAAGTACCTCATTCTGCTCAAACCCATCCATCTCAACAAGTAGTTGATGCAATGTCTTCTTTGTATGCCCTTCCCATTGTTTTCTCGTGGACCCAACAGCATCAATTTCATCAATGAATATGATACAAGGCGCCTGTAACACATGATTGTCAGCAAATGGAATTTCATCCAACAAAAGTCTTTTGAAATAGCTTATTGGCAGTGACAGATAGAGTAAGACCTTTTTCTTAGCTGCCTGAAACAATGATCTCACACGCCGAGCTCCTACCCCAACAAACCTGTCAGTCAACGAAAACATGACATTATCCATTATTGAAGAAACCACCTGATACTATGGCTCACACGGCATATGCCAGAGAAAGACAACTAGAAGAAGGCTCACATCTCTTCAAATTCAGATCCAGCTCTGTAGAAGAAGGGTACTCCAGCTTCTCCAGCAATTGCCTTAAAATTTTAAACCGTGTCAAGTTATTGCAATTAATCCAGAGTATTGGTAGTCTAATAAGAATTTATGATTAAGAGGAATGCCTATGAAAGACACCCACACAAATGAAATTATAATTAACTCTTAATAACCACCTGATTCAACAAGAGACGACAATATAATGCTAATGTTAACTTACTTTAGCCAGCAATGTCTTTCCAGTACCAGGTGCCCCGGTTAGAAGAATTCCCTGAAAGAAAATATTTAAGAGATGTCTCAACTCTTAATGCTAACTAAACAGATTATGGGCTTACATAGATAGGAGAAAACAAAATGTATACAAAGAGACTACCTTTGGCAACTTTCCTCCAAGGCGAGTAAATTTCGACGGATTTTTTAGATATTCTACCACCTCCTCAAGCTCTTGTTTTGCATCATCACAACCCTTTACATCCTTAAATGTTTTGACATTCTGTAGCAATCAACTTGTCAGAAACAGACATAATCAAGCCTCTCTTACTCTTAGATATTCTTTGGCTTCAAGGACTACATGAATAGAACTGTTAAAATGTTAACTGAGTAAACAGCATTAAATCCATTAATCCAAAGAGATTCCAGGAATCAAAAAGACAATAATTATCTCAGGTAAGAAAGATGCTATCATGCAACTAATTTACAATATCCTTCTCTTACTATATCTTTTGCCACTTTCACTAAAGCAATGAATTCCCTCGCAGTTCTAAGTCAACTATTTTAGACTCCTTGTAAACAGTGAAGAACATCATTACTTCAACTTTAGTCAAAACTGTTTACCTTTTCTGGCGTTATTTCTTTGTTCAACTCTTTTGGGGAATATGAAGAACTTGAACCAACACCCGAAGTTCCAATTCCTCCGAGGCTTCCAATATACTTTTGCAGAGCAGCTGCACCCATTAACCTAAACAAGGAACTTCCACTTTAACAGGAACAAAAGAACTAAAATGGAGCAGCAACACTAATTCAACTATGCATAAGAAGCAATATTTCTGCCTGTGGTATCTATATGAATCTGTGATAAACTTGATCTCAACTAAGAAGCATACCACACTAATCCCACCGCAACTGTGAACAAGATGGTAGAGATAAGCTCTTGCGCAAATCTTGATTTGTTTGAAACTTTAGGATTAACCTAGCAAAGCAAAGATATGAATTAAGAACTTAAGATATACGAAACCATTTGAACCCATGAAAATACGCACTTAAAGCTTATCAGATGGGCAATATAAGAGAAACTTACCATAGTGACATGCAATGGTTGCTTCTCAGATATACCAGGGTTCACAAATGGTTCGTCCACATTGCCTGATGCACGATGCTTCAGTTCTTGCAGCTGCACATAAAACCAATGATTCTTACAAATACAACAACACTAATTTAAAAACAAAAAGCAACTAAGAACAGTTAAACTTTCAATCCTGTAAAGAGAAAGATCAACGGTTACATAGAGATGTACTGGAGGTACGGGAAACAATAAGAGACATCAGGCTACACAAGTTAAGAGAACGAAGTGTAGACAACCGAAAAACATATAACCGAACCACAAATTCTAGAGTAGTAATATAAGAATACCAGAGCAGGAAGACTAGATGGCTTCCCCATTTGTTCATCAGGAAGATACTCAGCAATAGCATTAGTAATGACAAGAGCTCGAATATATTCAGCAACTCCTCTACTATCCACTGCGTGTTCCCTTTGTTCAAACCTTTGAACTACAGCCTCAGGACTGAAACAAAGAAAGCATCATCACACCACATAGAATCAACTAAGAGCAAACACAATTCAACTAATACCAATAGAGCTTGATGAAACTAGTAAATTACATACATGTGCTTGTTGAGCTCAGCCAATAAAGCACCTTGTAAAGCCGCATCCTTTGGATTAGCATCAGCTTCAGCGATAAGTTTCTCAAGACGCTTGTCTTGGCGAGAGAAAGGCCACCAACTTAGCCACTCCCACTCCATTACCTTCTCCATAGCTCTCTTTAAAGCTGCCAATAATCCCATCATTAACACCACAATCCTAAACTTGTTCTTCTTCTGCTCTTCTTCTTCCTCTTTCCCCTCCGTTACTCCATTACTAACCTCTGCTTCTTCTTCTCCTCTTCCACTTTTCATCTCCGCCACAAGACTAGCTTCACTCGTCTCTTCACCATCAAAGAAACTATCATTCGTCTCTAATTCCGAAACCTCCGTATCCGAAACCAATCTACTCTCTGCTGAATCCGTAATCTCCCCAAAAGCGGAGTCTTTGGGAACAAAATCGGAATCGGAAGCGACATTGTCTTGGCGCAATGAGCAAGGAAGGGGACGAAATCGAGAGTTGACAAGAATCGAAGAAAGACGATAGAACCTGGATAAAGATTGAGGATGAAAACTCAAAGAAGAAGAAGAAGATAAGAGAGAAGAATAAGGCTTAAAGGAAGATGAATGAAGAGGAGGACGAAGAAAAAGAGAAGCTTGAAGAGTGGAAGAAGACATTTGGAGTGTGTTAATAGTTTAGGGTTTTTGAATCCTTCCTTTATCTTCTTCCTCCTCCTTCCTTAACACCTCTTTATATTTCAGACCAAACGAAAAGACTTTACTTGGAGACTTGGGAGCCACAAGATCCTTCTTTTATCTTTCTTCTGTTTTTTTTTTCTTTTCTAACTTATGGTTTCTTTTAGACTCATTTTGATTTGAGTTTTAACGTTAAAACCTTATCCACACTTAATTTTCTCAAACTTTGGCCAATCCTTCACTTATAGATGATTAGACAGAGTTTGATAATGAAAATGATTTAGTGAGAAAGCGAGAGAAAGAAATAAGTTCTTCTAATTCATTTCTCAAATGGTCTTATAATGATCTTTTGGACACAAGTACGCAAGTGTTCCAACCTTAAAGAAAAGAAAAAAAGAGCTAAGAGAAATAAAAAGAGAGATTAATTAAACATCTTTGTCTTCGACTTTTAAGGGGACTTCTCTTCTCTCTTTCTAATGCATTGGACCAGGACCACCATAATGCTGCGGTGGCATATGACCACCTGGACCTTGATGCATTGAGCCAGAAGATGGTGGTGCCATGTACGGATTATGACCACCCATTCCCATTGAACTTTGCCCTCCTTGTTGGACCCATCCACCTTGTGGCGGCTGCTGCTGCTGCTGGTGATGGCTCCCACCTGCTGCATGGTATTGCTGTGGATTGCCGGCGTATGGATTCTGAACGGGCTGTTGCATTGGAACAGCTGGGTTTGGCATTGTGTAGTCTCTGCTTCTATCGTTGTTCACCTGCAATTCCAATAACCAAAAAAATATTTACTTTGGTGTTGTGAAAAGGTTTAAAAGTAAGTAGAATACTAACAAACAACTACCTTGATGCTGAGGTCAGTGTGGCGTGAATAAGTGATGTGGAGCTTACAAAACCCACCATCATAAATACAGTGTCCTTCCAATGCTTCCTTCGCCACCACAGCCGTTTGAACATCTGAAAGAAAACCCGCGAGGGTCATTTGAGAATTTGCTCTTACACATTCAATTGACGATTGAAACAGAGTCTATCATAGATAAGATTACCTGGGTACTGAATCAATGCCTGTAGCCCACCGTTCTTGTCAAACATTGCAATCTTTTGAACAGCTCCAAAAGCCACAAAGACCTACTCATTAATAAAAGCGGGAAAGAGAGAATTAATATTTTCAGAACCAAAGATTCCATGAGGATTCAGCATAGAGCTAGAATTACCATGTGTAAAACATCCAAGGTTACAGCATACTGCATATTTTCAATGGATGCGAGAAGAACATTACTTTCAGGCTCCATCTTCTTACCATCTGCGCCCACAGTTACCTAGTAAGAATGACACATTAACTTTAGTAGTTAGAATAGTAAACAATGTGCCACCAGTAAAAGATTCCACTAAGTAGCAAGCAGAATCATAATCATAAATGGATTTTCCAGAGTGAGACTGCTCCTAAAATGCTTACCTGACCAGTACTATCAATGGCTGATGGAGCAACGGGAAGGTAAGGATTAGTATAGTCCCTGTAAAATAAAGAGGAAACAGTTAACTTATTTTAATGGTAGAAATATGGCAATCATCAAGTAAACCAAAATATGTTTCAGCAGACAATGTGAATACACATACCTGCTCCGATGGCTCTGAAATTTGACAGTCAAATCTGTATGAGCTGAATATGTGATCTTAAGAGAGCATTGTCCCACTTGCTCAGGGAGTAGATACCTAATACCCAGAAACAGAATTCAGTAAACAAATATGCCTTACAAGTAACAAACACATGAAATCTTATAACACAGCCTGTATGACTTGTAAATTGAAGTTTTAGACGCACGATATTCCCAGGAATCCCACATGACAGGACTATCCTCTTACTAAGTATCTACCAATGTCTACAGTATTTTCCCCAGTTCGTAGATGAAAAGATTAGTTGTAAATTTAGTTTTCCTACATCTATCAACGCCAATTCGCCATACATAACTTAAGAACTTGGCATCAGATGGTAAAACTCCTATAGACGCTGGAAAGGCTGACAAATGTCAGACCCCGCAGGCAATATCTAGAACTATACAGCCCTTCACAGTTAGACTAAATACCGTGTCAAAAAATTAATACAACTGTCACCTAGGGATGCTTCTTCCATCGAGGGCATTTTTGGCAGAGGTAGCAGTTTCCGCATCAGAAAATTGAACCAGTGCCTAAAGAGCATTCCAGAAAATAAACAATATGAGTACAGTAACAACAAAATATAAAGCAATTGTCGGCTTGGTAACATACCTGATATCCGGCTGTCTTCTCGAAAGTAGTAATCTTGTGGACAAACCCAAAGGCTGAGAATACCTGCATTGCAAGCCAGCAATTAGAACACCAACAAAAACCCAGAAGGGTCAACTTTAAGGACACCAGAGCAGCCATTGCGATTAGTTTGCATTTCAGAACCATTACAAATCAAATTTAGTTTGGGTCACCTATCTACGTATAAACTATAAAATTTGCACAGTATCACAAAAGTTAGGACAGCAAATTAAAGCAACATGTTATGATGTGACACGTTTCAGGCCGCTATACACTCTCTAAAGGCAAAATCTGAACCTATCCAACAAAAACAAGATACTTCTCAAAAGGTTGGCTAATTGATGAACCTCAACACAAAATTCATCGCAGCCACATATCAAACAATCATATTAAAAACAAACCAAGATGTTTCCTAAAAGGTTAGCAAATTAAAGAACCTCTAGATAGAATTCATCACAGCCACCTAGAATTTAATACAGTTCTATATCACAATAGATGTACAGATCGAGCTGCACCCTCTCATAGCAAACAGAATTAATAACTACACCTATGTAAGACCATAGCTTACAAATCCTAGACTATTTGATAAAAGGGAAGTGTGAGGGAGAGAAGGGAAAAGAGAG
>CM051391.1:7305856-7355856 GCA_028015245.1 Cardamine occulta | reverse complement strand
CAGAAAAGTTGAGTCTTTTAGCGTCGAATGAATCAGAAGGATCGAAATCGAGGATGAAACAGTCTTCGGTTTCATCGAATCTTTTCATTTCTTGTCTGTTTTTCAAACAGAATATGGCTCTGAGAGGAGTTCCATCTTCTTCTTTCTTCGTCTCCATTTTTTTTTTCTTTCCCAGTTGCAGAAATCGAAAAGTGGGGAGCGTAGTTCTACTGATCGTTGAGGTTTAAGATGGGAGCAATAAAAAAAAGGCCTTAATGATTTAGTAATTATGGGCCTAAATTATCCCAAACCTACAATATTTGAGATCCAATTGAATCAGACGTTTTACCCTCCGGCCCACTACAAAACCAAGAGCATATTTGAAATGGTTTATTTTAGGATTTATCTACACATGACAATGTCATTATACTCTCCCAATGATTCAAATTAATTTGTCGTTTTGATCTTGTACTCCGTACGGCACACGCTTTGCTCTGCATCTGGCTCTGTTTTGGTCTTGAGCTGATGATCATAGCATTAAGGGCTCATTTGGCGGTGAGTTTGAATTGGGCTTTATCTCTGTCTGGCCCACATTGTCATTTGTTGTAGTTTGGAGAAGACTCTATGCATGTTGGAAGGTTCGCTCTGATACGAGGGAGATATGTTTGTTTTGTAAGTGTCCCTTATACTAATCAATGTAGTCAATATATATAGACCTCCATAAAGAGTAAAGACATGTTAAAAAAAATATATCATGTTCACCGCATATAATATTAACCAATCTTACCAAGGTCTATATTAAAATCTTTCAGCAAGCAATAATTCAGCTGAGCAAATGCATTACACGAAAATAATAATCTCATTACATACTCTTATTGATCGACTAGACTAGTCTAGTTAAAGATGATTCTTACTCGGAATCATAGTAAGAGCTTTCACTTCGTATAAGTAGCTTTCGCTCCATAGAACCCGCTGAAGCATTGCAATGCGAAGACATCCATTGTGCTAATGTAACAGTAACACTGTATATATATATATATAGAACTGGATTTCAATTTCATTAACATTGAAGGTGTTAAGACTTTACAAAAGATAATTAGAGAGCTTCCTTGCCAAAAAAGATATATTAATAAACAAGGAGGGCTAGCTAGAGTTGGATCATGGATCGAGCTAGCCAAATTGACATGAGATTACTGTATATAGTGTTGGCACTCTACTAGTAAAACATTTTCCATATGTAACAAAAAAAGAGAGTTTCATGGGAAAATATTAAACAAAAATTCTTTGAAAATTTGCAAAAACCATACAAAGAAGATTTATATATAAATTACCAGATCACAGTAGGTTGCATTAGGAGTTGATCCAAAAGGAAAGTTCAAGCATAAATGTCTTGGATGTGGATAATCTCTACAAGCCACCTGCTCAACATAAAACTCCAACAAAAATTTTAACAACAAACATAAAATAAAAACATAGAGAGAAACCCTAAAAACACTTTAATTTAAAAACTCAAACCTGGCTAGTCTCATTGATGATTCCCAAATCTTTATCATCCGAAAATGTGAGTCTTTTAACATCAAACGAATCAAAAGGATCGAAATCAAGGATGAAACAATTTTCTGTTTCTTCGAATCTCTTCATGTCTTGTCTTGTTTTCAGACAAAATATGCCTCTAAGAGGACTCTCTTCTTCTTTCAAAGTTGGTGTCGTTTTTCTTGCCTTCCTTTCCATTTTCACTCCCAACTCTTAGAGATCGAAAGGGAAAAGAGTAGAAGACCAAACGTTACAGTTAGCGCAAAGCCTTTATGTTTTACAGTTTAGTAATAATTAAAAGTGGCTTCTGAGTTCTGACGTTTATGTTTATGTTTAAGTTTGAGACTAGTTTTTAAAGGCAATTGCAACTAATGGAATTGTATTTAAACATGAGTTATAAATGTTGGTTGCTATAGAGTCAAACACAATTGTACTTGTACTTATTACCAATATATTGTCGTTCAGAAACAGGTTGTTCTGGGATGTTGATTTCCAGCGGGCAGGGAGCTGGCTATGGAGGAAAATTTTCAAGTTCCGCGACCTTGCAAGGCCTTTCTTATCAAGTATTATTATCTCAGGTTTCTCGGCTTACTTTAGGCATGATAACTGGTCTTCCTCTGGTCCACTCTTTGATCTCACGGGACCCCTAGGACCACAGGTCACAGGTATCCCTAATCTTGCCACTGTCTCGCAGGAAATCACGGATGGTTCTGGGAATCTTCCACGAAGTCGTCATCAAATAGCCTCGCTACTTCGCTCACACTTGCCTGCAGCCTCCTCGGTTACTTCTCCGGGGCTTATAGCACCGGATTACTACCTACGGAGGAACTCAGCTTCATCTCCTCCAGATATTTTTAGCTCCTCCAAGACTTGGTTTTCTCTGAATCTTCCACCAGTTCAAGTCCCTTGGCACAAAGCTGTCTGGTTCTCGCAGCGAATTCCCAAGCACGCTTTCATCATGTGGGTTGTTTTTAAGGATCGCCTAACAACGAGAGATAAGTTAATCAGATGGAGTTTGAACGTTCCTGAAACATGTCTGCTCTGTGATAGGAATGATGAAACAACTGGTCACTTATTGTTCAGTTGCTCTTACTCTCAAGCTGTTTGGGGCTCCTTCTTTTCTCATGATAGTTTGAACCCTCCTCTGTTCTTTGAAGCCATCACTGCGTGGCTCTTCACTCTCTCCTCCACACCAAAACTGAGTATCGTATGTCGTCTTATCTTTCATGCGGTAGTTTATTATCTTTGGAAGGAGCGCAATGAAAGACTTCACTCCGCTACTTCTAAATCACATGCTCTACTTGTTAAGGAAATTCAGATCATTATTAGAAGTAAGTTAGCAGAGCTAGAGAGGCTACCTCCTCCAAGACAGCCCTCCTCTTCTAGTTCCACTATGGAGGAATCTTTTCTCTCTGGTTTCGCTACATTCAGCCATAACTCTTCTCTAAACGACTTTAACTTCTTCAACAGCTCAAGTCAATATGTTGCTTCACTAAAGTTTCTAACTCCCTCCGTTTCATATTAGTTATCATTTTGGACCTTAAAACTCGTTTCATATTAATTGTTGTTTTATGTTTTCAATACATAAGTTTGATAAGATTTTCAACTTTGTCCCTCATGTTTTAATGTCTTGATCAATGAAATAAATTTAAATAAATATTAATTAGAGGTAAAATAGATAAATTAAATGTTTTCTTAATATGTGTGAAATAACTTTAAATAACAACTAATTTGAAGTATATTATTACATGATCCACAGTCTTGATCATTATCATTTCTACTTATTTTCTTTTTTTCTGTTGTAAACTCAAAAACTTGTCCCTTTTGGAGGGGAACAAAAGGAAAATATATATATATAAGAGCATCATTATTGGAGAAACCCATTTGGGTTTTTTAAGTAATATTTAATTATAATTTTGAAGTTAAGAAACTCTGTTAAGAAACTTCTGTTTTTGCTGCTTTATTGGTAGAAACCCATTAGGGGTTTTAAAAAAAAAAAAATTTTAAACTTTTTTTGTTTTATTTTAAATAGAGTTTATTTTTTTAATTAAACATAGTTGACATAAAAACATAACATTTTAAACATAGATTTTGAAAAAAAAATGCAAAAGAACGCTCAATTCGAGTTTTTTTTCTGATCTTGTATATGAATATCACCTTCTATTCACCCACCAAACGATTCCAATTCATTAATATGTAAAAAAAAAGTTTAGAATTTTAAAGTTGAAGTTAAGAAAAAAAATTTTAAAAAAAAATTAATTTAAAAAAAAATTAATTTTAAAAAAAATTAAAGTTAAAAAAAAACAAAAAAAAACAGGTAAAAAAAATCTAGCAAAAAAAAGAATTGGCAAAAAAAAAATCGGACGAATTACGGGTTGACACGTGGTTAAAACAGTGTAAGAACCTCCTTAAGAACCGGTTTTTAAAATTTTTATTTAAGAACTGGTTCTTACACTGTTCATAATTATTTTATTTTTTTAATTTAATTTTTGGGTTAAAAACTTCATTAAAAACTTACAATAATGATGTTCTAAGACGTCGGTTAAGAAAGAAAAAAAAAAAGATATTGTCGTTCAATAAATATGTATGATATGATTTGGACATTTTTTATTGGATATCTCCGAATGGGACTTACGATTTCCACTTACTACGTATTTTCAAAGGTAATATGTTACATCACGTTGACTATTTTATTTTTATTGATACAAGGAAGGTTCTGTGATCATGACGTATTACACGGTAGTAGGTGGGACTTTTGATTCTTTTTTTTCTTTTTCTTTTTTCTTAATAGGACTTTGAGTATTGAGATAACCAAATTTTGTCTCTTTTTCAATGTGCTATTATTATAGACTCCTATGGATAAAACTATATATAATACGTGTAATGTAATGCCATACTTCAAATCATTTAGTCATATCTTACACTACAATTGAGAAAATTAATCATAAAATTGTATAGATTAGGGTCATTACTTCGAGGATCTAAGTTTATTGGATAATAAATATTTTACCCAGTCCTATATTTTTTTGCATTGTAAGATTTCAATAAATCACTAGAGGATTGTTATAGTACGATGCCTTTAACTACTTGAAATAAATGTTGTACTTTATAACTATAATAATACACCAATTATTTTATACAAAAATGGTGAATAAACCTATCAATTTCAACGGACGCAAAATGAAAACATGTGTAAATATATAAGTCGAAATTAATATCTACATGTACGTGAGACTTGTCACTTGTGGTCCTAAAAAGTGTGTGCTTGTTAATTTAAGGCAGCGAGAAGTGTTCGAGATGTGTTCACAGTGAACATCTTTCAAGGGAGTAGGTGAGATGCTTTTCTTTTCTTTTTTTAATACGAAATTTTATCCAATCATAAAATTACATGTGTCTCGTTTGAACATAATGCATTTTGTCTTATAGAAAATGATAAGAATATCAATTATTGTGATTTGGTTTTCTCTTGTGGTTGTGGTTGGTGTGATATAGAACTATTTTTTTGGTTAAACAATTCATAGAAAGATACTTGCAAAGGTGTTTTCATCCTTCAAAAAAAAAAAAAAAACTACTTAACTGCAACATTATTATCACTATTGTTGATTATACTGTAACAAAATGACATCTCAGAAATACAAATGAGATTTTCATTGCAAAATTTATAATCTTCAAATAACTTTGCAATTCCATTGAGTAAGGTAAAATTTGATTGTAAAATAACTGCAGAACATACATCAGTTAGACTAATATTGTAGTCATTTCATTTTCACTATTTCCTAATTAAAAACTTTCAAACTGAATTCATGCTAAACTAATATTCTAGTCATTTCATTTTTACTATTTTCTAATAACATTATATATGTATATATATATATATATTCAATTCATTACTGATTGAAGGGTATTTTCCTAATTATTTTAACTTTTTGTGAATTTATATTAGAGCATTAAGGAAAAACTAATATTTGTCTACAAAGTGAAGTACACGTCGAAGGGGCTTCACTGAACTCTTTTTCATAGTTCAACACAGTATGCAGAAAAAAAGTTAAGATGATTTAAGACTATTTTACAGTGTTTTAAAATATTATCCTAAATACTAATTTAGTCAGAACATTTTAGGTAAACGCTCCAATACTTTTTAATTATTATTTTTGACGTTACAGACATTCTATGAAAGCAAATTGACAAATTGTTAATTCAATGATTTAGCGTTGAGAAAAATGTGATACGATTTTAAGCAAAAGTGACAAAAAAAATTTAGGAATACGTGTGGCGTATCGGTCCCACTCAAGTTTCATGTTTTTCCTTTTACGAGTCTCTTTATTTAATTTAATGATATATCTGTGAAAATGGTCTTCAATATATATATATATATATATTTTTTTTTTTTTTAATAAAAATGGTCTTCAACTTGAAGTTTGAATAACTTGGGACAGAGTCAACTCACGCTTATATAAGAAAAACATATGTATAAAACGTTTGGTTTTATAAAAATAAAACTTCAAATGCCGACCCATACCATGGTTAGATTATCAAATATACTTTACTGACCATCCCATATTCTTCATTAGTTAACTTCTTTTCATTTTCCCCCTCAATATGTCTGCTAAATTACAAAAATTAGGCACTTAATCTTCTCAATTTAATGATTTTTCATTTGCTAGTAATTTTTTTATATGAAACTGATATTAATAAGTAACCAATCAAACAATACTTTTAACACCAACAATCAATTATGAAATTATCATCCACTTAATATCAATTTTTGATAGATTTTGTTTTTTAGAGAAACTGGTGACAAAGTTATAATAAATTTAGATACACTTAATTAGAGAAAATCTGATATATTGTAGAAAAACTTGATAGTATAGACTTATGACAAACTTAGACAAATTTAAGTGTAGTTTATATTTCTTGAAAATATTAATGACATAATTATACAACAATTTGACAAACTCATAGCAGACTGACGCAAACTTAAAACAAAGCTATGATCAAATTTTAGATAGTGTGCTTTGTTAATACAGTAAAACCTCTATAAATTAATAATGTTGGGATCATGATATTTTATTAATTTATAGTGATATTAATTTATCTATAAATTAATAAATATTATTTTATACTATAAATTAATATTTATTAATTTATAGAGATTTTTCTTAAAAATTAAAAATAAATAAATTAAAAAGTTTGATCTAAATAAAAATAATGGATTAGATGTTATAAATTTTAATAGTTTTAGATTTGAAAGTTTAAAATTTAAAAGAAAATCAAATTATTTTGATAATAAATAACAAATATTATAGATAAATTTATTTATATAAATAATTAATATAAATTAAATTTGTGATTAGTAACATCAACTGTTGTATTTAAACAGTTTATATGACTATTAAAATAAAAATTATGCATATTTAGAATTTAAAAACTTATACAAAAGTTTACTTTATTTTATGATAAATTTATTTACGCTATAACAATAAAATAATTTAAAATACAACATAATATTTTCTTATATAAAAAAGTTATTTATGAGTTCTAACAGAAATTCATAAATACAAAATTATATTATTTTATAAATATATATATATATATATGTAAATTTATATGATTATTAATTTATGAATAGATAGATACTAAGGCCATCTCCAACCATAGCACCAAATTTGGGATGGTGAATAGTGTCAAATTTGGTGTAAAAGTGAATAGTATTTTTTTCATCTCCAACTACAACACCAAATCTCACACCAAAAAAAATAACTTTTGTTATTATATTATCAAATTTATAATTTTCTTTATTTTTCAATAATTATGATAAATACTAATTATTCATAAACTAAATTGACTTTAAATTCGATATAACATTACATTCGATAAAAAAAAATATAATCGATAAAAAAAAAATTACCAGAAAATAAATTACATTGTACTAATTCTCAGAATTAACATATTCCAAGCACAAGTGTTCAATTAATGCATTTCGAAGTTTAAAATGAGCTTTTCGGTCTTTGATTTTTCTGTGCTGAGCTAAAAATTCTTGAAATCGTATATATCTGATTTAATAACAATTTAATAACACCCAAATGGTCAAACTATAAAATTTAATTAACTAGTTAATAACAATTAAATTATATTAGTAAATAAAAAATATATTTTTAATATTTAGTGTAGTGAATAGTGTTACACCAAATTTGGTGCAACACTATTCATAAAACACCAAAAAAAAAAATTTGGTGCAAGATTTAATGTATGATTGGAGAAGAATTAACACCAAATTTGGTGATTTGGTGTATGGTTGGAGATGGCCTAATGGCTATTTGAGTAATAACTTGTTTGGATGTATTGTTTCATAAATGACCATGCAATTTTCTTGTCCCATTGCGAGTATTATTATTATGATAAAAATACAAATCTTTTTTTATACGAATCGATTTTAATTGGACCATATCATTAAGCCAGCTCAGAATTTTGCGTTAAAATGTACCACTCGTCTACCTTCTTTTATATATTTTCCCATATAAATAAACCTCTCTCAACCCCCACACTTCTCACCCATCATCACACAACCCCCAAAACAAAACAGAGCAATCTCAAAACCTCTCAAGAGATCTAACTAAAATGGGTTCAACGGCAGAGACTCAGGTAACTCCAGTGCAAGTCACCGACGACGAAGCTGCTCTCTTCGCTATGCAACTAGCCAGTTCCTCGGTTCTTCCGATGGCTTTAAAATCGGCTTTAGAGCTCGACCTTCTTGAGATCATGGCCAAGAACTCATCTCCCATGTCTCCATCTGAGATCGCTTCTCATCTTCCAACCAAAAACCCTGAAGCTCCGGTCATGCTCGACCGTATCCTCCGTCTTCTTGCATCTTACTCCGTCCTCACCTGCTCTGCCCGGACACTTCCCGGTGACATCGTCGAGAGGATTTACGGGCTTGGTCCGGTTTGTAAGTATTTGACCAAGAATGAAGATGGTGTTTCTATTGCTGCTCTTTGTCTAATGAACCAAGATAAAGTTCTTATGGAAAGCTGGTAAGTTTTTTTTTTCGATATTCCCCATAAAGTTATAATATGAGTTATGAGTTTCAATAGATCTTATGGTAAATAAAAGTTAAAAAAGTTAATTGTTCTTTTGATAATGTTGCTTGTTGGTTCATGTGATTAAAATGCAATTGTGGGAAGGTAAAGATAAGATAGAGATAGAGAAGCACTAACAAAGAGACAATCAGACAAATTCAGATAAAAAACGACACGTAGACAATAACTGCCTTCCACTAGAAAAACTATATTATATACACTTTTTTTACTGGTTCAAACGAGATCCTTATGGATTTTTTGTTTGCTACTGAGGCAAAATTAAACAAATAATAAGATGAATTCAAAAATATCTTATATGTTAGGTATCGATCCCAATCAGAAGCTAGAAGAAACACTATTTTTTTTTGTTTGTTCATGGCTTTAAATGGAGAAGATGTTTTGTTCTTCCGATTATTGAGTAGCAAAATACGGAAATAGAATAGGAACATAAATAAGAAGAGAATTGGTCTTTCGATTATCAAGCAACAAGAAATGAAAATACTTAATTTTTGGTTTTGGTTTCCTTCAATCGAATCGGCGGGTTCTCTTTGCTTACCGGCGGCTCTTTCTCAAAATAACACATTATAATAATTAACTTTACTTGGATTTAGTTTGAACATAACATAGATTCCAATCTTGAAATTAATTTCAAAACATGTTATTTATTATAATTAGTGAATGCAAAATTTAAAGGTTTAGGATTTGAAAGAACCATAAGGATAAGCTTAAGGAGTATGTGTGTGTTTTCTTAGACTAATGTCAAAGAGACATGTTTCAGGTATCATTTGAAAGATGCAATTCTTGATGGTGGGATTCCATTCAACAAGGCTTATGGCATGAGTGCGTTCGAGTACCACGGAACTGACCCTAGATTCAACAAGGTCTTCAACAGTGGAATGTCAAACCATTCCACCATCACCATGAAAAAGATTCTTGAGACCTATACAGGTTTCGAGAGCTTGACTTCTTTGGTTGATGTTGGTGGTGGCATTGGTGCTACTCTCAATATGATTGTCTCAAAGTACCCTAACCTTAAAGGAATCAACTTTGATCTCTCACATGTCATCGATGATGCTCCTTCTTATCCCGGTACATTAAAATTTTCTTAACATTTTGCAAAATCTGATTTTTTTTGGGGAAGATTGTCGTCTTATTGCTAAAACTAATGCAGGTATTGAGCATGTTGGAGGAGATATGTTTGTAAGTGTCCCTAAAGGTGATGCCATTTTCATGAAGGTTAGTATATATAACCATGTTTAGTCAAAAGTAATTACTTATACTAAAAAAGCATCAAGAAAACGGATTCCTAAACATTTTCGGTCGATGTTTTCCGTTGTTGTAACAGTGGATATGCCATGATTGGAGCGACGAACATTGCGTGAAATTCTTGAAGAACTGCTACAAGGCGCTTCCAGAGGATGGAAAAGTGATATTAGCAGAGTGTATACTACCAGAGACACCCGACTTGAGCCTCTCGACCAAACTAGTAGTCCATGTTGACTGCATTATGTTGGCTCACAATCCCGGAGGCAAAGAACGAACTGAGAAAGAGTTTGCAGCATTAGCCAAAGGATCAGGCTTCAAAGGTATCAAAGTTGTCTGCGACGCTTTTGGTGTTCACCTTATTGAGTTGCTCAAGAAGCTCTAAAAAGGCAAAATTGCTCCTTTAGTGATGATTTATATCTAAAACATTGCTCTCATGTCTATGTCAACTTCAAAGTCATCATCTTTGTTTTAAAACTATGTTGTTTAATAATGGTTTTTTCTTAAGAATTTGATTTAGAGTTTGCTTTTCGATCTTCTTAAATGATATATCGTACTTGTGTTTTTGTTTGTTTTGGAAAAAACTTTATGTAATTAAAGAAGAAATAATATAATGAGATATTGTTATATCATGAGATATTATTTATATATATATAAATATTTAAATATCAGTAGGTTCTAGATTAAAATTCATAATTTTTTCAGGCCCAAAATTACATGTTATATTAGTTTTATCCCATGTTCTAAAACGCGTCCGCGGAGGCCGCCTAGTCGCCGGAAATGCACTCCACGGTGGAGCTCCGCCGCGATTTGTGTTAATCGGAAAAGAAAACGGGGGAAAAATAAACTCTAATTTTTCTTAAAGTTTTGAGTTTAAATAGAATGTTTGATGTTGGACTACTAATTTTATGTTAAATCCAGATGAAAATATGATGAAATTGGTGTAAATCAAAGAAAATCAGGAACGGCGGCCATAGATTATGGCTCTGAAGCTTTATTCTCATGTGGAGAAGATGAAATATAAATTACCATTTTGCGCTTCACTTGAAAAAACACGAAAATGGAGACAAAATGTTTAAGCATGTAATCGAACTAGAGACATCAAACACAATGAGCTATCATAGACTTCAGGATATAGATGCGAAACAATAAATTAATATAAAAATTAGTTTTCGATTAATCGCTGATTAATTGGTTAGGCGTTAGGTCCATCCTCACCGCATGATTTACGCCTAACGAATTCTATAACTTTCGTTTTGTCCAACCATTATTTAAACCGGCGCGATCTTTAAGTTTCTCCTACAATCTTTACGAATGGAGATAATGATGATATTGTTAAATCAGTCAAAAACATTATCTGATACAAATACTACAATCAATCACTATCCACGTGGACTCTGTTCTTTCACCGACCATTTCAACGAATCTTAAATCAACTCAAACTCGTCTTTACTCTTTCTGGACTCTTCTAGCTTTCCTTCTCTCGTTACCGATTATAAATATTTTACCTATCCTTCTTTGAGTCGTCAAGAAACGAAGTTTCAAAATTTAAAATCTCAAGAGTTGAAATTTTATCAAAACACCAAATAGAGTTTTCGAGGATGATGTCTATCTTTAGCCCCTTTGATGTTCTTTACGCTGAATCAAATGGCTTCAAGATGATATTCTCAAGCAGCCAAAAACATAGCTCCGGTGGTAATCAGTCGCCGACCTCAGAGCAGAAGCAGAACTCCGGTAAAACTCCGATTTCATCAGACGATGGAAAGAATAACAATAATAAGAAGAAGAAGATGAAGAAGATTCAACCAATGAGGATAGCTCCAGGGTTCGATGGTGTTCATTGTTTCGAAACAATTCTTCCTTTTTGAATGATCATGATTTGTAATAAAAAGAAGAAGAAGAACAAGAAAATTTCATTTTTATTTATTATTATTACTTGTAAAAATTTTATTCCTTTGTATAAAAGATTAATCAGACAGTTTATTTCCAATCTACAAACTAATATGGAACTATCTATGTTTTTGGATTAATCTTAATCTACTAAAAACGAACCTAAATCCATAAAGCTTGTATAAATAATTCTGGGCTTGAAGATTCTTATTCAGAAGTAGTCTGATTTTGACTTTGACTTTGACTTCGACTTCGACTTTGACTTGTTCCTTCCACCTGACGTTTCCTGCCACCATTAACAAACCTCTTCCCAAACCCTAAAAGAAACGCTGGAGGAACAAAAGCACCACTGCTTAAACTGCAAACAACCGCAATAGCTCCACCAAGAATCAATAGTTTCTGTAAATTCGCAGCTCGGTTTCCTTGGTTCAATGTAACAGGAGTCTCAGGAACAGGCGATGCGCCGTTGCTAAGCGAAACTAGATGTTCTGGTGTGATCTTGGTGTTGATTTGAGCCATGTAAGCGCACCGAGAAAGCTTGGTTTCTCCTTCTGAGAGTCTTTGCGTTTGGTAAGCGCGTAAACCGGGTTCCATTTTCTTTACTGCTCCCCACATTCCTCGTTTCACTCCAAGCTTCGCGATCTCTCTCGGTATCCCCATGTCTTCGTGGTGGAATAGAAGCACTTCGCAAGCACTTTTTACTCCATCGTCTCTTCTTGATTCCACTGCATAAAAGTTTACCACATTGAGATCAATGTTCTTGGAAAGATCACAAAGAGGTGGGATGTAGAATTTTACCTGGTCGAATATACCAACTCGAGTAGAACAAATCTACGCGTCTTTGTTTGTTGTTACGCGGTATAGAAGGAACCGATACTCCCTGAACCAAGAACGAGAGAAACGATCTTAGAGTACTGATTCTTTCTAATGCAAACAAGAAGCACAAAAATTGAATCTTTTAACAATTTTTACAATCTTTGTTTACTTAAGCACATACCTTTGTAACACAGTAATAAGAGTTTCCACAGTTCCATATCCTGCGACCGATCACATACTCTCTATCGCTGCAGAAGAATGGAAACTGTAACACCAGAAACATACATAAGAAGAAAGAACAAACTAAAGAACCAATCATCAAAATTTCACAAAACAAACTTGAGAGGAAGAAACAAACCTTGCGTATCCATCTAACAATCATGGTTCCAGTATTGGTACACTCTTCAACAATAGTGGCATTAGAAAGCATTGTATCCCAAGTTGGTCTAAACTCATCATCCCAGAAAAAATCTCTTAAAATCTCAGGAGTTGTATCTTCAAATACAGTTCTGCTTCTGTACTCAGTAGGACCATTCTAAAAAAAAAAAAAAACAAAACGCACTCATCAAGAAAAAATACAAATCTCTCTCAGTTCACTAATCTCAAACACACAAGAACAAGTTTATTACCTTGGGTTCTCTTAACCAAGCTTCATATCTCATACCAGAAGTGAAACGATCCATCATCTGAATCCAAGCATGACCACCATCTTTTCTCTCAACTAATTGCACAAGATGTCTCAAATCTAAACCCGTTACAGTATTAGGCAACTTCTCTTCTGTTTTCTTCACTCTACAGAACCCAAAATAAAACACAAAATTAACAAAACAAATCACCAAATCATATATATCCTCAAATTATTAAGCTTACCCAGAAATCAAAACTCCATCTTGTTCAGAAGACTCAGATGATGATGATGAAGAAATAGTTCTTTGTTGTCTTAAAGCCATGGTCCATGTATCACAAACAAGAGCTTTTAAACAAGGAGCTGAACCAAAACCTTTTAATGGAGAAGTAACAGAAGAAGAAAGAGAAGAAGATGGTAAAGACAAATCAAAAGATCTTGGAGCAGAACATCGTAATTTAACTTGTTGATTATTAGAATCAGAAACCCATTTAGGTTTCCATGTCCATCCAATAACCAAACCAACAACAAAAGCTAACCATCCTGTGATTAGCCCTAAGATAATACTCTCAAGCACAGCCATAACAAAAGTTGCAGATGATGATAAGTAGAAGAGAGTATGGTATGGTTTTTAAATATGTTGAAATTTAGAAGGAAGAAGTGAAAGAAACGTTTTTTTATGTTGGATAAAGATGAAATTTTTACGAGAGAGGCGGTGAGAGGAAGAAGACAAAGGAAAATTTTATTTAAGATAAGGACATGAGCGGTGAGAAAGAAGAATAAGAAAAAAACTTATGGTTAAGGACTAAACAGCCATAGATGGAGCTTGAAAGGCTATTGCTTTTTTAGAGAATTGAATTTGATGAAAGAGAGGAGAAAACAATAAAAATGGTGGACGGAGAAGTGTGAAAAGACGAACACCGTCCAATTCGGACCATTTCTAATTACGGTTTGATTTTTAATTTTTTTAGGAGGAAGACTTCAAATCTTGTAGGTTTTATTTTTCTTTCCCCAATTAAATTCTGAGATTATTAGTCCTTTACTTTAATATCGTGACGTTATTTTATAGCAGAATTTTAATGTCCCAATTTGTAAATTTATAAGTGTGTGGAATCAAAATAGACTATAGTATAAATTTGTTGACTTTTTTGAAAGCTTTGACTATGGAATTGGTTCATTATTATAATCTAGTTGATGTAACAAGTTTGATCATCTATCTACTCGGTCTTTCATTATTACAAAACTAATTTTCTCATCTTTCTTCAGGCAATAATTTTCTAATAGTTTTGATTATCAGCTATTACTTATCACATAACAATGATATGGTGTCAACAACATTGGCGATTGATAAATTTTGATGACACTAGTAACACAAAAGTGTAAGAAAATAAAAATTAGCTTCTCATGAGAATAAGGTTTACAATTTACAGAATTTATTAATAGAATCGAATTAAAATTTCTAAATTAAAATAAAGATAAATATATATTATATATTTACAGATAATGGTAAACTTTCTAAATTAAAATATTGACATATATCTACGATATTTTTCCAGTCAAATCTTGATCTCGGTTCATAATCTTAAACAATCTTTGATTTAGTCTCCTCGATTTTCCTATTGCGATTATTAGTGATTGTGGATGACCATAACAATCTCAACCACAAATTATTTAAATGATAATTTTAATCTTAATATTAACTACATATGTTTGTTGGTAGTTGTATGAAAGAAAAAAATTCTTGCACAAACAGTAGTAATGTGTTTTGTGGATTCGTTGATTCAAATCCCATCGGTGCAATATTGGTCAATATTGGTGTTTTTAAAACGTTGTCCAAAATAACGTAGTGTTTTATAATCTATACATGGGGGTAGTCATGTTACTTCATTAAAGTTGAGGGTTATCTATTGAAAAGTTTTCACTTTTCAGTTAGTTGAATGGTTCTTTTGTATTTTATTAAATCTTTGACAGATGAAGGGTCAATTAGTTTCCAATTGAAAGTTTGAGGGGTATTTTTCAATTTTCCTATATTAAAAACGAAACATGTTATCCTCAGGCCCAATAGTCGAATACTAATGTAACAGCGTCTTTGTCCATCTTTGGTTATTCGAAGTTAAACCCATCTGGAATCAAACACGACCGTTAAAATCTGGATGTGGAACCCAAATCAAAATCCTTTGTTTTGGATATCGCCATGGTGATCTTATCCCTCGTCTCTTGTTCCGTTTCTATTTTCTCACCTCCGATTAGTCTCCGGCTTCATCTCCCGCCGGTTACATCTCTCTGTTCCCATGGAACCTTCCCTGCTTCTTCTACATTTCGGTCTGAGCTACAGCCATTGCTTGTCAACTGCTTAGATCGTAGGGAAACTGGTTTTATTTTGCGGTGTAATTGCCTTAGCTCTCCGATTGTTGCCAGAAGTCAAATGGGTAGGTTAATCTGAATATTTGCATTTTATTTTCATTGAAGCATATTCACAAACACTTGGTGTGCTTAATCAGTAGCTGCTTCCGTTTGCTTTGCAGAGTCCCTGCTTTCGTTATTCCGAGATATTGGGTTTAGAGAAGAAGAAACTGAGATGATCCTGACGAAGAACCCAGATGTAAAGTCGACGTCTTTGGATAAAATCGGTAACCGAGTTGCTTCTATTCAGTCTCTGAAAATTGATGGCTTCGCGCTTCAGGGTTTGATTGCAAAGTGTCCTAATTTATTGACTTCAGAAGAATTAGATCTTGTTATTAGTTTCTTGGTTGATGAACTTGAAGGAAGGCTTGAGCCTGAACTTGTTGAGCGCTTACTCTCTGTGGTAGACACATCTTTCTTGCTTAGTTTCAATCAGAAGGTGAGATTGCTTATTCACCATGGAATACCTAAAGAGAAGATCTCATATGTATTGAACAAAGTTTACTTAAATAAACTTCTGTATCAGAAATCAGTTGAAGACATTGAGAGATTGATTAGTTTCTTGGAACCTTTTGGTGGAATCGGTATAATAGCGAAGCGTCCAGTGATTCTCAACAGTGATTTAGATACTCAGTTGATTCCTAGGGTTGATTTCATAAGGAATCTAAGCGGGGAAGACGATTTCGCTACTGGAGCTGTGCTACGTAGACTCCCTGCTATAATGAGTTACAGTGTTGAGCATATGAATGGCCATGTCGAGTTTCTCAAGTCTTTTGCTGGCTTGACGAGCGAACAAGTGTTTAAGATTGTTCATGTGTTCCCTAATGTTATCAGCACTAGTAAAGAGAGGAAACTGCGACCGAGGATAGAGTTTCTGAAGGAATGTGGATTTGATTCCCCTGGAATGTTCAAATTCTTGAGTAAAGCACCGTTGTTTCTAGCTCTATCCGAAGATAATCTCTCGCATAAACTCGGGTTATTGGTGAAGATTGGATATAAGCATAGAACAAAGGAACTGGCCTTTGCAATGGGAGCTGTGACCAGAACAAGTTCTGACAATATGCAGAGGGTGATTGGACTGTACTTAAGCTACGGTCTTTCGTTTGAAGACATTCTAGCTATGAGCACAAAGCATCCTCAAGTCCTGCAGTATAATCATAGCTCTTTAGAGGAAAAATTGGAGTATTTGATCGAGTACATGGGTCGTGAAGTCGAAGAGCTTCTTGCTTTCCCTGCATTTTTAGGGTACAAGCTTGATAGCAGGATCAAGCATAGGTATGAAGAAAAGTTGAAGAGCAGAGGTGAAAACATGTCTCTTAACAAGCTTTTGACAGTATCAGCTGAAAGATTTTCTAAGGCGGCGGATAATATTGAAGTGATTTGTTTATGATTGAGTGACGAAAAGAAACAACAAAGGTTAATGACCAAGTTGAGTTCATTTTTAGAGAGTTTATATAACAATTTTTCACTTGATATCAACATTAAGGAATTATACCTGCCTTGATTTTATAGAGTTAAGCTAAACTTTTTGTATATATTCCTTAATGTTCTTGCTCTGGTTAGTTTGTGCCTGAGTCCATGAATAAAGTGTAACTTAGCATTGTATTTTAAATATTTTATCTCTGTCAACTAACTTTTGCTGCAACTTTCTATCTGATTCTCTGGCGAACAAATGCAATAAATCTTATAAACTGGATGGAGGCAATAAAGTTAGGGATGGGCCTTTATACATAACTAAGTGGGCCTTTTTATGTATTAGCCCATTTTTCAAGGGAATTCACTTAACAAGATAAGTATATTTGTCCCACATCGGTTATGTGGAGAAAACTTTGCTGTATATATAACATTGAGAAGGCGATGATGGTCACGACCTTACTTGAACAGGATCTGTTCTATAGGCTCGTACCTCTGTATCCTTGATTTCTAAGGAGACAGGCCCCTAACCCTGGTTGATGAACAATGACCGTGCGATCAGAGCGTGATTAACGGCTACGATTATCTTCTGGATGTATCCGGTGCTGTAGAAGATCGTTACTCGGCTCGGTCTTACCTTGCCGGGGTGGTCGCACGGCGGTCTGACAGGTTCTTTTTTTTATTTTTCTTATTTCGGTCAAGGACAATCTGAATTCCGACACTCTTAATTGATTTCTTATTTTTTGTCTCTCAAACTTACAAATATTATTGTAGATGATGAACACACGTAGTTGAATACAACCAACCATATATACTTCATGATTGATTGGAACAAAGAAACTCTTGTTATATTAAATGATGAACAGAATAAAGATTTAACGGTATAAATGGTTGAATTTTTCTAGTGCGTATAAATAACATTAAACCAACCATTTTTCAAAATGCAATCAAGATTTAACGGAATAAAGAGCTTAGTGTAGATGAAAAAATATGCAATAAAACGCTGTTTTAGAAGCTAAGTTGGTAATCGCTGCGGCCGAAGAAGTAGCGATTACAAAGGCAAAAATGATGAACGTTGTTGCAAATGGTCCACGTAACGTAAACCACTTGCACCAACACTCATAGCTTAATCCATTTTATCCTTTGTACCATCTTTTTTCCAGCCGCAAACATAACCAATTCAACCGCTATAACAGCTTTGTTACAGATTTCTTCATTGGATATTCAGGCTAAAAATTACATATCCATAGAGTAGTGGCACACAAGGGTAACGACTAGAATTGTGGAGAGAATCGTTGGATTTGATGGTGAATTGTTTGATATAGGGATGATTTGGGTTATCAAAAAGAAACAAAACAATTTATAGAGTTACTCGAGCTGAACGTATACTCATTAATTTTTACAAGACACAAGAGTTACATTTAAGAATCTTAAGTTATGTCAAACCTTTGAAACAAAACATAAAAATGTTACACTTTACAGATAGAAGTTACCATGTTGTCCGTTAACGTTGTAGTAAGTAAGATTCATTAAAGGACTAGAGAGCTGTAAGATTTATATTTTATAACCGCAAGATTTATATACTCGATCGATTTTCTTAGTTTCAAATAGAACAAATCCGTATTTCACTCATACAAAAACAAAAATTATGAACATTTCCGAATTTAATCCAGTTGTTGTTTCATTTATATCATATATATGCTATGATTGCTATCAAGTGAGTTTTGGAAACGACTCGTACCGTGTCCGAAGTCCGAACCTAATTTTGCTAGTACGAGTTCAGTTATAAAAACCGGGAGGTTTAACCATACAACCATTTGGTTTAGAGTAGATGTTGCCTCTGGTTTTAAACAATTCGATCTTCTTTAGTTTGCTCCAACGTGACAGATGGGCAATAAATTTGGGATGGGCTTTAGATAAATAAGCTATGGCCCATATCCCGCTAAAGTTAACCCATGAATAGTTTTATTTTGCTTACTGATTTCATATCCCACATCGCTTGCTAGACTTATTAATAATGAGTAAACTGAAGTATAAATTTAGATCGAGAGCATTCTTCAAACCTCACGGAGCCGTGCAGTGAGGGCAAAGCGAACTATTCTTTCGCCTTTTACTAAAGAATACCGTGTTCTCTCTGTACTAAACGGCATACGACTATTTTTGGAAGGGTTTATTTACAAGTAAGCCCCCATCAAATCTTTAGTTTTAAATTGATGGTTGTACACTAATTCCAAAACCCCTGTTTGGTCTTTTTTGGCCTTTGACACCTGAACTTTGTATTAACGGCCTCATAAGTTTCTTGGTGGATGAGAAGAAATTTATCGTGTTATGTAATGTCATATTGAGAAGTGGGGTCCTAACGAAACAGTGTGTTTACATTGTTGGAGGGACAATAAAGTAAACCAGCAGTATTCTGGATTCACATCATCTATGCCACTTTTGTTTGATTATGTTCCAAGTTTGACTCAAATCCAGCTGTGAAGTAGTCTGGTGGTGAAACCCTTTGTGCCCTCCCAAAGAAGACGTGCTCGGGAAATCCATTTCGGTCCAGCTAAAACTACCTTACAAGTTGTACATCTAGAAATCAATCACCCTTCAAGTCCTACTGCTATACCAAGCATAGAATATGTATGATCATCAGTTTTTGATGAATGTAACATCGGTTTTTGATGAATATAATTTTACATTCATACAAAAAAAAAAAAAAAAAAAGAAAAGTATATGTATGATCATCAGCAGGTCAATACATAGTAAACCATGGATTTGTCGGACATGGAAGCTGCTGAAGCAGGGTGTGGTGCCTACTTGCAGTGGAACACAAGCAACAAGGACATGGATCTGATTGATTCTTAAGAGTTATGAGCACAAAGCATCCTCAAGTCCTACAGTATAATCATAGCTCTTTAGAGGAAAAATTGGAGTATTTGACTGAGTACATGGGTGGGTCGTGAAGTGGAAGAGCTTCTTGCTTAGTTTGTGCCTGAGAGTCCATGAATAAAGTGTAACTTAGCATTGTATTTAACTATTTTATATTTCTCGACTAACTTTTGCTACAACTTTCTGTCTGATTCTCTTGCGAACAAAAATGATCTTATAAATTTTCTTTGCTATCTTCTTGCTACAAGGATGGAGTAATAAGTCAGGGATGGGCCTTTATACATAACTAAGTCGGCCTTTGTACGTATAGCCCATTTTCAAGGGAATTCACTTCAACAAGATAAGTGTATTTTCCCACATCGGTAATTGAAGAAAACACTGGCTGTATATATAATATCGAGAAAGCAGTGGTGGTCACGACCTTACTTGAACAGGATCTGTTCTATAGGCTCGTACCTCTGAATCCTTGGTTTCTAAGGAGACAGGCCCTTAACCCTGGTTGATGAACCATGACCGTGCGATCAGAGAGTGATTAACGGCTACGATCATCTTTGGATGTATCCGGTGCTGTAGAGGATCGTTACTCGGCTCGGTTTAACCTTGCCGGGGTGGTCGCATGGCGGTCTGACAGGTTTTTTTTTCCTTTTTTTTTCTGAAGCAGCTGATATAACTAACCTATGTCGATAAACATTTGTAACAATCCACCCCTTAACAATTTTCTTCCAGGTTGATTTATATTTCTGATTTCACTGTGATTTGTTACAAATGTGAATATCTTCCATGGCTGATTAAGAAACTCTTGTAAGATATAAAAACATCAATTGTGGTTGCAAAAGAAAATGTTCTCACTACAAGAAAACATGGCCATTTCCTATGGGTATTAGTCAGAATCTAGTCGCAATTCATGGATTCCAACAAAATTTCGATTATTTTGTCTTAGTTGGAATACAGCTAAAGGAAAATTTATTTTTGTCAGAAAAACATTTTGTCGGAAATTTGTAGAAAAATTTCCGACAAAATTCCGGGAAATTCTGGCAACGTGGGCGAAGGGATTAGTCGGAAAGTTAACTGGACTTTTGTCAGAAATGTGTCAGAATATTCCGATAAATTTCTGACTATGACAGAATGAATAGTCGAAAACCTAGCCGGAGTTTTGTCTTTAATGTGATGGAATATTCCGATAAATTTCCGACTATGCGGAACTAGTAGTCGGAAATTTGTCCGAAAAAAAAATTAGTTTTAATGATTAAAAGAAAGATTAATATAAAATACTAATTTAATAAAAATTATTCTAAATTGTCCGAATAATGCAAATATATTACAAACCATAATTATACAATACAAAAAGATAAACAATTTATAATCAAGATCCATATTAAGGGATCCGTCGGAATTACGAGGTCTGCGTGATGGCGGAATATATTGGATGTGTATTTTGCATAATCCGTTGCCAATATAAAACGTCCGCTTGAGATGCTTGAAGCTCATCTAATCTAGCTTGTTGAGCATCAGCCTGATCTTTTTGTAATATCAACCTTGCTTCCAATTCATTGATTTTCGATAATTGGCTCCACTGCATCCCATCGTCAGTCCATAACCAAACTTTGATGATCCTTTAAAAGTTGATATCTCCTACAAAAAGTTGAAATATATATAAAAATAATCTATGTGTATATATATATATATAAATTGTAAAAAGATTTATAAAAAACAAATATATTACCTCTTGATATATTTGGTTTTTGTTAGATTGTGTGAGGGAGATCTCTCCTGGATTCTCATATTCTTCTGTCATTTGAGTCAACATCTTTTGCTCACGTGCTCTACATTTTTCCGCAATACCCTTAGCTTTCATGTCGACCCACTCTCCATCCTTCTGTGTATGAGTTGCTTCCATAAACGTGACCATATCGGGCATTTCTCTGGTTACGGGATCACGCTATTGAAAAAAATGTTAAATTGAGAAAAAAAATATATGTTTGATTGGTTAATAAATTAAATAATTAAAATCAAATTATCATATTCCGGCGTTTACGGACGTAAGGCATTGCCCCACAAGTGTGTTTGGCAACTCCGTATCCATTTCAGAGACTATTACGGTTAGATGAATAGATACCTCCTCGTTTTATACTCCGTTCCTCTTCCCAAAACGCGCAAAGACTGATACAAACATCATTTTTAACCCAAATTGGCCGATGTTTTCCATTAATCCATTTTTGATTTAAATAGTATACCGAATCATTCAAACGTTTACTCCCAACAGCATTAAAATTTTCACGCACAAGTTGTGTTATCTCGTAATCCCAATTGTATTTTTGTTACAAATATATTAAGAATTTCTTATTAAATTGAAATACAAAATTTAATATTAAAAAAAATTAAAAAAATGATTACTGCAAAAGTTTTGAACCAACATTCTTTTCTGTCGGGCTCCACGCCCCTCCAGTTTGGATTGATTTCCAAATCTGCGTACATAATTTTTGTAATTGTATGCACAACTTCATTGTCCAATTTAAACCTTGTTAATAATTAAAACAATATACAATTTATTATATATAAATAATAAATATAAATATGTAAATGTTGAATATATAATGTGTAATTACCAAATTTCTTTTTTTTTTAATGGATCAAGATCTGGCTCTGGAACTAGCTTAGATAAATATGCCCGACCTGGTCCTCTTAGAACTTGCTCTAACGTCACCGGTATAAATTGGGCTTCGGGTTGTGGTTGGGGTGAGTGCGGTCTTAGGAAATGGAGGAAATTCCATATCAATGTCGAAATCTAAAATAGGATCTATGGGAGGCTGCATCTCGGAGCCTCCAGCTCTGCCATGGTCATGATGCCATGACTGAAAATTAGGCTAAAAAAACATTATTGATAACTAGTAATCAAATATAACAATGAAAATAATTTTTTTAATGGAAATAATAGAATATTAATTAACTAATTTGAAATATGTAGAAAGTTTGTAGCTTTAGAGAGAATTTAGAGATTTTGATGAATTATGGAGAAGAAGAAAATGAGAGGTGGAGCTATATATTTTCGTCTCTTCCCAAATGGATTAAAACCATCTATGCATAAAGCAAGGTAGACATTTCACATTTCACTAGCAAAAATAGGATACTTATACCGGAAATGTTTCTAAACTTCAGCAGATGATGGATGTGAAATATCACCAGTGAATTGATGTTCTCCATGCCATCTCATTGGCGCTGCGATTCGGTCAGACTGATATAATTGTTCCAGTCTATCAGTGATTGGTAAGTACCACATTCGCTAATAAGGAATTCGAGTCCGCCAAGACGAAACTTAGAATCTCTCTTGACCACAAAATCTACAATATTCCATATTTTCATCTTCTCTCCAAAATATCATGCAGTTGTCTCGACTGACATCAATCATTTGATATGGCAACCCCAGACCAGCAACCAACTTCTGTATTGCATAGTATGAACGCGGTGCAATATTTTCTTCAGGGAGATAGTCGCAGAAAAAATCCGCTATTGCATCCACACAATCCTCACTTAAATTAAAATTTGTTTTGATTCCCATCATCCTAGTAGCTGCTGATAATGGAGAATGACCAACTTTGCAACCTATACAACATCTCAAAAAACCTTCTCGACTCAACAATATTACTTGTTTCTACAATTTCCGGAAACGCATCTCTAGCCATCCTATCTGCATTTTTCCTATCGTTAACAGTTCGTCTACTACTCTCACCCACATCTCTATTATTATTTATTTCCCTTCTTTCTCTTGTACTATTTTCCGGTCTATCTACATAATCTTCTCCAATGCGAAAACCATATATAATATCCAGGAGTAAAACCCCTATTATAAAGATCCCTCCAAACAACTTCTACTTTTATGAATTTTTCATTTCTGCATTTTAAGTAAGGACAAGTTGCGAGACCTTGTTCCTGCACTATTTGTTGATTTGCTAGGACCTCCATGAATTGACAAAGTCCGGCCTTAAATTCTTCAGTAATCTCTCCAGAATCTTCATCTACACGCTTATACATCTATTCTCGAACACTGTATGAGATGTCATTTTATTATATGAGAGGTTTTTTATGTGTATTTCGTATGTGGTTTGCAAATGAATCGTGTTGAGTATATATAGAAATATATTTTCTCGTTATTTAGTCAGAATTTTTAATAACCGTTACACATTTTTCGAACATTTTGTCGGAATATTTTCGAGTATATTTTTGTTGGAAATGCCCATGTTTTCTTGTAGTGTCTGACTGTGTTTGGGCATGACGAAAACAATCACAACTAGAATGGTTAATGTTATTGTTTTCAAATCTCTGTAGAGGAGAGTCAATTGCTTAATTGTTGATGGTTTTTGGTACTTAAATAAACAAAAAATTTATAGAGTCAAATAACGAATAAATTACCATAAGTTCAATACAAGCGTAACAGATTACGAATCGTCCGTTATGAACCTTTGAAATAATACATAGACGCTTTAACACTTCAAATAAATATCTATGTTGACTGTAAACGTTGTAACAAATCAGATGTATTAAAAACATAGAGAAGTCTTGTTCCAGCTCCAGCACATCCTCTGAATTCGTCAATTGCGGATCACTCACCACACCTTTAACAAATAAATCCACAGGATTGAGTACACAGCAAGTAACTGAAAAAGAAGATTTCAAGCAAGTAAAATTAGCTTTTGGTTTGCCAATAATAGGAAAATACTTAGGATTATGAGCCTACTAATTAAATATAAGTGGGCTTTAATAGCCCATTAAAAACATATATTAGGAAATACACTCATTGATTAGACATCCCACATCGATAATAGAAGGCAATGAACATGGAGCCAAGGACTAATAAAACAAGACATAAACACTCATTCAAAATTCACGCCTTTTACTAAAGAATACCGTGTTCTCTCTGCTTTTAAATGGCATACGCCTTTTTTTGGAAAGCAATCGATTAGATATTGGAAGCAAACAAGTGAATATCTTCCATGATTTATTGGACTAGAGCAAACTCTTAAATATTGGAAGTAGAAGCTATAAGCATTTATTCTTGAGAAGCATTTTTAATTAATATGGTGCTATAGTATAGATACTTAATTCACTTGTGTGTAGAATCAGCTGCATTGATGCGAGAACATTCATTCTTGAGAAGACAAGGGAAGAACGGCTTTAGCAGAAACATTTTTGGCCAACATTTTGCATCCACATCTGAAAACGCCTTGCAACACTTTGGTCCAATATTACCAAACTTTCCTGTGAAAACTGATTTGTGGATTTCACTTACGCAACCTGGAATGTTGATAATTGATGAAAAACATGGTTTAAGATCGATCGGAGAAGGATGGATGATAGACAATAAAGGCATCGTATGTGTGGGTGCAGCCGTGATGATGCGAGAGCAAACATTCTTGAGTAGAGGAGGGAACAAAGGATTCAACGGAAACATTGTGGCCAACACTTTGCATCCACTTCATTAAACGCCTTGCAACATGCATGTCTGATGTTTTCAAACTTACCAGTTAAAACCGATTTAAAGATTTCGATTTCGCAACCTTCCACGCTTAAGAGCGATGGCCAACATTTCGGGAGACCGATGGGGAAGCCAGAAGGAAAGAAAATGGACGTTTAACTGGAAACTCGGCGAGTCCAGGCCTCAGTAAAGTAAATAGAGTTATGACTAGAATCGTGGAGAAAAGAGTTTGGATCTTACCTTCCATGGCGACTTTTGTTCTTTTCTTTCTATTGAGGAGAGTGAGTTTCTTGATTGAGATGGTCTTGAGATCAAAAGAAACAAACAATTTATAGAGTAACCCAAGTTTAACGGATACGATATATTTATTACGAGAGTTACATTTTCAGACTCCTCCGTTATGTCAAACTTTTAACCAAAACTTGAAATTGTTACACTTTAAACAAGGGTAAACGGCCAAAATCGACCCAAACTATTTTCAGAATGTCTTTTCTACCCAAACAATAGTACCAAGCATATATGAACGTGAACCAATAAAATATTCAAATTTAGTACCTGAACCATATAACCGTTAGCCGTTATCTACATCGACATAAACGGTGTTACTAAACTCATTAACGACGATGACTCAGACGATACCTCAGCAAAAACGTGTCATTTAGATTAAGTAAAACGATGTCGTTTTAGACATCTCGGTGTGTTTTGCTAAGTAAAGCGACGTCGTTTTACAATTGGGGATGAAATAGTTTGGGTCGATTTTGGAAATAATTCCAGTTTTGTATTGGTTTTTCATACACCGTTCATATGGAATTTTGGTTAATTCTTGGTTTAAATGTTTGAAACCCGGTACAGAAGTTAATTTGAATATTCTGGTTTAATGTTTGGTTTAATCAGATTCGACAAGGCGGTGGAGGCGATCCAACGCGCTGGCAAGCTGGACAGGAATAACCGGGAGGTGATCTGGTTTCACGGCGAGCCTAGGCGGTGACGGAAGCTCGGTTAAGTCAAATGAGCTGTTTAAAGCCGGGCGGTTCCAGGAGGTGTGCGCGGCTTATGGCGAGAGATTAGACTACGATCCACGAAACTCCGTTTTGCTCTGCAATAGCGCCGCATGCCAGTCCAAATTGGGTCAATTCGATAAATCTATTGAGGATTGTATTGCGGCGCTCTTCGTCTGGCCAGGATACGGCAAAGCCTTTTCAAATGTGCAATCCCTTTGACATGAATTTTAACCGATAAACCAAAATCAAGATGTCTAAAATGACGTCGTTTTACTTAGCAAAACACACCGACATGTCTAAAACGACTTCGTTTTACTTAGTTTAAATGACACGTTTTTGCTGAGGTGTCGTCTGAGTCATCGCCGTTAATGAGTTTAGTAACACCGTTTATGTCGATGTAGATAACGGCTTACGGTTATATGGTTCAAGTACTAAATTTGAATATTTTATTGGTTCAGGTTCATATATGCATGGTACTATTGTTTGGATAGAAAAAGACATTCTATAAATAATTTGGGTCGATTTTGGCCATTTACCTTTTTAAACAATGAATGCAAATACTTTTTTTTTTTTTTTTTTTTAACATTTTAATAAAGAGATATAAGATATGTGTTTAATGAGTAGATTATGTATTAGCATTTTTATTTTATAATAGAAAGTTATATATTCATTTTTGTTTTAAATTAACTAAACCACTATTTTATTCGTATATATATTATTAAGTAAAGTTGTAACCCTCGGAAAAAAATCAATAAATCTGAACAGTTTTATGCACGGAGTTTAATCCAGTTTTTCTTATTGACCACACAACTTACTTTTTTTCCATTCTCTATAATAACTGTTTTTTTCCATTTAATTAAGAATATGAAAAATGAAATTCTTTGTTTGTCATGAATCGAACTCGCCATAATACTTGCACAACACTACAAGTCAAAGTTGTTATAGGTTTTATTGATGTCTTCTCTTTCGGTTATTTCTCATCTTAAAGCCAAACCAAAGGCTAAAACTGAAAAGACAGAGAAAGAGACTTAGATCGATTTTTAGGCCAAGCCTACAAGCTTCTCGCTGACTTCCCAAACTCTACGAGCCTTCTCCATGTCACTAGCTTCTTGAGACAACTGATTCTCGAACGAGGCCGAGCTCTTGTTCCAGCTCCAGTACACTCCCGACTTTGTCAAGCTCGGATCACTTACCACCTTCAACAAATGAATCCATTGGTTGATTGAGTACTCAGCAAGAAACAGAAAGAAATGTTTCTTGCGTCACAAACAAATTAGGTTTTGGTTAATTTCCTTACTTGAGCAAGTCTTTTCCCGGCTTCTGTCTCGGAGACGTATCCTTTGGTGATGTATTTCTGAAATGGAGGGAAGAGAATACGGAAGAGAGGAATATGCTCTCTGAACAAACCAGTGGTCGCGATACAACCGGGGTAAAGAGAAGCGAAAGTGATGCCGGTTTCTTCATGGAAACGCCTATGAAACTCTTGCATTGTCAACATATTGCAGACTTTACTGTCTTTATACGCCTTTGCGCCATCGAAATTTCCTCCATCTATCATCGCCGAGCTGTTTAGCCCATTCAATCCACCTGCTAGTCCTCTTAAATCCCCGAGATTCGCCTTTGGAAGTACATTACCCGCCAATGTATTAGTGTTTCCTGCTCAGTAAGAAACAAAAAAGTTAGGATTTTGGGTTTAGTGTTTAGAACAAAGTAGTAAAGTACATGAAGAAGGGGCTATATACCAGTAATGGATCCAACGATGATGAGACGTTTCGATGGATAATCTGAATTCTTCAAGTCATCAATCAACAATCTTGAGAGAAGAAAGTGACCCAAATGGTTTGTCCCAACGCTAAGCTCATACCCGTCAGCAGTGAAAGAAGGTTGATTAGCGGTTGGCTGATAAACCGCAGCGTTGCAGACTAACACATCGAGAGGCATCTCGGCTCGCGTGAAGTTATCAACGAACTGTCTCACGCTGTCCAAAGACGCTAAGTCTAAATGCATCACAGTGTAGCTGTCCTTAGGCATCCCTGCGGATTGAGCTGCTCTCTCGGCCTTGAGGAAGTCTCTGCACGCCATTATCACATGCCACTTACCTGTCTCGGCTAATGCCTTTGCCGCTGCTAAACCTAGACCTGAGGAAGCTCCCGTGACAACCACGTTTCCTTTTCTTAGGGTTTTCTTACGGTCGAAGGAAGAATTTGTGATTGATGGAGCTGAAGTGGCGATTGTTTGAGCTCGAATCATTCCTTTGTTATTCCTCAAGCTATGTCCCCTCTGCATAGTAGAAGCAATCTTTGTTACATCATTTTCTAACAAAAAGACTCACAAACTTAGAACTGAGATTGAGTTATGTACCTTGCATCTCAAGGAGGAAGAGACAAAGTCAGCTTTGATTTGGTCGGAAATTGAAACACCGAACAGAGTAGAATCTTTCAGTGATGATGAAGCATTTAACTTTCCCTGCAACCAAAAAAAGCTAATTAACCTCCGAGACTGTATTGAGACAACAAAGTAAAAATAATTTTTTTGTGAAATACATCTTTGCGGACAGAGAAAGCAGAGGAGACCAAAGAAGCAGCTTGAAGGGCCATTGTTTTCTTAAGAGTGAATGTGATATTTTGCAAATGTGTGAGCTTTGTGTGTGTTTATATAGAATCTTAGATACACTCACCGACGGAGATGAGACAAAGGGAAAAAAGGTAGTCTCTAGTTATGTTTTTTCTCCTAGGATATGTGTGGATAGGATTATCATAGAGAAAGTTTTTGCCAAATCATTTTGTTACAGCCAATGAGAATTCGAGAATTAGATTTCCTCTCAGTGGATATTTTAATGTATATAAGTTCATGGGATTCCATCACTTTGGGTATGGGAGGATTGAGAGAGAGACAGAGCTATGAAACAAAAATATACTCTGAATTGTTATGGACTCTCTGATCTTGGGATAAAATTGTTCATTGAAATGATGAATTGAAAAAATAAAACGTTTATAGATAGGCCTAATGGAAAATACAAAATGTGTATACAAAAATTTGACATATATATTCTCATTGCAGAGTTCGAACATCAGACACTACAAACTTGAATAAATACATAAACTACTACTGTTGTATATGAATTTTTTTTTCTGCCTATTTGATTCTTAAAAAAATAAAATTATATATATTTGCTAGAGATTTGAATTTTAGAGATAACAAATAAGAAAAGAAAAAAAGCGTGGTAAAATTTTCACTTCGGCCTTGGGCTCTCAATCTATACACACTTTTGACAGGAGATGGTTTTTACTAAGTAAAATTTTCACTTCGGCCTTGGGCTCTTTTGATTTTGTGAAACTTTCTCCTTTGGCCTCATAGACGAACCGGTAATCCAAAATTCTGAAATGTTCTGATTTCACCTCGTAAACCGCCAGTCACAATCACCATAGACCAAGCTGAAGCACTCGGTTTTGTGTTAACTGGTCCGTTAGACATGTCCACACTCACACGAGGGCTAGTTCGGGCTCTGTTCTTTGCAGCCAGCAAGAGTTTCTCCTCAGGCCATGTTGCTGAGATTCTATCGAAGAAGTATCGGTTTGTGGCGCTTGAAATGATACCGTTGGTGACGGTTTTGTTGTTGGTTGGATCGTTGACAGGTGTAGGAGGGTTATTGTTGGCTGTGAAGGATGACTGTTCGGGGCTGTTGTTGGTTTGGTTGTTACTGATTTTTCCTGGCCAAGGTGCAGCCACAGAAACGTCTCGACAGTAGAAATTTTCGTATGAGTTTGTGACTGTTACACGTTTGCTTCGTCCAGCTCGTGAGTCTGAGTCGTAGTTCCATACATACACATTGGAGTCTTCACTTGCTGAGACTAAGTATTTCCCGTTTGATGTAAGTGAGGCCGAGATTTGGCTATTTGTGTTGCGAAATCCTGTAAACCGAAATTTTTGCTAAAGCTCAGAGAAAACACAAAAACATTGCAAAAACGTTGAGATTACTCTCCATCACCAGATGAAGAAGCTTAAGAGCATCATGGTCATGTGATAAGGGACTCATATGAATCTTTTGAAGATGACAGACTGCGAAATTTTAATTGTTATACCTAATTCTTGAGTTCTAAGAACGAATAAGAGAGTTTTTAGCTTAGTATTGTTTACCTTTAAACTTGTGAACAAGGTCAACACCATCGACAACACGTGTACGTGAATCTGCAGATGTGACAAGCACTTCCGATGAACTTCCCGCCACAAACTGGTTCATGAGAATAGTCAGATAAACCAGTACAGCATCCAAAACAAAATTACATTTGGAAGTAACTTTGTGTTTTTGGCTTTACCTGAAAACCAGTAATTTTCTTGTGATGGGATTTCTTTTTTCTGTTCTTAAGATTGATTTCACTTCTCTGCTGTAGTTTGTTATCTGAATAAACGAAATATATTAAGTTCGAAAGTAGAGATGAAGAAACAATTTAGATTTCAAAGAATAGGTAAGGTCAATAAGCTTATGTACCATGTGTCTTGTATAAGCAACATGTTCCTTTGTATGAACCAACCAATGCACCCTTTTACAAACAAGGAGAAGCTTTATTAAGGTACTGCATGATTTAATATTACATAAAGTCACTTTGTTACATTGAAAAAAATTAGTGGCGTACCTTCCCATCCGGTGTATAGCAGGCAGCTGTGACCATCTCATGAAGATCATTCCAATCAACAACTTGGTGATCAGGAATGCTCCATATCCGAACTTTTGCATCCAATGATCCACTGATGAAGTAGTTGTCATCCACGGGATTAAACTGGATGCAAGTCACTGTGTCCAGGAAACAGAAAACTAGATGAGAAAGAATATTATGTTACATAACTAACATATAAATTGTTATCTTATCGTCTACTGTTTCAGGGATTTATTTACATATGGAAAAGGCTTGAGATTATAGTACCACAAATATATTGACATGAATCTTTCCAGACAGAGTTGATACCTAAAGCGATTTAATATTCTCCTTATAATGTATGCTTAGTTTCCTAGAGACTAAGAACAAAAGTAACTCATGGTATTTGATGGGGTTGTATATCTACTCACCGTAGTCACTATGTGAGAAGACTTTCAAACATGTCTTGCTAGATAAGTCCCATAGACGAACAGTCTTGTCCATGGAAGAGGAAAGCAGGTGCTGGAAACAAAACAATGAGAGTGCAAAGTCTTGAGAATTCAAGGTTTTATCTGATAAAAGAAGAAGAACTGAACGAAGCAGATTCTCACATAACAAATGAGAAAACCAAACTTCGCACTAGCAAGTTGAACAAGATTTACATACAACATTTTGCTCCACACAATAGAAAAGGTTGGATTTTTGTTTAAGTTGCTAGTTTGGAAACTAACTTCATGCTTTAAAAAGAGTTTGTAGCGAAATGAGAAGATCGGGACTAGTACCAACCTGAGATTTTGACCACGAAAGGTCAAGCACATCATCCAAATGCCCTACAAACGAATACACAGGTTTCTCTGAAAGACCAAAGACTGCTTCTGGAACCATAATATTGTCCAAGCTCACTGATTTTCGGCTAAAAGATGTTCTCCCTCTCCTCTTTGGAGACATTGAAACTGGTTCTGGCGATCCATTTGCTAAAAGAAACAAATTTATACTTCCATCTTCTTGTTTATCCACCGACAAGAGTTCCCCTTTTCTTTCTGACTCAACAACCTTCCAAATCTGAATAACACAATCCTCACCAGCACTAGCAAGATACCTCCCATCCAAACTAAACTTAATACTCCATATCGACCCTTTATGAGCTTGAATCTCTTGGCTCTTGAAAAGTGCTGTGAGCTCTTTACACGACTTTCCATATTGCCTAACCTTAACTCTCTCAGGGTCATGAAAGGACATGTCTCGGCTATCATCAGTAGCAGAGCTAAACCTCTGACCTCCTCTCTCAGAGGGTGAATCCCTCTCATCAGTGCTTCGCCGCTCTTTATACCCAGTAACACTACTAGCAACACTCTTTATACTCTTTAACCAACTCCCTCTCCTTCTATGCTTAGTTACTTTGCTTCCACTAACATTAGTATTCAAATCCACAGAGTCTTTACAAACATCTTCAACATTTTGCCTCCTCATAAGCTCAAGCACAATCGGTGATGTCCCAACACACATCTCAAACTCCTCCAGAGTCAATTGCCGATCAGTACCTACTTCCTTCAACCTCTCCAACACTCCATCTTCTCTGACTTCATTCACAACAAACTCTTTCCCAGTATCTAGATTCCTAATGGTACACATTTGCTCCTCCAAAACAAAATCTCTACCATTATTCCCATGAGATAAATTATCTAAACTCTGTTTCTCAACAATGTCTCTAAGAGATGTATCTATCGTCTCTTTGCTTATGAAATCAACACCACCATTAGGCACATTGCTACCATCGTTTCGCGTACGATGATCATTGAGAATATTCACAGAAGCACAAGAACACCGAGATCCAAGCTTACCAGTATCGACATTGTCGCTACCTCCTAAATCTGATCTCAACACGCAATTACAGTGATGTTTTAACGAAACCGATCTAGCGAAATGAGAATTGTAAATTCCTTTTCTCCGACTTCTAGACCGGAGCTGACTCGCTGGAGGAAGATCCGGCTCGTTACTGAGTCCTAAACCACGCAAAAGCCTGATTCGTCTCTCCGACACAGATTCAGGCTCAGATTTCCACAGCTCGAACCCAGAGCTTCCCATAGGAAACTTAGGGAGAGGAAAAGGAGTCGGATCGTGAATCGAATCGGAAACGTTGGGATCAGAGTCGTAATCAGAGTTAGAAGTAGAACAAGAGCATGAAGATAGTACACGATCGAGAGACTCATAGAAACAATCGTCATTATCATCTTCTTCTTCTTCCTTCGCTTCAAATCTAACGACGTTGCTTCGTCTGTTCATCATCATCATCATCTTCATCATGACTGAAGCAAAGGTATTATTATAAACATCTGGAAAACAGATGAAGAAATGCCTTCTCCTCTCTCAGCAACAGTCTCGAGAGAGAAGGATGCTACGAATTTTGACTTTGAGGTATTGAGTGGTTTGGAGTAGAGAGAAATTAGGGTTTTCGAGAATCAAAGGAAGCTCGTCGCCAATGGAGGTTGAGGAGAGAGTCAGATCGGATTAATGAAGAGAGGAAAGAGAAAAAAACTGTTTTTAATGTTTTAATGGTTTATTGTTTCTGCCAAAGAGACGAGAGGAGGGAGAGATAGGCCGCAACGATTTTAATTCAATTCTATGTTTTTTTTTTTTTACGATATCATTCATTTGAATTAAATAAATGAGAATGAAGAATATTGCAGCTAAAATGATATATTTGAGTTTTAACAAATATGTAATGATATTTTTTTAAGGATGGGTTTAGTTTAATAAAATAATTACTAGGATGATTACTTTGATGTATATTTATATGGTTTGTTAGTCTAAATTATTGCAGAAATCGTGCCTAGTTTTAACTATAATGGATAATTAAGCATAAGCACATGGTGCTAGACAGTATTAATGTTTTTTTTTTTTTGGGTGTGATTATAAATAATAAAAATAGCTATTGTTTGTTCGTACGTAGAGACTAGAGAGGCATAAGTCTAGAGCTTTCAATTTGTACGCAGAAGAAGAAAACGATATATCAAATCTTACCAATAAATTGCGACATAAATTATTGAAATTAATATGACTGATGCCAATATGAAAATAATGAAAAGATTCAAAATTTTTAAAAAGACTTGAATTAGGAATGGTTCATTTGTATGGAATCATATTATGGACTAGATTAAACATGTTTCTTGTGATATCATTTTGCTTCTTTCTTCTAAAAACGCCATCGATATTTTTTCATTTTAATTAACATTTTTTTTTGTTATCAAATAATAAGAGTGCACAAACAAAGGCTGGGAACAAAACCGTACGAAAGACACATATTTATAAAACGAACAATCTTTGAGTTCGTTTTATCATTATTTGAAAGAGAAATATGACAGAAAGTAAATGAAAATTTTTGGCATATATTTTTAGTTTAAGCAATTTTCAAATACAGTTCCAAATCTTGAGTCAATTAAAAGATAAATGGAATAAGCAACATAATTTAGATAATCAAAACAACATGAAAGTCTTAACTAATAGTAGTAATACTAACAAGATTTTTTTTGTTAAAACGAATAACAAGAAAATAAGAAATACAAACATTCAGACAGTTGCTATATAACAATACTAGTATTTATTTTTGTTTTGTTATACAACGATAGTATTTAATATTTTTTCCTAATACAGAAACAGTATTCAATTCCAACATACATTATCAATGCACGTTCAAAGCATATAGGGACAAAGCTTTATCAATTTTTGTCATCGAAGGAATAAAAAGAACGAAAATAATCATGACATTGTGTATATTTTAAAGGGTATTATCAAAAATCGTCAAAATTTAAGTAACACAGCTAAATGTGACCGATGAAATAGACGTACCGTAACTAAAGACTCTCATCTAATATTACACGTACGGCAAAATGATGAAAGTAGTGTGTTATTATTATTTTCTTTTTCTCTACTACTACTAAAATAGGAATACAAAATATCAGAAATTAAATTGTAATAGTAATTGTTTATTTATTTTCGAGTTTCAGCCTTGAGGCAACAGAGAGCTATAAAAACTCATTTCTCAAGATGCTCCGGTCTTAAATGTGCTTCTATCAACTCATTCATTATATTCAAAATCGATTAGGGTTTGCATATTTGTTAGCACTCAGTAGAAGTAGACAATTATTTTCTCATTAACTCGGTTTTGAAAAATCGAATGAAGTAATCGAAGTGGTTTACAGTACTAATAATGTTTTCTTTTACTCATATACTATATAGTATGCATGCGTATATTTTTATTTTTTAAAAACGACTAATGTTTACATATTTTATAAAATTATTATATTGTTTCATTATATATTAGCAAATAACCAAATGATGAATTGCATTTTTTCCTAATCTTACGACTACAAAAAAAAGCATGAAAACAATCTACTTCTATTAACAGATAATTTCTTACATTTATCAAAAGTTCTTGTTTGACCAAAACACAATCAAAGTTTAAAACTAGCTATGATATTTCTAAATGTTATTGGTGGTCGATCATTTAATATTTTAATGGACAACTAATAACACTATGAAGTATATTAATATGGCTTACAGCCATGTTATACCTTTTTACGATGATCATATTTGTTATTCATTGCAGTTCTATTTTTTTCATTCTAAATACCTTTTTTGATTTTATCAAAATTAAAAAAAAACTTTTTCGATAATTACACTATAAAGTATAAATTAGTACATGAAATGGTTGTTGTCGATGTTTGGTCGATCCAGAGTACGAGTACCATGCTGAAGAGTATAGATTCATATGCAAAAATGACCCGAATCCTAAGTTCTCCAATTTAAGATGTTGATCCGTACATTGAAAACTTATTGTATAAAAAAATGCAAATGAATTTGAGTTCAAAATTTCAAATGCCAGAAACTGTAGTTAAATCAAGTTTCGTCAAACAGTTACGACTTAGAAAAAGTTTGAAGCCCTAATAATGTTTAATGCAAAACATAATCAAAGCCAAAAGTAAAGTGTAGCTTCAACATTACGAGTTTGAGTACTAGACGGTCGAAAAACTAATTGGTAAACTTGCTTTGATATCTTACTTATCTAAAAAATAGGCGTAAGACTGTTCGTTTTTTTTGTTATTAAAAAAGCATATACTATAAAATATAATTAGACTACAATTTAAACCGAAATTTGAATGCATTTACAAATTGGTTAATTTGGTATGATCTGTTGGCTTGTTGCAACTATGATGTATGTTGTAACTTCTCGTTACCATCCACCATTTATTGTACCCCAACCATATATCATATCCTAATAAGTTCCATTACACAGAGAAAAAAGTTTCAAAAACACAGTTATTTTTTTTTTCAATACCCAAAGTTGGCATTAAAAATACAACCAGATCTTAATAAAATCCAATTATAGCAACTATGTTTCTTAAAAAATAAAAGAGAAAGAAAGAAAAGAAAATTAGAACCATAAGTAATTAACGACAGGCTAATAATAGAAAGAACTTATATGTTGAGCAGGTTTCAATATAATAATCACAGACACACCACATGGGTTGATTCTTATAACACAGCTGTTTAGTTAATTAAGCCTATGAAGACGATTACTGTCCTAAGCCACTGAATATCAAACCAAAATTATTTTAAATGCTGAAGAATATTTTTGTTTATTTTCTCTATATATAGATATATATGAGGTGCTGATGATGACGATGATTGTTTGATTTTATTTCAGTTTAAATCTAATTTGCCTTAACAGCACCCTGCACTACTGTCATGGCCATTTGGCAAATTTAAATTTGTTTTTCCTGTCTTTATTTTATTTAGTTACTTGGGTTTTTTTTTTAACTCATTGAAAAAAAAATCGTGATTAGAAATTATGTAATTTTTTAAGAGTTAATTGGTCGTCTAATAGTATCGAAATTTTAATAAATCCAGTTAAAAAAATATTGGTTAAAGATCGATCCGGCCGACTATGATTTCACTTGATCGGTTATATATAATTATAAATATTTTAGTTTAAATAATATAGAAAAAATAAAAGAATTTAATAAACACCGCAACTAATCACTCACTAAATGATTTTTAACTGCCGTTTTTTTTTTACCATAAATGATAACAACAATTTTTTTGTTGGTTTTATTTTTGATGAACCATTGATTCCAAAAAAAATGTTGATTTATCGTTGGTCTAATTTTTATAGTTTTATTATCCATATCCATGTTATTGATGCTTAGGATGTCATTACTTTTCTTTTGTTAAACGAAACGGACAAACATCTCTTGACAATACAAATTCAAATGTAACAAGTTGATGAATTCATTCTCCTTTCATGGCGATTTTAAACAGTAATTTTAAAGTTACCTAACTATTAGACATCTATGATCTATCTAGATCAGTATTTCAATGGTTTAAAGTTTAAGTAGGTATGTGTAGGCATGCATGGGTTTGCACGTAAATATGTATGTTTATCTTTATAATTTGTGAATAAAATTTTGAACTCAAATACTTTACTTTTAGTTGGTAAAATATATCTTATTATATAAAATTGAGCTTTTTAATAACATTTTAACACATGGTAGTTAATTATTGATAAAATTCTAATTATTTAAATTGCAGCACATATATTAGATTATAACATGAGTCTTTGACTAATGGACTAATAAGTTAAATATGACAAAGAAAGCTGTTATGTTACATTTTAAGTAATGAATGGACTAATAAATTAAATATGAAGATTTTATAAATTAATTTAATGTTTAACAAAAATATATAAACTAGTGAATTTACTGTTATCGTTGCGTCATCAATGGAATACAAATCTGAATACTATATATATTTGTTAAAGCAAATCTAAATAATATATGTATTATGTTATTAAAGCAAATCTGAATAATATTATGTTATTAGATCAAAACGCCTTAGCAATGGTCATATTCATACAAAAAACTAGTGCGTAGATAGGTCTAAAACTAATTGCTACATTGTCTGTAACCTTAGTCTTACAGTCTGTAAGGTAGATAAATGTTTGTTTGTCATAAAAATATACTATTCAAGATATATAAAAAACCAATGAGTTAATCAATTAAGGTAAATAAAATAAAAAATATAATGAAATAATTATCTGTTCTTGAATAAGGTGGGCAAAAGAATTAGCATGTTAAGTCGATACTAGGCTAAATAAAGCCGAACAAGACACATCACGCTTGGGCCATATTTCTATTATAAACGAAATAAAAAAGCAAAGTAAAACATCACAAAATCTGTACGTATAATGTTTTTTTATATATATTTTGATGCTAGTAAATAAAACTTTATGATGTGTTTGATATATATTTTTTCTTATAAATGATAAAAGGGAAAGATTTTACAAGAACCACCAGTGAACCAAATGGTTGTAGTCCGTAGCTTTTAGATATTGGATTCGAAATTCTGATAGTCATATGATTCATTATCTGTAATCAATTTAGGAAACCAAATAACAAAAATGTACCTTTTTTTTGTTAAAAGTAAAAAAAAAAATGTACCAATACTTTTAACTTTTAAGAGATTTATACAGATGTAACATTATTGTTAAATGGACCCGTGAAACAGTATTAATCTGTTAAATGGAAATGAAAACCATCACAACTTCTTTTAACTTCCACTTCATTATGTTCGCTCTGAAACATCTGAAAATAATTGCCAAATGTCATATGCTCTATAAATGATTCACATGGTCAATTTCATAATTTATTATTATTTGTTTTACTTACATTGTCATTTATAAAAAAGTTCTAGCCGAATGTTATCTTTTTACATTTAGTCAAGACCCAAAATTCATTAAATATTATCATTAAAGAATGGTGGCAGCAGCACAACTAATAGGATTGTAGTACATTTATGGGCCTGTAAATATGGGCCTGTAAATATGGGCTTGGTACACAATATCAGATTGTACCTGTCCACCAAAAATAAAGAAAATTGCTTTTATTTCTTCTCTTTTTCTTGTAAACGAAAGTTGCATTCGTGTTACCCTACAAATACATGCAGACGCGTGTCACTGTGTTCTATCATGTTCCATAATCGTGTTACCATACCATCAATACATGCAGATGCGTGTCATTGTGTTCTTTCATGTTCCACTGAAACTCAAAAGTGAGACTCTGGTACAAATTGACAAAATTCAGTTTCACTCTGCCATCATAATTCAAGAAAAATGGAGAATGCAGAACTTACTTCAGAGAAAAAACAAACTATTCCTCTACTAAAACCGTATAAGATGGGAAATTTCAATCTTTCACATAGGTACGTACGTGCTTTGTCTTTCTTTTCTTTTATAGTCTTGATGTATTATTATTATTATGCTCTATAAGTACGAAGCTTGACCATCATTTGTATGACTATTCAGGGTTGTTCTAGCACCAATGACGAGACAAAGAATGTACGGACACGTTCCTCAGCCTCACGGTGTTTTATATTATTCCCAAAGAACGACGCCAGGAGGGTTTCTCATCACTGAAGCCAATGGAGTTTCAGATACATCTCTAGGGTCATTATATTTTATAACCACTATTAACTTAAAGTATACGTTTCTATGAATTTACCTGTGGGATTTTTGCTGATATATATAAATTATACGTGAAGCTATGAATATAGTCCTGGAATATGGACTAAAGAGCAAGTAGAAGCTTGGAAGCCAATCGTTGACGCTGTTCATGCCAAAGGTGGTGTCTTTTTCTGTCAAATTTGGCATGTTGGTCGGGCTTCTCATCCAGGTTTGCATGATCTTTAATCAACTTGGTTAAATCCTTTAATAATTGTGGTGTATTGAATATATTGTGTTGTTGTTCTTTAATGTTTTAAGATTTTCAGCCAAATGGTGAAGCTCCTATTTCTTGTTCTGATAAGCCATTGACGCCAGCCAAAAAAATATTTACGCCAAGGCGGTTAAGTATTGAAGAAATCCCCGGTGTTGTCAATGATTTTAGACTCGCAGCCAGAAATGCTATCGAAGCTGGTAAGCAAATGAACATAGCCAGAGCCGGTCCTGAAATTTTGGTTGTCCAAGTTAGAAAAAATATTGTGAGAATATATTATAAAATTGTGATTAAATTATTGTCCAAAATATTGTCCAAATTTTGATTGTCCTTTTAGCAAAAAAAAAAAAAAAAAAAAAAAAACTAAATTTTGAGTTTCTTTTTTAGTAGTTTAAAAATGAGACCACATTTTTAAAAGTAGAAAATTGGGGATTTACATATTGTCAGAAAATATTGTTTGAAGCCTATTATATTTTATTGATGGGGTTTAAAAATTTGGGGGTCGAGGCTAATGTTTCTTGTACCTTGGCCTAGGATTGGTCCTATCAATGAAAGAAGCTAATTCAAGAATCTTCTTTTATGATCAATTGAATGTTGCATACATGCAGGTTTTGATGGAGTCGAGATTCACGGTGCGCATGGTTACATGATTGATCAGTTCATGAAAGACAGTGTTAACGATAGAACTGACCAATACGGTGGATCATTACAAAACCGATGTAGGTTTGCTCTAGAAGTAGTGGAAGCTGTAGCTAACGAGATCGGGCCAGGTCATGTTGGAATAAGACTTTCTCCGTTCACTGACTTCTTGGAATCTAAAGACTCTAATCCAGAAGCTTTAGGACTTTACATGGCAGAATCTCTGAACAAATACGGAATTCTCTATTGCCATGTGATTGAACCAAGATTGCAACAAGGAGGGAAAATCAAAGAAGGTCCATATACGCTTGAACCGATGAGAAAGGCTTTTCAAGGAACGTTCATAGTAGGTGGAGGTTATAAAAGAGAAGATGGGAATGAGGTGGTGGCTAAGGGACGAACCGATCTTGTGGCTTATGGTCGTTGGTTTCTAGCGAATCCAGATTTGCCAAAGAGGTTCGAAGAAGATGCTCCGTTGAATAAGTACGATAGAAAAACTTTTTATACTGCTGATCCTGTTGTGGGTTATACTGATTACCCTTTTCTGGATACAACAGTTTCTTAAAAGCTTTGGTATGTGTTTTACCTTTTATATGTAATAATAAAGTTTCTGTTTACAATTTTTAGGTTCTTTGTAGTTTAATGTTGGGAAAAAAAACAGTGCATCTTGTGAAATATTAAGAAAGCAAAAAAAAAAAAACAATGCATCTTCTAAGATATAAATTAAAAGGTTATAAAAATGTTAGAGAAAGTTTAGTCGATATAGCATTTAGGAAACAATTAGGGAAAGCTATATCAAAATTTACTACCAGAAAATTGAAAAAAAAAAATTAGAGAAAGCAAAAAAGGGTAAAAGCATTACTTACAAAATTTATCAAAACAAATGTTTAACTATATCATTTTTATGCTAAATAGCCAAATTTCCCTGTAAGTCTGAACTATTGTAGTTGTCACTGTAGTTGTCACCACAAATTAAAAAAATTAATTTCTTTCCAATCAAAATGTGTTAGACCACCTCCATTGGTTATATTTTAAGTGTCTTAACTAATTTTTTAATATAAATTTAAGACTCTAAAGGAAAGAGGATGAGTGTCTTACCTAAGACACTTAAAGCATTTATTAAGACACTCTCTATATATGTGTCATTTTGTGATTCATCAACTTTTATAAAAAAAATTAAAATCAAAGTTAATATTTATTAAGACATTTTAGAGATATATCACCATTAGAGATGTTCTTACATCGCATGTTTTAAGGTGTCTTCGTGTCGATGCAGAGACACAGATCTACTGTTTTGCCTTTTTTTAAAAAATCTAAAGACACCCTATTAAATATGCGATGCCTTTTTAAAAAAAATCTAAAGACACCCTGCGATCAAGATGCTCTTAGTTGTTTATGCTAGCTATTGTGATTAATTTGTAAACGTCCTCAATGACGTCAAAACCACCAAAAGAAATATTTTCTTATAAACGAAAGTTGATTTCGTGTAACCCTACCATCAATAATATGTATATGCGTGTCACACTGTCTTCTTTCATGTTCCACCGAAACTCAAAAGTGATACTCTGAAACAATTACACATTCTAATTCCAATTTCACTCTGCATAAGAATTCAAGAAAAATGGAGAACACAGTACTTACTTCGGAAACAAAACAGAGTATTCCTCTACTAAATCCATATAAGATGGGAGACTTCAATCTTTCCCATAGGTATTTACTTTGCCTCTTTTTGTTCTTGATGCTTTATGAAATTCCCAGCTGAAAACATTAATTTGATCTTTGCAATAATAGTATAAATGTATAATGACCTTTTGATTTTAAACACGAACAACTTCAACCATAGTCTTATAAAATTTGGCTCATCCGATCCTAACTCAAATTAATATTCTCTGTCTCAGTATCTTCTTTGTTTTGATTTGACTAAGCAAGTTTTGTAAACTCATTAAAAACCTACTGGTCCTTAATTTAACATTATATTAAAAAAAATGTTTAATGCCTTAGAGCACAAAGCTTGACCATATTTTTTGTAACTATTGTATATATAACTTATGATTTAGGGTTGTTATGGCACCAATGACAAGACAAAGATCATACGGAAACATTCCTCAGCCTCACGCTGTATTATATTATTCTCAAAGAACAACACCAGGAGGATTTCTCATTACTGAAGCCACTGGAGTTTCAGATACAGCTCAAGGGTCATTATATAAAATAACCACTATAACTTAAAGTATACGTTTTTACTTATGGTTTTTTTTTTTTTGCTGATGTACCACATATATGACTTGTTTCTTGAAGCTATGAATATACTCCTGGGATATGGACTAAAGAACAAGTAAAAGCTTGGAAGCCTATAGTAGATGCTGTTCATGCCAAAGGTGGTATCTTCTTCTGTCAAATCTGGCATGTTGGTCGAGCTTCTAATCGAGGTTTTACGGTTCTTTAACCTAGTTAATTCCTTCAAGAAGATAACAACCTTTGTGTATTGAATACATTGTGTATTTGTGTTGTTTTTCTGGACTGTTTATAAGGTTTTCAACCAAATGGTGAAGCTCCTATTTCTTGTACGGACAAGCCATTGATACCAACCAAAGCATTGTTTACGCCTCCAAGGCGGTTAAGAACTGAAGAAATCCCTGGAATTGTCAATGATTTTAGACTCGCAGCTAGAAATGCTATGGAAGCTGGTAAAGCACATCCTCATTGAAAAATGGAAGAAAGCTTTTCAAGAATCTTCTTTAAAGTCTATTGAATGTTGTATGCATGCAGGATTTGATGGAGTTGAGCTACACGGTGCGCATGGTTACATGATTGATCAGTTCTTGAAAGACAATGTAAACGATAGAACTGACCAATACGGTGGATCATTACAAAACCGTTGTAAGTTTGTTCTTGAAGTAGTGGAAGCTGTAGCTAAAGAGATAGGACCAGGTCGTCTAGGAGTAAGACTCTCTCCATTCACTGATTTCTTGGAATGTGGAGACTCTAATCCAGAAGCATTAGGGCTTTACATGGCGGAATCTTTAAACAAATATGGAATTCTCTATTGTCATGTGGTTGAACCAAGATTGATAAAAGGAGGAGAAATCAAAGAGGATGGTTCATATACGCTTGCGCCAATGAGAAAGGCTTTTGAAAGAACGTTTATAGTCGCTGGAGGTTATAAAAGAGAAGATGGGAATGAGGCTGTGGCAAAGGGACGAACCGATCTTGTGGCTTATGGTCGTTGGTTTCTAGCGAATCCGGATTTATTAAAGAGGTTTGAAGTTGATGCGGCGTTGAATAAATATGATAGAACAACTTTTTACACTTCTGATCCTATTGTTGGTTATACTGATTACCCTTTTATGGATTCAATAGTTTCTTAAAAGCTTTGGTTTGTGTTTTAACTTTTGATGTAATAATAAAGTTTACTGTGATTTTTGTTTGCAGTTTTAGGTTCTTTGTAGTTTGCTGTTGGGAAAAAACGGAGCATCTTATCAAATATATAGCAAAAAAAAGAAAAAACAGAGCATCTTCTAAGATATATTTGCAATTTGCAAACCATAACCAATTTATGTTTATTTTCCCAAAAGTTATAGAAATAGGATTTCAACAAAATTCCGAAACCTTTTTTTTTTTTTTTTGGGTCAACAAATTCCAAAACTTATAGAAATAGGATTTCAACAAAATTCTCTCACGTGACAATATACATGTCATAGATGGTTTTCTTATCAAAAAAAGATGTAAATCCTTTTCGACTTTGCTTTTGTTTAGATGAGCCTAATTTGAGAGCGAGGGACTTTAATTAGATGTTGATATTAGAGGTGGGCACAAACCGGGTACCCGACATTTTGAGCTGGCTTGTTACTTGCCTTGTTTCGGTCGGATCAAGATCAATCCGCTTTAATACTTGCTTTGCCCCAAAAAAGTACCCGCCCAAACAAGTACCCGGCCAAAAAACTATTATTTGCAAGTACTCACCCCAAACAAGTACCCGCCCAAACAAGTATCCGCCCAAACAAGTACCACCATACTCTTTTTTTGTTTATGTGTTCTCTTGTTCCATCTACAGAAGAAAGAAACCATAAAAAAATATTTTAGTACGACTACGAAGACTAAAAGAGTTGATCCCACATATCACTAGACTTTTCGATGTCGCACAGAAAATAAAAAAGAAGAAAGGAGGAAACTCTAACTAACCTGAGAAGATGAAATCGATGAGAGGTGATGCCGAAGACTGAAGAAAAAGCTGAGAGGTTTCGATTTGGGGTGTGAAGTAGCAAAGAGAAAACACTGAGGTTTCAATTTCGAGGTGTGAATTAGCGAAGAGAAAGCACAAGGAAAGTAAAAAGATGGAGGTTTGGATTTTAGGTTTGCTACGGAGGAACTGAGGAAGAACTAAGAAGAATAACGGGTATGGGTAACGGGTACGAGTCGGTAACGGGCCAAGTATTGAACATAAAAATCCGGCTTGTTACTTGCCTTAGTACTTGCAAGTAATTCACCATCTGCCTTATTACCCGGCTTGTTCAAGGCGGGTACTTGGTTTTACAAGGCAAGTACGGGATGGGTCGGGCGGGTAAGATGGGTAACGGGGCCTTATGCCCAGCCCTAGTTGATATTTAGTGCTACGGCCCAAGTCCATAACAACCGAACGAAACAAATTTTATGGAATTTATAAGGGAATCTATACACGTGTATAAGAGGTCACGTGTCTTTTCACGTGTGTAACAATATGAATACAATAAGGTTTTCATATTTAATTTAGGAAATACACTTTATCAAGTTACTCTCTCCTCCTATATATTGAAAACCATTACTCACATCAGAGCACCAATTCTTTTTTTTTTTTTTGGTAACAACGTACAACAATTCTCTCTAGGGCTTCCATCGATATTAGGTCTGGGCAAAAAATCCGAACCCGAAATACCGAACCGAACCCAACCCGAAAAAGAAAAATCGAACCCGAATCCGAACAAACAAAATATCCGAACGGGTATTAAATTTCTATATTCGAAAAACAGAATCCGAATCCGAACCGAACCAAAAACCGAACGGGTATCCGAAATATCTAAAATACCATTATATACCCTAAAAATATTAATTATTTTTAGATTTGATACAACCTAATTACCCAAAATTATAGTTATAAACTCAAAAATATCAATTATATTAAGAGTAAAATTAAAAAATATCAAAAATAACCGAATATCTCCAAATTCTTAGTTATATTTGTGAAAATTACCAATTTTTATTTAAATTTAACTAATTTTTAAATTTTTCTCTAATATTTCGGATACCCGAACCCGATCTGAACCTGGATGGAGCTGAACCGAATCCGAACCAAAAATTATAAATATCCGAACAGGTATTAAATCTCTCAACCCGAAAACCCGAAAACTCAAAAAATCCGAACCGAATCCGAACCAATACCCGAACACCCATGCCTAATCGATATACTCTCTCAGAGATATCTAATCAAATAATAAACAACACAAACATTGAAAACCAAAAAAAAAAAACAATACAAACATGTCTGTGATCCAAAACCTTTCACTAGCCACAATCCAAACAGAGAAATATCGATTCAAAGATCAATTCTTCGTCTTTGTCTACTAGCTGTGGCCACTTCTTCGTTCGTTACGAAATCTGTTGCAACTTCAGATCAACGGTGGCTAGACACGAAGGCCGATCATTCAACTATCTCATCGATGGACTATAGTTAAGCGACATAGCAGTTGCGGTTACAAAGAAAGTCACCACACAATCACTTGGATGTTTTCCATGTATGTTTACACAATGGGTGATCGCGATTACGCAAATATAGTGTTGAAGGTGATTGATCCGGAGTAAGTATACTTTGGAGATTGTGTGATTATAAAAAATGAGAGTCCTTATATAAAGACTTTTGATCTTTTCTTGGCTGATGAGTGTGGAGTTGTGATTGTGGATGATACTCCTCAAGTTTGGCCTGATCACAAGAAGAACTTGCTAGAGATCACCAAATACAAATATTTCTTAGAAACGACAAGATGCGATGATTTAAAGTACTCAAAATCTTATGCAGAGGAGAAGAGAGACGAGAGCTACAAGGAAGGATCGTTGGCGAATGTTTTGATAGTTCTCAAGGAAGTTTATGAAGTATTCTTCAGCAGCGACGAAGTTGAGAAAAAGTTAGATTTTGATTCAAAGGATGTGAGGTTGTTGTTTGATCTATGTAGACCTTGAGATTTTAAGAGACTAATGCGGAATAGTAACTGAGATTTGATGAACAATGAAGAGAGAATTGAGAGAGAGAGAGGCGCATCCATTGTTGGAAAAAAAAAAGAAGAGACTCAAAAATTAGGTTTTAACTATAAGGGAAGACTTCTCCTTTTATAGAGAAAGGAGGAAGTCCTAAAATGAAAAACAGCAGCAATAGTGAAAAACTGTAGCAATAGTGATAAACAACATTTTAGCAGCAAAAATAGATTACATCACACCCTCCTTCTGCACGGAATGCCTTTTCTCAATAATGCCTTTTTCTCAATACTCCTCCTCAAGCTTAGCTGTCGGTGAACAAAAACTAAGTTTGGACCTAATAGGCATTATCTCAGTCAAAACCTCATCATAGAAAAAACCACATGGGAAAAAATCAATGATGAGGAAAAGAGCATAGCATCTATGAGTAGGGGATATGATCAAGGATGAGTTGGATTCATAAGTCCTAGTTTGCTGTAGATGTGTTTGCAAACCTTAAGACTTGCAGCTTTGGTGAAGATGTCTGCTAGTTGATCTTCACTTCTTGTAAAGCATGGTAGTGTGACTTCTTCTTCGATATTCTCTCAAACTTTGTGGTAGCCAACTTCTATGTGCTTGGTTCTCTTGTAAAACACTGAGTTGCTGGCAATGTGTATAGCAGCTTGGTTGTCATAATGCATGGTGATGGGTCTTGTGGTTTCAATGACTAGATCTTTGAGTAGTGCCTTGAGCCAAATGAGTTCTTCCGTGAGCTTTCTCATTGCTCTATACTTGGATTTCGCACTTGAACATGACACTACCTTCTGCTTCTTAGACTTCCATGTCACCAAATTCCCTCCAATGAATGTACAATATCCAGTGGTTGATTTCCTATTGTTCGTGTCACCAGCATAGTCTGCATCACAATAACCAACAATCTCGACATTCTCATTCTTTCCCATCTATATGCCATGTCCCGAACTCCCTTTGAGGTATCTGAGTATCTCTCCATCATGTTCCAATGATAGACTGTGGGTTTTTACATGTATTGACTCACCTGGTTCACAGCAAAACATAAATCAGGTCTTGTTAGAGTCAAATAGATAAGCTTACCCACTAGTCTTCGGTATTGGATGAAATAAGCCTTCCGAAGAACGGCAAATTTCAATCCCTAGAAAGTATTTTAGTTTTCCAAGGTCCTTAATATCAAAGATAGTCTTAAGAAATATTTTAGTTTCTTAAATACCTTCCTTATCATTGCCGAAAATGATAAGGTCATCTATATATTAAGACAACGATGATTCCTTTGGAGTTTTAAAGAGTGAACAAGGTATGATCAGCTTCAGATTTCTTGAATCCTTTATCTTGGAGTGTTGTACTGAGTTTGTGGCACCATAACCTTGGAGATTGCTTCAGCCTATAGATAGCTTTCCTAAGCCTTAGAGCCTTCTAGGGTGCAATGGAGACTTCAAGGCCTGGTGGTGGTGTCATATACACTTCTTCTTCAAGTTCTCCTTGTAAGAAGGCATTCTTAATGTCCATTTACCATAACTCCCAATCCAGATTTGTTGCTAAGGACAAAACAACTCTAAATATGTGGAGCTTAGCTACCAGAGCAAATGTATACGTGTAGTCCTTACCATAGGTTTGTGTGAACCCTCTGAACACCAATCTTGCTTTGTACCTCTCAATATCTCTATTGCTTAGATAATTGATAATGAAAATCTATTCTGGAGCTAATAGCCTTCTTTCCCAGAGGTAGATCTGATTCATCCCATGTATAGTTCCTTGCCATAGCACCTTTCTCATCATCAACTGCTCCCAGCCATTCATCACTTTTGTCTTGTACTCCTCCTCTTAGGAGGATTTGGTTCTGGCTCCACTCCATGGTGTTGATCTTCTTGAACCACTTCTTCAGTAGCAACTCCCTCATCTTGATCTTGGTCTTGTTCCATGTCAAGTGAGTTTGGTTCCTCCTGAGTGGTTCCAGTGTCTTCCATAGTGTTTGAAGCTTCATGAATATTCCCATTGTTTGTATGGGTTATCGTTTTAAGAGTTTTAAACCCTTGTTGATTTGTTCCGGTATTGTCTGAGTGATCTTCTCATGGAGGAGAAGTGCCAAGATGACTCAGGAAGCTATGAAGAGTAGAAGCTCTATATGATGGAGATCTTGCCAAATCCTCCAAGCTCCCCTAATCTTTCTTGTTATAATACCCTTAATGCTCAATGAACTTGACATCTCTTGACATAATTGTTCTGTTCTTTGAGAAATCATAGCACTTGTAGCCCTTTTGGATAGTAGAATATTCTAGGAACATGTATTTTGTGCTCTTACCTTCAAGCTTGTCCCTCAGTTCACCTGGTCTTAGTACAAAACAAACACACCCAAACACTCGTAAGTGATTAATAGAAGGTTTGGTTTGGTTCAATACCTCAAACGGAGCTAAATCATTTAGGATCCTTGTTGGTATCCTATTGATTAGATAACAAGCTGCCATGACAACATCACTCTAGAATCTCCTTGAAACATTGGTGTTAAACATCATGGATTTTGTAACTTCCATAAAATGTCGATTCTTCCTCTCAGCTACACCATTTTGTTGATATGTATATGGGCATCTCATTTGGTGTATGGTCCCATGTCTAGCTAAGTGCTCTTTGAACTTGTGACTAGTGTATTCTCCACCATTATCAGACCTGAATGCCTTGATCTTGACATTAAACTGGTTAGTAACATATGATTGAAAATTAACAAATGCATCATATACTTTATCCTTAGATGCAAGAAATGTGACCCATGTATATTTAGATTTCTCATCAATGAATATAACATAGTATCAGTTATTGTCTCTAGATAAACATGGGGCAGTCCAAACATCTGAATGCACAAGATTAAAACACTTTAGATATATAGTTGAGGACTTGGAGAAAACAGTTTTACAATTCTTTCCGAGAATACAAGCTTCACAATTATTATGATTAAAGACAACATGGGGTATCATACTCTCTAAAGCACGAGCATGTGGGTGACCAAGTCTATCATGCCATTGAACAGAAAGAGAAGCAGATTTTGTTGTTAGAGAATCCTCAAAAACATATAAGTCACCATTAGTGTTTCCTTCTCTAAGAACTTTTCCACTCTCAATATCTTGAAAATGAAAACTATTAGGACCAAAGATAACATAGCAATCAAGATCATTTGTAGCTCTTTTTACTGAGACAAGATTAGAGGTGAATTCGGGCATGAAGAAAACCTTAGAGTTCTTATCACAAAGTTTTTAAATCACATATTACTCTTATAGGAATCCTATCACCATTTGCAATTATCACATTTCTATTAGTAGGTTTAACATTATTAATGAGTTTCGGGTTACTAATCATATGATGAGAAGCCCCAAAATCAATAATCGAT